>CM053627.1:97392320-97439475 GCA_028646595.1 Phalanger gymnotis | reverse complement strand
GGGAGGGCTGAACAGAGGGCAATAGAGCAAGCAGATGAGGAAATGCAAAATAAGACAAAATAAATACAAAGTAATGGAAGAGGGAGTAATGAAAATAAGGAGCATTGGGAAATGCCCCTTGAAAGAGGTGGGACATGTTTTTCAGTTATTTTCCAGTCATGTCTAACTCTGCAATGACTCCATTTGGGGTTTTCTTGGCAATGATACTAGAATGGTTTGCTATTTCCTTATCTAGCTCATTTTACAGATAAGGAAATTGAGGCAAACAGGGTTAAGTGACTTTTCCAGGGTCACACAGCTAGCATGTGTCTGAGGTGAGCATTAAAGAGAGCCAGAGACTCCAGGAGTTGTAAATGAGGAGAAAGTATTCCAAGCCTAAAGGTAGAAGAAATGTCCTATATGGGGAATAAGAAGCAGGCTAGTTTTCTTGTGAACCTGCACAGACTACAAAAACACACACATAGAAAGAGAGAGAGAGAGAGAGAGAGAGAGAGAGAGAGAGAGAGAGAGAAGCAGAAAAGTTTGCTCTTGTAAAGACAATGGATGATACTCAATATTTATGTTCTTACCCTTATTATGATGTAAATTCCATTTGACATCTAAACTCTGAAGACAGGGCATTTCAAATGCCACATATGATGGAAGAGAGAATCAAAGGCCTTCAACTGACTTGAGGTAAGGGAGCAATTAGGCAGCTAGGTGGGGCCAGGCCTGGAGTAGAAAGATGCATCTTCCTGAGTCCAAATCCGGCCTCAAGTACTTACTAGCTGTGTGACCCTGGGCAAGTCACTTAACTCCATTTGCCTTATCCATAAAAATGTGCTGGAGAAGGCAACAGCCAGCCATTCCAGTATGTCTGCCAAGGAAACCCCAGATGGGGTCATAGACAGTCAGACACAACCTGAAAAACAAGTGAACAACAGTAACAAATGGAGCTATTCCTGAAACTTCCTGGTGGGTTTATGGCACCCCAAAGAAGGGTTTTGATGTTTCATCTGATAAGCAGGAATGATAACCATGGTTGGGAACAGTCAACATGTGGCAGTCCACATGGGACGGATGAAGAAAGCTAACTCTGCCATGAGAACATGAGTTCAAATCCCCCAATCTCCCCAAATCTGCCACTCAGCATGACCTTGATAAAGCAAGTCACTCCATGTGTTTCTGCCTCAGTTTCTTCCTCTGTAAAATGAGGGGGTTGCACTAGATGACCTCTAAGATCCTGCACCCTACCACTGAAGACACCAACATCGTCATTGCTGTGTTTGAAAGAATGGAAGAGGGACTGCAAATGGGATACTTGGAAAGATAGTCACACGTAACCACCCCCATGGGCCCTCAGTAACGCCAGCCAGAACAAAGCAAAGTGTAGAACAGGTGGAAGAGCAGATTGTGATGTCTTTGGAGCGGGCATGATTGCTGTGTCTTCTGGGGTATTCTAGTGTTTTCCTGACAGCATTTTGAAAAAAGAAAGAAATGGTTGTGGTTGTTGTTGTTGTTGTTGGGGTTACATTTCTGGTGGCTGTTGTTTCCAAGCAGCTGCAACCACAGGATGATGTGTCACAGCTGTGCTCTTGCCAAGGCCTGGCCCCCTTCCACCCACTTCATGTGTGCCTGTGTGGGCCCCTGAAGGGGCTGCACAGCACAGGGCTCTGACACTTGACAGAAGGAGTCAATGTATTCCCACTTTGCCTTTCCCCAGGAGGTGTGGGGGGAGGGGAGAGGGCCAAAGAAAGTAACCCAGGGTTCAGCAGCTCAAGGGCCTGGAAAGTTGTTAAGTAAAGACCTGGGCAGGGGGCAGTGGGTGGAGGGGGGTGCTCTGTGTATGTCTATGATTACAAGCTGGGTCCTGGCATTCCTTCTTCAAGCCCACATTCCATCATCCCACATTCAGCTCAGTTGTCTTCCAGGAACCTTCCCAAGAGAAACAGCTGCCTGATGCTTTAAAGAGGAAATATTGAAAACTCTTGAGGCTTAGCATTTTAGAATCTGCAGGGTTGAGGAGTTCCTCTCCCTCCTCTTCCTTCGACAAACATTAACTCCTCTCTTTCCAAATGCAGAGCATGCACTGGAGCTGGGAAGTCACTGTGCAGCTACCAAAGGATTTTTCCTCTCTTCCTGGCTCAGTTTCAAGTGAGACAGTAATGATGATATCATATAGTCCCTAATTAAATAGTTGGTATTGTTATTAAAAGCAGAGTGTGTTGTTTTATTAGTGGGCTTGTTTATCATTGTTCCCTGCTTGCCGAGTGATCAAAGGAAAGAGAATGAATGATTCCTCAGGGAGATTGGAAAATTGAGTCTTTCATCCAGAGATTCCATGAATTCTTAACTGAATCTCTTGCTGATTTGAATGTTAAGCATCCTTAGAGAGCTATTTATTTGTCCAGATAAAAGGAATCTCAGGATTGGCTCTACAGTAAAACAGGAGATAGGACCATTGGTCCTACTGTTGGACCACACTTACTAGTGGAAATATGGGGTTTGTTTTTACATAGGTCAGGGGTAGAGTGTTTTACTTGGGGTTTGGAAACATCAGTTGAGTAACCATTGAATATAAAGTTATTTTCTCCCTTTCTTCCTCTCTTGCTCTTCATATCTTTGTCTCTTAACCACTCTCCCTCTATTTCCCTCTGATTCTCCTTTACGTTTTCTGCCTCTCTCCTCCTCTCCTCTCTATTTCTGTTTCTCTTCTCCTTCCTCAGTCCCTCTCCCTCTCTCACTTTCATTTTAGCTCTCTACCACTCCTTTTCTCTTTCCTTGGTTCCCTCCTCCTTTCCTTTTGTCTCCTCTCCCTCTGTGTGCCTTTTCCTCCTTCCCTTCCCAAATGGATTGTGAAATAATGAAAACAGCAGTAAGATAGCTAGTAAGGCTGGATCTGTGGTCTTAGCTGTGGAGAAGCAGAACACTTTCCTTATTCCTTTCATTTTCATTCATTTTATACATTCTCCCACTCTCTGCCTTTTTTTTTTATTAAAGGAGTATATTTCTATTTGGAAGTTTCTTCTGAACTGGAACCTGATTTTCTTTTAAATGAGAGTGTGTGTATTTAAAGGAAATAGCAGATTTTTCAATTTGCCGAAAATGATTTTCATTGACATTTACATCATCTACTTGTAGCCTCTTGCATATCTTTTAGTAAAGTGATTCATCCTAATATTAGTTAGATGTTAAAATATCTCAAGTGGCTTTTAATCTCTAGGTTTTAATCTGATGAAGGAATGATTTCTGATCTCTGCTCCACAAAAAGTCTTTACACATTTAAAAGAAAGGGCAGACCCAATTAAGCCCCCACCCCACAATGTACACATATGTAGAGGAAATGTTTTATTTGTGAAGATGTTTTGCTATACACAGTACAAAGTTACACTGTGCATTGTATAATTTAGATACCTTCAACTGGCAAGATTGTCTTCTCTGTGTTGTCAAATTCATGCTTGGTGCTCTGTGAATACGATCATACTATCCAAGCTTTCTTTTTTTAGTTCTTTTAAAATGTTTTCTATTGAAAAGAATACAGAACTAATTAAGCTCTCATTTGGTCCTCCCACTCACTTCTCAACACCTTGCAATCAAGCTTCCAATGCCACCATTGAAATAAACCTGTTCTCTCCAAGGTTACCAATGGTCTACTAAATCCAGTCAATCATTGGAGTTTGTGAACTTTTTTTATATTTTGATAATTGAATTTCAATATAATTAGTACTTGTTAATCCAAGGTATTTTATTTTAAGCATTTAGAAATATTATCCTGAGAAGGTATTCCTAGATTTCACCCATCTGCCAAAGGGGTCCATGACACAGAAAAGGTTAAGAACTCCCTGCTCTAAACTCTTTCTTGGGGATATCAACCCTCCCCACCCCTGCACTTGACTATTGATATTAGACATCTCTACCTCTATGTCCCAATGATATCTCAAACTCAGCATGTCTAACACTGACCTTATGTTCCCCATTCTACCTGTCCTCCAAACTTCCCTATTTAGGTTGGAGGGTGCAACTACCCTTAGTCACACAGATTCATGACCTAAAAGACATCCTCGATTCTTCCTTTCCTTACTCGCTCCCTATGGCTAATCGCTAACCTGCTTTTGTTGATTCTTACTCTAGAAGATCACATGTCCATACCTTTTCTTCATTTACAAAACCTCTCACCTAATTCAGGCCCTTATAGCATCTCACCTGAATTATTAGAATAGTCCCCTAATTGGTGTCCTTGCTTCCAGGGTCTCTTCAGTCCATCCTCCACAGCTAAATAACCTTGCAAAGCACGAGTATGGACATGTCACTTCCTTGTTCAAAAGACTCTAGTAGCTTCCTATTGCCTCTAGGATAAAATACCAATTCTTCACTTTGGCCCTTCACAATCTGGCTCCTGCCTTCCTTTCCAGACTTATTACATATTATTGGCTTGCATATCCTTTATTTTCTAGCCAAACACACTATTTGCTGTCCCTAAATTCAGCATGCCATCTCCCACTTTTGTGTGGGTGTCCATCATGTCTAGATTACACTCCCGTTTCACCTAGATTCTCAGCTTCCCTGGAGACTTAGCTCAAGCATTGCCTCTTACTGTTAACATTTTCTCCATTCTTACAGTATCTTATATATCTTATACTCCCTTATAATGTGAACTCCTCCAGGGCAGAGACTATTTCATTTTTATCTCAGTTTCCTCTTCATGGAACATAGTGCCTTGCACAGAGTAATCAATAAATCTTTGTTGAACTGAAATGAACTGAATTGATCTTATCGAAGCTAGCGTCAGGTACTAGTTTGGGACAGGAATAAGTAGCTTAGGCAGTTCAGAAGATATTTCTAAAGAGTAGCAGAAAAATCTAGAAAGGGTTTTCCCCTGATCTTATTCAAGACAACAGTTCTTACTGAAAACCTCTTTAGGTCAAAGACTTTATTTTCTACATGTTAGATGAATGGAAATTCCCAGAACCATCTATATTTTGGCCTCATAGGAGACCTCTAGTGGCCACTACCAGGAAGGAAGTCCTACAGATTTCAATCTCAGAATTATTAGGGTTCAGTCACAATCCCAGAAAATCTTTGGCCATAGCTGCAGCATCTGACTGAGTGCGGAGTTTAGCAGAGAAGGTGATGAGCTGTACCACAAAACATGGAAATGCCTACATGAGAAAGCTGTCTTTGATGACACATAGGTATCACAACAAATGTTGCTAATGTTGTTGTTGTTTTAAATATCCCTGTCCATGAGTTCTTTGTCTAGAGTTAGACTCTTGTAAGTCAAAAGTACATACACACACACACACACACACACACACACAGACACACACACATGCAAGTTGGGGACGATATGAGAATTTGACTTTTGACAAGTGGGCATAATTTGACAAAAAGAAAAATCCCACAGTTTTCACTCCATTTCATGTTGTAAAAAGTTGTACTTCTCTACACTTTTAGATTTAATAAGATATAAAGTTGAGGTGAATCTAAGATGGCATTTAATTCATTTCAACAGACATTTATCTCATAAGATGATATTTAGCTCATTTGAATTCAACAAATATTAAATGCCTCTACATAGCAATCACTAGTGATACAAAAACAAAAATAAAACTGCCCCTGCTCTCAAGGAGCTTACATTCCACTTGGGAGAAGGGAAGTACAAATTGTATGTAGATCAATAAATGCTGTAGATGTGTATGTTTGTGCACATGCATCCGTGTGTGTGTGTGTGTGTGTGTGTGTGTGTGTGTGCGCGCGCGTGTGTTTTCAAAGTAATGAGGCAGCTAGGCAAGACAGTAGACAAAGCTCTGGGACTGAAGTCAGGAAGATTTGAGGTCAAATCCAACCTCACACCCTTACTAGATGTGTGACCCTGGGAAAATCACTTACTTCAGTTTTCCCAATGGCAAAATAGGGATAACAGCACCTACCTTGCAGAGTTATCGTAAGGATCAAATGAAAGAATATTTATAAAGCAGTTAGCACAGTGCTGGGCATGTAACAATCATTAAATATATGCTTATTTTCTTTCCTTCTCCATTAAAAGTTACTTTCGGGAGGGAAAGAGTACTGACAACTGGAAGAAATCAAAAAATCCCTGGGTTAAGGGGTGTCGCCCTATGCTATGTTTTAAAAGATGCTAAGGATGCTGCCAGATGGCAGTAAGGAGGGAGCACACCCCAGAAATGGGGTGTTCAGGCCACTGAGTACAGTGGAGTAGTCCTAGAGTTCAAACGAACAATTATTTTAGTAAAAATATATTCCATTACCCTCAAGTAAAAGTAGTTCCCAGGGCAATTAAAAGTAGCCCAAGAAGATCAAAACAGACAAAAGCAAAGAGGTAGCAGCTAGCCAGGATATAGATAGAGAGCAGTCAGCAAGAAAATTGCCTGGGACTTAGGAGTTCCCCCACAAAAGTTCCCAAAACTGCATTTAAACTCTTCTTGCCCGAAGGGCCCACAGCTGGATTGCAGATTAATGCAATGGGGGAGGGGGGCAAAGTTAGCCTAAACTACCCCAGAGCTACTTTACAACTTCATTGCTTGAAACAATGCTGGCTAGTGTGCTATTGGGGAATTCATTCCTCCTCATTTTTACAAGTATATTCTCCCATAACTTTGGGTACCCCTGCAGCAAAGGCTCAGAGGTGGGAATTAGAATGTCATGGATGGGGAACAGCTGGTGGGCTAGTTTGACTAGAACAAAGAGCCCAGAACTTGAGGCAATGTGAAGAGATTGAAGAAAGTTAAGTTTGGTTCAATTTTTGTAAAACTTTAACAATTCAGGCTAGTTATAAAATATATGAGAGTGAGCCATATAAAATAAGAATAAAAAGGTAGGTAAGACCATTATGGAAAGTTTTAAATGTCAAGCCGATAAATTTATATTTTATCCTCTAAACAAATAAGGAACCCGTTGGAGTTTTTTAGTAAGGAATTAGCAGAGCTGGGGGCAGGGGGGAAGATTTCTTCTTTTTTTTTTTACCTTTTTTTTTCCACATAGGGAATTCCTAATGAGAGATTCCATCCACTAATGCACATTGGCAATCTCTCTACCAGTTGTAGTCTTAGAGAGTTTCCCAGAACACAGAGTCATCAGTGACGTCCAGAATTACAAGGCCAGTATATGTTAGAAGAAAAATTTGCCTCCAAGTCTTCATGACTCTAGATTCCTTCTACTATGCAGCACTAGTTCTCTCGATAGCTTTGTGGAGGATAAATTCCAGCTGCTTTCCAGTCTGATGATTCCCTTTACATACTCTCCATTCCATTTAAAGTGGCCTGTACGCTGCTCTTTGTATATTGCATTTCATCTCTCATGTCATGCTATGGGCCACCCATGAGAGAATAAATGTAACATCTCACACTAAGATTCAATAAATCAACTTCACAAATATAAGATGGGGGTGATGTGTCTAGAAAGCAGTTTCTCTGAAACAGGTCTGGGCCATTGAGAACCATCAATTAAATGTGAGTTAAGAATGTGATATGACTATCACAAAAAACTAAAGCAATTCTAGGCCACATTGACAGGGATAGTGCCCAGTATAAGGGAGATGCTGTACTTTGCAGAACTCAAGCCATACTTAGAGTATTGCATTCGTTTGTGGATACGCATTTTTGGAAGGACATTAATAATCTGAGAATGGCCAGAATGGTGATAGATCTCAGGAAAGGAGGATGAAAAACAACATGGCTCCTGCCCTCAGAGAGTTTACAGTCTAGTCAGGAAGAGAGACTATGACCCATACCCAGATAAATGTGATACAGGGTAAAATGTGATGAGGATAAGGAGTAAAAATTAGTCAAAGAAAACTTGAGGAGGAGAGAGACAGAAATCACTTTAACCTAAGACATTAGGGAAGTCTTAAAGAAGTGATATCTAAATTGGACCCTGAGGAAAGGAATGCTTATGCATTAATTCAATTCAAAAATTATTTGTTAAGTCAATTCACTTAAAGATTTATCTAGAACATACTCTATGCCAGACCCTTTGGTAGGTTTCTAGGGATACAGAGACAAAAATTAAAATAAAATAGGCCATTGTGAAGTTTATAGTCTGCTCAAATTCCAACAGGCGATAATGTAGAGGGAGTCCATTCCAGGCATGGTATAGGCCTGCACAAACGAGAAGCCTAGAGAACAGGACGGTATTGGGGAAATCTTAATAGTTCAAAGGGACTAGAACATAGACTGTGTAAAGTGGAATTATGTGAAATGAGGCAAGAAAAGTAGGTTGAGTCAGAATACCAAACAGAAATACTGAAAGTTTTTTTCATATATGTGGAATATAGAGGAGTATAGGGGAATATAGATAAAGGAATAATATCTCAGTAGCTGTATGAAATATGGATGGAGAACTTAGAACTCAGATGGGCCTTAGAGGCCATAAGGGAGACAGTATGATTAAGGTAGAAAGAAGGCTTAATTTGTGTTACAGGATCTGAGTCACTTATGCTCTTTGAGCCTTGGTTTCCTCATATGTAAAATCAGAGGTTTGGACTAGAAGATCTCTAAGGTCCTTCACAGCTCTAGCTCTAAGATTCCATAATCCAGTCTGACCACTTTGTTCCACAGATGAATAAATAGAAGCTCAGAGAGGGAAAGTGCTTGTCAGTGAGATTTAAATCCAAATTTACTCTCTCCAAATCTAGTGGTCTTTCCACTATGTTGTTCTTGAGAGCGGCCAGGATCATAGAAACTAGTAAGACGCTATAACAATAGTATAGGAAAGAGGTATGGAGAGTCTGAACTGGTGCAGTACCATTGGGAATGGAGAGAGATAGGGTGTGTGAGTGTGTGTGTGTGTGTGTGTGTGTGTGTGTGTGTGTGTGTGTGACAGAGAGACAGAGACAGACAGAGAGAGACACAGAGGCAGAGAGACAATGTGTGTTTAAATGACTTGGAGGCTTTAAGCCTGGAAGAAAGGTGTTGCCATCCACTGAAATAGGGCATTTGGAGAGAGGGAGAAGTTTAAGGGAGAACATTATGGATTCAGTTATGAAAATGTCTCATTTGAGATGTCAGGCAAACTCGTTAGAGATATCTAGCATGAACTTGGAAATATAAGACTCAAGCTCAGGGGAGAGATTAGGACTGGGCATGTAGATTTAGAAGTCATCCATGAAGAGGTGATTACTGAAGGCATGAGAGTGTCATGGGATAGTCATGGGAAATAGGTTACGATAAGAGGAGAGGACTGAAGATAGAAGCTTAGTAGTCACTTATATTTAAGGGCTGGATGTACCATAAACAGGAGGTCAAAAATGTGTAATACATATGTACAAAATGATAAATAGTTCAGGTGGGCAGGAAATTAGAGTATGTGGAAAGGTTACATGAAATGAAGCAGGGTGGCCTCATGTTATAGAGGACTTGGAATACCTGACTAAAGAGTCTGGATTTTTTGGGGGGGTGGCTAGAGAATGGGGAAACATTGAAAAGTTTGGAGTAGAGGAGCCACATGACCAGATCTATCCGTGAGAAAGATTAATCTAGCAACAATATGAAGGCTAGAATGGAGGATAAAGAAAGAAAAGGTGGAAACTCTGGTTAAGGATAATCTTTTTCAATACCATCATTTTAAAGATGAGTAAAATGAGATGCAGGCAGCTACATGGCACAATGGATAGGGTGCTGGGCCTGGAGTAAGAAAGATTCATCTCTCTGAGTTCAAATCTGGCCTCAGACACTTACTAGCTGTGTCATCCTGGGCAAGTCACTTGACCCAGTTTGCCTCAGTTTCCTCATCTGTAAAATGAACTGGAGAAAGAAATGGCAAATCACTGCAGAATCTTTGCCAAGAAAACTCCAAATGGAGTCATGACTAGTAGAACATAAGTGAAATGAATGAACAGCAGCAGCAAAATGAGACCCAGAGAAGGGAAGAGGCCTGCACAAACACAGCGTGCACATAACAAAAATAGCCAATAGTGACAGAGTAGGTTTCAGAATGTAAGACTCTTGGCTCCCAGTCAGGTATACTTCTGACAAAGCCGGGGCATTCAGCTAACTATAGTTTAAAAGTATTTAATGAGTGGGTGGGGTTTTATTTGGGTGGGTGGGGGAGTGAAGATGAGAAGACTTGAAAAAAATATCTGTTTTGATTCTAATTAATATACCCTGGAAATTATAGAGGATAACAGTCCTTGAACTTGAAGCAAATTAGGAAAAGCTGGTGAAAATATGAGCAACAAGTGATCAAGACCTGTAATGAAGATGTGGACAAGCTATTCTGCAATTGAATGTTAATGCAGCACAACGTCATGCTAATTGCTGTCATGTGCGTTGTGCCCCTGCCACTGCCAAGAGGGCAGGACTTTAAGATTTTTATTTTCCTTAGAGCCTGAATTAGTATGCCTTGTGACTATGGGCCGCCATGTTGCAAGAATGGGTAATACTAATGCATTGACTTATTGTGGAATTTTATCATTTGTAGCTTTGCAGTTACTTGATGTGACTAAACATTGGTAGAAATGCTTTTAAAAACATTCTCTATTGCCCCAAATTGTCACTGCTTCTGTAACTTCATCCCAGTCTCCAAAGGATGTTTGTGTCTTGTTATAACAAAGAATTATTCACGAAGTGTGCCTGGCATGCAGATTGAATCCTTTATTAGTAACTATAAAAGAGTCATCTACAGTAGCTGGTGGGAGAAAAAAAAACTAGGCAAGCAAAATTTAAAAGGCTGGGGGGATGGGGTCAGAAGGAAGGGGAAAGGAGAGTTATCTTCTTGGTAATAATTGCATGTCATTGAAGTCATCAAGTAACTAACCTTTCCTTTTAGGAACTCAATGGTTGTGCCATTGAGTTCTCTGGCTGTGGGTGCACTGTGATTCACAGGAAGGCAATGGCAATATTCTGCTGGTTCACCAAATATTGCCTACTGGACAGGGCAATGATGGTTTGCAAGCAAACGACCAAGAACTGTGATTGTTCTTGTTCTTTGTGGGAAAGCTGTATTGAGAATGATTTAATAGCTTGCAAGCTTCTCCTCTCCCTTTTGCCCCCATCAATTTTTTTTTCAATGTTTAAAATATCAGTATGTTTCTGAGGTTGTCGTGTGTCTACTTCCAGTTTTCCTGAGCTCACGGACCCAGATGTGTATAAGTGCATGTTTTCTAGGTCATGCCTAGGTTTCTGAGGATATGGAATTAATTTAGTGGGGCTCTTCCTGGAATGAGATGCTCCAGAGAGAGTCTGGGCTTTACTGCCCCCTACTGGTCAGCTTGAGGAAAAGCTCACATTAGTGATACATTCTAGCCCTTGAAAACATCTGATTCTGTGTGTGTGACAAGTCCTGCTTAGGTGTATCCAAAGTCAATTGATGAATTGGCATGTACATCTAGTTTCTGGAGATGGCTGTGTCTAAAGAGAGCGACTGGGAAGATGAGGTAGCATTTTAACAAATCCCTCCACTTTTCCGGTCTAGACTTATGATTTCAGTGGCCTAAGGTGGTCCAGGTGGGGAAACCCTCTCTATAAATACAGATCAGCAAGTGCTCTGCCACTTATTGTCTGGAAAACTGACTGGGGGCAATGAGAGGTAAGGGTCACACAACCAGAGTGTGTTAAAAGCAGCACTTGAACTCAGATCTTCCTGATGCTGAGACTATCAACTACACCACGCTGCTTCCTGTAGGAAATAGGGTGTATATTAAAAAGTGTTCCTATGAGAAGAGTATTAGAAAAGCAAAAAACCAAACTGGGCTGAGGCTTGCGTAACTCCCAACAACGAAAAGGATTTTAAAAAAAAAAGTTATGTTGGGGGCCAAATGAAGATAAAGACATGGACAGAACCACTGTTCAGGATAGATGAGACAATGGTAAAGTTTGACACAGAGAAAGTGGAATGATTCAGCTCCAAGGTGGGGCATGGGGGTTATTTGCTCTCCTCCAAGGAGAAATTGAGACAAATATAATTGTGCTGAGGATGTAGAGTTGACCTGAGATCTCAGTAGTCAGTCACTTGATCTAAGTTTGAGTCTCAAATGCATCATAATAATATCTGATATTTGTATTTTGCTTTACAACTTACAAATTATCTTGTCTCCCTTCTTTTCTTTGATCCTCGTGACAACTGTACAAAGTATGGAGTAGATGATGAAGGTAAGCCACAGGGAGTTTGAATGACTTGCCCAAGGTCACATGGCTAATAAGCAGAAGAAGCAGCATTTGAATCCAGGCCTTGTGAGAATCTGTTGTTCTTTCCATTATATTAGGAGGTCATGAAATTATTTGATCCCGGAAAAACAGAACTGAATAATGCACAAAGTTCACATCTTTTATTCTCAGATATATGAAGCCAGCCGTGTCTCAAGGCTTCCCCTAAATTATTTGCAGTAGGACAGTTCCTGACATTTTCAATAACATTGCTAGGGAAACAGCTGTCTCTAAGTAGCAGAGGATAAGAGCAACGATGTCTAACAAGGAGCTGAATCCAAGATAAGTGAGAAGAGTAGCCAGGTTCTTTAAATTCTGTGGTGCTAAAATAATTTAAGGATATAACTGCTCAACTCTGTCAGTGAGGTGCTATCAGGACTGGGAGGAGCCTTGCCACACTGGAGGAACTTCCACCCCAAGGCAATAAGACAATGATATCCTGATTTGTGATTGCTTCTCCCAGACCAATATTTCTGATAAGTCCCAGCCACAGTGCTTCACTTCACTCCCTCTGCTCCAGAACTCTCTTAGATAGCTTTGCCCATCAACTTGCCATTGGGCATGTACCATGTTTCAATGCATAATCATCACATCCTGTTTTTTTTTCAGTCCAAAAATTGGTTTACAACCTTCCATTGCATAATCATCACATGGTATGATAATGTTCATCACGCCTCTTAAAAGGTAAACAGAGCAGCAATGTATTTACCAGTGGCATATGGATACATATTTATCTCTCACACATTGCAAACCAAGAACCTAGAATTCTCAGCTCATGGATATTGTCAATGTTCACCTTTAATGTGTATTCACAAGTATTCCATACATCCTAATCTTGCACCAAAGACAGTTTAGTAATAAATGATTTTTAAGTAATACTGGCACAACTTTTTTAAAAGAAAGCTTCACATAATGGTCACACCCCACTTTGTTACAAAAAAAAAAAACTGGCATAAAATCTCTAACAATGGAACTTTATTTACTCTCTCCTCCCTTCCTGCTCCTTTTCTGGAACTATGAAACCATTTTTGAAAATTAGACTTCAAGTTTCCCATTTTTTCATTGATGAACTGTGTCTGTCTACTTTCCTATGGTCCCACTCACCAACTCTTGTCACTTTCTGGACCAACGTGCTCTTCCCTGGTCACTGTTAGAATATCAACTCCTAGAGGTCCTGTTTTTAAGATGTATCCCCAGCACACAGTAAGCACTTAATAAATGCTTTTACATTCATTCATCTTTGAGGAACTGTGTAGAATAGGAAAGGCTTTATAGTACTGGAGGACTGCAAATATTCTGATTTTCAAAAAAAGAGAGTAAGAAAGGAAATGTTTCAAATGGCAGGCTATGAGGTTGAAGCTGATTGCTGGTAATTTGAGCGTAGATTAATAACTAAGTGGTTTGTGAGTACTTGAAGGGAAAGAAGTGATGACTAGGAATCAGCATGGACTCATTAAGAAAGAGTTATGGTAAATCATTCTCATTTCCTTTCATGAAGAAGTTGAAACCACAGACATAATATACTTGAATTTCAAAAATATTTCACAATGCATCCTAGGTAGAAAATGTGGAAGAATGTACTAGAGGTTGGTGAATGTAAAACTGGTTTATTCACTGCACCCAAAGAATAGTTACTAATTGATTGAGGCCTTTAAAGCTGAAAGGAAACTAGGAAATTTTTCTGACAAGACCTGCTTGTTTACCGATGAAGATAGTAAACGCCAGAGAAGCTGAGAATCTAACTCCTAGTTATTTAAGAAGTAGCAATGGTAGGATTTAAACCCAGGTCCACTGGATACAAATCCAATACCCTTTACTCTACACTGTTACCTCTCAACAGAGAAAAAAAATCTTGGTGAGTGTCATAAGGCACTGTTATTGAGTCATTTCAGTTGTGTCCAACCTTTCATAACCCCATCTGGGGTTTTCTTGGCAAAGATGACACAGTGGATAGAGTACCAGCCCTGCAATCAGGAGGACCTGAGTTCAAATGTGCCCTCAGACACTTACTAGCTGTGTGACCCTTGGCAAATCACTAAACCCTGATTTCCTCTGGTACGTAGATGGATACATGGATAGAAAGGTGGATACATAGATAGATACATAGATGGATGGATACATAGATGGAGACATAGATGGATACATAGAGAGATAGATGAAAACAAAGATACTGGTGTGGTTTGCCATTTCCTTTTCCAGCTCAATTTACAGATGAGGAAACATGAGGCAAACAGGATTAAATGACTTGCCCAGTGTCAGACACATAGTTAGTGTCTGAGGGCAGATTTGAACTCAGAAGATGAGTCTTCCTGACTCTAGGCCCAGCACTCTACCCACTGTGCTACCTAGCTGTCCCAATTCAGAAACAGAATTGACTAATAATTAATAATAATAGCTAGTATTTATATGTACTTTAAAGCTTGCAAAATGCTTTGCATATGTTAACTCATTTGGTCTTCACAACAACCCTGTGAGGTAGGTGCTATTATTATCCCCATTTTACTGATGAAGAAACTGAGGTACAAAGAGATTATATGACTTATAGAGGGTCACAAAGCTGGTAAATGTCTGACTCAAGTTTAGAACTCAGGTCACACTTGCTCCAACTTCTGTGCTTTATCTACTGTACCACCTAGCCACCTGTTCAATATAAAATAAGTTTCATTCTTTGGACGTAATTGAATTTTGTTGTACTGTATTTATTGTTCCAAAAGAAGTGGATCTTCAAAAACTTGACCACTCTCATGTTGTTTGTTAAGGAGATGGAAGCAAAAGAGTCAGAAATGAATGTGATATAACAACAAAATGTAATTTTTATAAGTAGAACACCCAGGAGAAAAACAGATAAGGTAGAGACAGTCATGCGAAACTGACTAATAATGATCATTTTGCCAAATCTTAAACCCATAATTCTGAAGAAGGTATTGCTATTAAAATAGAGCTCTTTGAATGTCTTTCTAATATTGAGCTGGGAGGTTTTTTATCCAATCAATTTAAGTAAATTGACTATTAAGTAGACTATATTAAGTAATACTATATTAAGTACTATATTACATAGACTGATTACATCTAATGTAATGTCTGTGTAATATTTAACTAGATAATATAACCAAGTGAAATAAGACCAGAATGAACTGATGAAGGTTATACTTATAACTATGTCGATCAGCAGACATCAAAGTACAAGTTCATATCAATCAACTCCTCTAAAAAGCCTCAGATACCTACTTTGATACTTAGGTGGACCTGTGATGTCATTCATGTGGATAAACCTTCCCAAAATGGAGGTCTGTCCATGAATCCAAGAACCTATTCATGATTGCCCATCCTAGTGACTCTTAACCACATCCTCCCATAAATCCACCATAGCCAAGATGCCTGGGGCCTTTCTCTAGATCTCAGCATTGCATGGATACTCATGGACCATGAATCTTGCCACTATTAAATTTCTCATATTTGCAGAATCCTTCTACCTTGATAACATGGTAATTATAAGGTTTTTTTTTTCTCATGATCCTAGTTTATTAGGAGAACTGCAGCAGTTACTTATGCTCCTTGAAGATAAAATGTCACTGCAAACTCAAGTCTTGACTTAAAGTTCACGATGATATAGGTAGGTCCTGATTAGGAGAAATAATAAATCCTCTGAAGTGGTTACATGGATTCAGATTCATACTATTCAAAGTCATAATGTAAAATATGGTCATTGTTTCCAGACCAATAAAAGTATGTGATGCAAATTCAAATAATGAGACCACTTCATAGAGTTCCTTGATCACAATAATTGGGACATAACTTTATTTGGATTTAGAGGGCCATATAGCAACACACAAAAAAAGAAAGAATCTAAAGGCAGAGGACTATCTTCTACAAAGCAGGCTAAGTAAACTCCCGTGATATTAAGCTGCAAAGTAAAATTTCCAGGAATGTCCCCTGTTGCTCTCTACCTCACAATCCAGCAGCAAAATCCCACCTATCAGCAAGTAGGGATGATAGGCCTGTCTTTGGATAGAGATTTCCAGCTTCTTGGAATTTTTATCTCCTTATGGCTCTGGTTTCAGGATAATTCTCCATTCAGAAAAAAAAAAAGCTTTATAGAATACAATGTTAAAATAAAATAGAATAAAACCTAATTTACATGTACACCAACTAAATAGTTTCTACCAGAAAGATTGTAGATGTTGTTAATATATCTTTAGAAATAACTGTTTTAAGCCTTATTTTATGAAGAGCATGAAGGGAATTTTTAGAAGAGATTTTTATTTGTGAAGACACATATGAAATGATGTAAAGTGAGCAGAATCAGAATAATTTACACAATAATAGCAGCATCATAAAGATAAAACTGCAAAAGACATGGTAACTCTGATTAACACAATGACCCCTCCAGATAGAAAATTGATGGACTCAGAGTGCATATTGGATCTCTCTCTGTCTCTCTCCGTCTCTGTCTCTCTGTCTCTGTCTCTGTCTCTGTCTCTCTCTCTCTCTGTCTCTGTCTCTCTCTCTCTCTCTCTCTCTCTCTCTCTCTCTCTCTCTCTCTCTCTCTCTCTCTCTGTCTCTCCCCCTCTCCCCGTCTCTCCGTCTCTGTCTCTGGCTCTCTCTTTAATGTGGAAAAGTGTTTGGCATTTGTAACGAGTTTTGTATTCCTTGACTTCTCAATGAATTTAAGAGGGGAGAGAGAGAAGGAAAGAATATGGAGCTGAAAATAAAATTTAATTTAAAAAAATAAATGAAATTTTGAAAAAGAAGAGATTTTAACTGATATTTTTAGTGAACTGAATAGTAGGACTGTTGTTCCAGAAGTGAGAAATTATTTCAGTTGTACTCATTAGAGGTGACTGTGGTTTTGATCTTTCTCACAGCCAAAATGTTATATATAATTATTCATGACTTTGCATTATTTGTTACATTGTAAATAAATTATAAATCTAGTAATCTGACATTTATTTAAGGAAAGATTAAATGTTTCGACATAGAAAGAGATAGGAGCAACTGTTTATGAGACAACAGTTTTCTCCAGTTTATTAAATAAGTAATATTTAATAATAAGGGAGCTGAAAGTTAATTGTTTAATTAATGAAAAAGATGTTGCAACTTTGGTGAATAAGGAAATATACAAACATACTCCTGGAGATAAAAAGACAAAAGTAAAACAGCCTCTGACCTCTAAGAGATTAACTTCTTATGATAATGGTCAACATAAACAGATAATTGCATGCATAATATGGTCAAAATGAATAAATTGAAAAAGAGGGTTCTAGCAGCTGGGGGATTGGGAATGACTTCATGTGAAGGTGGCACTCTGGCTGAGTCTTGGAAAAAAACAACAAATTATAAGAGTTGGAGGTAAGAAGGAAATGTATTTCAGGCGTGTAGAATGGCCAGGGCAAAAGAGAGAAGAGATAGTTACAGACAAAAGATGCAGTGTTGTTTTCACATGACAATATAGATCCTAAATTTCAAGACGGGACATGATGTCTAAGAAGACTAGAAAGACAGGAAGGGACCAGGTTGGGAGGAGATCAGAAAAATCAGAAAAATTTACATTTGATACTAGAGATAATAGAAAGCTATTCCATTTTGTGATCGAGGTATGGCATGATAGTTGTTGTTCAGTTGTGTCCAATTCTTCATGACCCTATTTGGAGTTTTCTTGGCGAAGACACTAAAGGAGTTGGCCATTTCCTTCTCCAGCTCACTTTAGAGTTGAGGAAACTGCAGCAGAATTAAGTGACTTGCCCAGGGTCACACAACTAGTAAATGTCTGAGGCTATATCTGAACTCAGGAAGATGAATCTTCCTGGTGTTCTATCCGCTGCTCCATTCAGAATGATAAGACCTGCATTTTAGGAAAATCACTTTGGAGGCTTTGTGGAAGATGGATTAGAGCAGCATGACACAGAGAAATCAATTGGGAGGCTATTAAAAACTGCAGCATAGGGATTCTATAAGGAAAGGATGGTGTGCGAGTGTGTGTGTGTGTGTGTGTGTGTGTGTGTGTAAGAAACAGAGACCACAGATAAAGTTGGTAAGAGGAAGGGTATTGAAGTAGAAATGGCATTATTTGACAACTGAGTGGACTCATATGGTAAGAAAGAGTAAGGGATCCAGGATGACACAGGCTGAAAATATGACTGACTGGATGGGGGTACCCACAGTTGTAGGCTTAAAGGTTATAAGACCTCACCACATAACCACCAACATTTATTAACACTTGGATACTACTATCACCCAAGCAACTCCAAAATTACAGAGAGGGCCACATAAACTGAGGGTTTCTTTCCATGGGACATCTATCTATTTTGCAATTAACAAAAGATAAGAAGAGCTTTCCACATTTCTTTTTACCTTGGTGCGGAGAAAGAGGAGACTGGTGCCCTTCAGTTTATGCATATCCTTTTCACATTATGTACTTTCTCCATTTACATTCTAAAAACCCACCCAGAACTCTAACACATTGTGAAAACTCCGTATACATGGAATGCTAAGCAGACTATAACATTTTGGCATTTCCAAACAAAAACACCTTGGTTCAGGGTGTTTCCAAAAGATATACTTTTTTTTGCTTACTGGTTGAGACTTGTTAAATGGCTAAGGGTTTGTGTACAACTTTGCTCCTTATTTCAGATTTATTTACTTAGCTGTTTTGTTGTTGGTTATTTATGTCAACTCAAATATTCAAGTGGATGTGTAACGTCATTCATCTGGACATTCTCTTGGGGAAGATGGCAACCCATCTAGGACTGCCCATCCTATGTAACTCTTGTCCATGTCTTCTCAGAAATTTATGAAGAACATCATCCAATGAGTTAGGTGGCTTTTCTTAGGTTTTTTTTTTTTAAAAAAAGCTTTTATCTTATTTTAATCAGAAAGCATTAATTTTTTCCTCCTACCTCCCCCTTCCTTGATTTCTCTTGGAATTGTGAAAACACTCATGGGACAATATGTGCTTTAAAAGGTTAAGATATTTAACATAAAACAAATCCTTGTGAAGCTTAACTGTGCGGTTTATTTTTTTAATGGTTCGTTACTGTAGAATCCACTATAACTGCTATGCTGCTTGAATAGATTTTTAAGAATGTAAAAGGCTCTTTATGTAATGTAAAAGGCATAAGATAGTAAATAAGATTTGGAAATATGTTACAAGGACACAGATCACATTCCTATCCTCATAACATTCCTTTTAGTTTAGTTTTTCTTCCATTTTATTATTTTTGTGGTTAAAATAAATTGTATTGGTATCTTTTGTTTTTTCCATAACTATAATTTCTTCTCATATCCCTTTCCTAACCCCTTTCACAGAACCATCACACAAAACAAATAATATTTTTAAAGAAAAAAAATAGAGAAAATAAGCAAAATCAATCAGTCTGAAAATATGTGTAATGTACCACACCCGTAAACCTCCCGCCTCTGCAAAGGAGTGGGATGGCGACGTCTTCTCACTTCTCTTCTTTAGGGTCATGCATGTTCCTTGTTGTTTCGCAATATTTGGTTTTTAATATTTTGTAGGGTTTTTTATTTGCATTGTTATAGGTATATTGTTATAGCAACATGATTTCCTGGCTGTGCTAACTTCATTCTACATCAGGTAATGTAAATCTTTCCATGCTTCTCTGTAATCATCAGATGTGTTTTTTCTTGCCACTACATTCATGTACCACAATTTGTTTAGCCATTCCCCCAATCGATGAGTGTCTACTTTTTTCCCAATTCTTTGCTATCACAAAAAGTGCTACTATAAATATTTTGGTGTATATGAGGACTTCCTTGGCTTCCATGGAGTATAAGCCTAGTAGTGGAATCTCAGTGATATTCCTCTTATTTTAAATGAAATATTAAGCTTTTTTTCCTTATGAAACATTTCATTGGTGAAAATGTCTATTTTAAGCCCAATAAAATAACTTCAAATTTTAGTAGATACTTAACTCATTTGCTTTATATGTCCCATACAGAAATATTAAGATACAGCTTGCCCATTTTCTGGATATTTATGCCCATTGCAATCAACTCTTAGTTTTCTGCTTGCCTTGTCTTTTGTATGAATAACATTTGGGCAAGCTTCTAAAAATGCCTCCCTAGAGATTAATGCATCATGTACATTTTCTGCCACTGAAGTTGTTGTCAGGAATCTTTCTGCCTACTATTCAGGTTAAGAAAAGTCAATAGTTACTCCCTAGATGAAAAACCAGCCCATGCATTCCTGTATTTTATCTAACCTCAGATTCTCCTTGACATGATATACTGAAACAACCATAGTCTTTCATGCAATCTGGTCCTCTGAAGAGTTTGGCATATCAATTTAGCATTTATTTTCTTTTATCATCTGTTTTATCATCTGCCCCTTAATTTCTGGCCTCCCTCCTGCTTATAAAACATGTGTCTGTCTGCTTAGGGGGGAAAAAAGAGATGATCAGAACAGTTTAAGCACCAAAGAGAAACCAAAGCAGGGCGATGTTCAGTAAGTGAAAGACATGTCAGGAAAGCTAAAACAGGAAGAAAAGAGGAGACTGGGCACATTTAGCAGTGTTAGCAAAGAATTTTCAGATACAGGTGACTGAAGCAAATTGCCTGTCAAGAGATTCATTTCATAACTAGACCAGCCATGTAGAACAGCAGTCGCCCAGTGAACATCCATTCCTCTGGACCATATCTTTAATGGCCCCTGAGCCAGGCTTCAGGAATGACAGTACTGTACTCTCAAGCAACATTCACATCCTTTGGGAATGACAAACAAAGGAGGTTAACTCCGCTTGCCACCCCTTCACGTTGTCACATCCAAACCATCAGTCAAAACACTGAATTGAAAAGGAATAATGGAGGTTGGGAAGAAAATGAAGGTAGTGGCTTCTGGGAGATAATTGGGAAGGGGAGATTCGATTTATCTTCGGTATCTTTCCTGCAATAGTTGGTTAAAGTCCAAATTGAGAATAATGAGAAGAAGAACTGATACAGAAACCATGAATTCATCATTCCCTGCTCAGGAACCAGCCTTTTGAATTAGGAAGTCCAAGAAAATACACTTGGAAAGTAAGCTACTACCATCCTTGTGAACCCGCATGAGTGGAATACAGGTATTCTGATAGTCCTTCTTCTTTGCTGTTTAATCAGGTTTCTACTTGCTACATTGCAGCAGCTACTACTTAGATGGTGAGCTGACCTCCATCTTAACTTAATAGTTACCCTATACATTAAGTATTCTCTCAGTCAGGATAAATTCTACATACTCTTCCTTATGCTGTTGAACGGCTATGTCTCATTGACCCGAGGGGTCTTTGTGTGATCTATGGCCCTTACAATGAGAATAGATATGGAAGTGATGTCTTTAATGGGCACTGTGAGATTAAAGGCTTCTGCAGTGTCCTTAATAGGCACCGTTAGATTTGAGGCAGAAGCAAAAACATATTAAATGCAGTGTTCTATTTGACCCTCTCCACACCACTGATAGGCCTGTACCCCAAAAATATCATAGAAAAAGTAAAAAGACCCATATGTAAAAAATATTTATAGTATCCTCTTTTCGAGGTGGCAAAAAATGGCTGAACAAATTGTTATATTAATTAAATGGAATATTATTGTGCTGTAAGAAATGATAAAGGGAATAGTTTCAAAGAAACCTAGAAGGCTTATATAAAATGAAGGAGAGTGAAGTGAGCTGAAAGAAAAGAACACTTTTTTATAATAACAACATTTATTAATAAAGTTTATTATTTTTATTTTTCAAGATTTTTAAAAATTAATCTGTCCCTCCCACTACCTACCTCCTCCACCGAGCAAATTTGTTTAAAACCCTTCAAAATATATCTACGTAGTCTGGAAAAACAAATTCCCACATTTGCCATGTCTGAAAATATGTGTCTCTTTTAAATGCATTGTGGTATGTTTTCATCTTTATTCTTTTGGACCAATGGTTTATCATTGCTTTGATGAGTTCTAAAGTCTTTCAAAGTTGTTTTTCTCTGTAATGTTGTTATCATAATCTAAGTTGTCCTCTTAGGTCTACCCACTTCACTCTGTATCAGTTCATAAAGGTTTTCTCAGTTTCCTCTGAAATTGTCCATTTCACCATTTCTTTTACATAATAATATTCCATTGCATCTATACAACCCAATTTCTTTAGGTATTCCCGAAAGGAGGATACCCATTTAATTTCCATTTTGGGGCCACCATGAAAAGTATTACTAAAAATATTTTTTGTACGTTGACATCTTTTCATTTTTATTTGATTTATTTGAGGTATAGGCCTAGGAGTGATATAACTGCACAGACTGGTAACTTCCTCATCATAGTTCCAAACTATTTTCCAGAATGCCCATACCTATTTAAAGTTCCACTAACAATGCATTATTTCCCATATCCCTTCCAACATTGGCCATTTTCTTCTTTTGTCATTTTTGGCAGTCTGTGAGACAGGTGTGAATTGCGATCTCAAAGTTGCTTTAATTTGCATATCTCAAATTATTAGTGATTTAATGCATTTTATCATGATTTTTGACAGCTTTCTTCCTTTGAAAACTGTTTGTATGGACAGACTTGTTATTGTGGCCCATTAACTATAGTAACAATAACATTGTAAGGAAAAAACAACTTTGAACTCTGATCAGCGCAATGCCAACCATGATTCCAGAGGACTCATGATGGGTAACTCATATTACTCACCAGGTGACAGACTAAGGAGATAAAACAATATATATCTTTGGACACGGTTAATTTGGGAATTTGTTTTGCTCGACTGTGTATATTTGTTACAAAGATTCTGTTTTTCTTTTCTTTTTCCTCCTAATTGGAATGATAGGGGAGACAGAAGAGGCGGAATATAGGTTGGAAAAGGTCACTGAAGAAAAATAATTTAATTTGAAGAGAATAGAGGCAAAAGCAATGTTTTTAATGAGCACTATGATTCATTTCCAATCAGGTTCTCAAACCTAGGCATTAACCTTGTTATGGCCTTGTTCAACCTAGGCCATAGTCTGGTATGGAGAGCCTGAGGCTTTGGCTCTAAGGCAAATCCATCCTCCCTCTAAATGGATCCCAGTGACAAAAACTCTCTAACAATAAGCTCAGTGAATGGTGTTTGTGTGTTGCTGGGGGTATGGTTGGGAGGCTGGGAGTAGGAGGGACCATCAATAAGCCAGGGATGAAGTCACTGGGTAAACAGCCAACTCTATAGAAAAATAATCAGCACTCCTGCTAGAGAAGGAAAGAAAGCAAGACAAAAGCAATAAACGTGTGTGTGTGTGTGTGTGTGTGTGTGTGTGTGTTGGAGACCAATTCTAAACAAGTAAAACAGAAAGACTAGAAATTCAACAGAAGAAGGGTCATTCTAAGCTCCTTCAAGGCAGGGACCACATCTCATTCTTCTTGTACCACTTTTAGCACCCAGCCAAGAGTGCTCACCAAGGTGTTTGTAAAGGTGTTTGAATGAATGCATGAATGAATGGAGATACAAACAAATAAGCAAATGATTTATTGTACGTCAATTCGGTCTTGTCTTCAAAAAAAAAAAGAAGTTTGTTAGGTGTGTTTAGGGGCTTTAAAAAAATCATTTACCTGCCTTTCTCGTGTCCAGCTTTCTTGCATTCTTAAGCTTATTTTCTAAATGGTCATGTCCTGGGGAACCAGAAGGCAGTACTCAGGTTCACTGAACTGGAACAGCATCTTGATACAAACAGACCAGGGACCTGCTGAAAGAGTTATGCACTTGGCAATAACAACACCTCGAGTTCAGACAGAAAGCACATCTGTGCCTCATTGATAATGTAATAACCTACATTACACTTTTGGCGGAGAACACCTGTGCACAACCCAACGAGTCAGCCCTGGGCAACCATTTTGATGGAGGTGATATTAACAGATCTCATTAAAACTGATGACTATAGCCATGCCCAATAGCACTGCTGTAGTGAGGCGTCTGTCAGCATTTTCATTACAGGCCTTGATTTTTAGGAGTTTATAATTCAACCATCAAAACCAGCTTCGCATTGAACTGAAGAATGAAAAAAAAAACCAATCCCTCATGTTAGGAAGTAGTTTAAGTTTTTTGAGTTATAAAACTTGGTGGCTGCATATTCACACATCTCTATGTACATCTTTGTATGTGGGACATTATTATTTCTTGGACCCAACTTTGACAATTTAGAAGAAAATAAGTGTGTCAGTGTATCCGTTTTGTTAAGTTTTATTTACATTTGTTTAGATATTCTGGAAGATGTGATGTAGACTGAGAGGCAACTTACCTGCAGGGAAGATGACTGGCCAGGGCATCAAAAAGACCTTGGTCCAAATTCTTCTTTTTCACACTTACTTGCTGTATGACCCCTGGGCAGATCATTTAACATGTCAGCGTTCTTAGGCAATTCCCCAAAACTAGATTATGGAGCCCTTGCCAATTTAAGTGGACAGAGTTTTCACATGGGAAGTATTCAAGTGGGCATCTTTTTCTCCTTTTTGTTTTGGCCAGACTTGTGTTCTCATGAGTAAGATGCTCCTGGTGAGGAGCTCCTTCTATTAACGCAAATCTCTGCCAACTCTGAAACTTACAATCTTAGAGAGTTAACTAGAGTACCAAACAGTTAAGTCATTTATTTTGTGGTCTTTCTGTCTCTATCCACTTTGCAATATGGCCTTGAAGAAGAGCCTTGAATTCCTTGTGTTATATATGGGGCTGATGAGTTCACAGACGTAAGAATTTCTCATGCAGCACCTATGTCCTGATAAAAGAAAGATTCAGTTGCAAAGAATTCATTATCTTCGGTTTTACAGAGAACTCTGATATTGTGAAATTTAGTCCAGGCACAAGCTAAGCCTGACTATCTACATTTCTGTGATTTCCTTTCCTTTGAACATGCCGCCTCCCTTTAATCACTACTGCAACCTAAATGCATATTTCTCCCAAAAGAATGCTTTCAAAATATAAAACGCTATCTCTAGACTATGGCTAGGAATGTTATTTATGAGAATTCTGGTTTGGTTGGGTGCAGCAGAACCAAGAAGACCTGGGTTCAAGTCTGGCCTCTGACACTATCGACCATTGGCAAGTTACTTAGCCTTCCATTGCTCTGAGAAAAATGCAGCTAGGTAATTAGCCAAGAAGTTGGCTTGAATTGGTACAGTGATGTCCTCACCAATGAAATCACACATCAAGTTCCTATCTCTATTTCTAGTTTGGAGAGGGCTGAGTCCAATATATCTTAGACATAGTGCTACATGCATATCTGAAACTTTCTTAATGGACCTCTTTAGCACAAATCCTCTTTCTAGAGAAGTTATCATGGCAATTGTCTCTTAGTTCTCATACGATCCCATTCTTTCCAGAAAGAGTTCAGTGTTATTCTCCTAATGATGGTCCTAGGAATAGGGCTGGGGGTAGAATAGGGGTGGGGGGAAGAATCATTAGGATCACAGTTCTAGAGTTGGACCATCTAGTCAACCCCCTTATGAGGTCCAGAGTGATTAAGTCACTTACCCAAGATCATCCAGTTAGAAAGGTAAAAGAGGCAAAATTTGAACCTGGTAAAGGAAGTAAGAAATGAAGAGAGCATGCTAAGACAAATGTCATTTACTTCAAAGTTCTTAGGGCAGGCGTTGTATATATATATATGTGTGTGTCTATCTGTTCTAACTTACTGATGTTTCTATTTAAGAATCATTATCTATGAATTCAGTGAAAGGAAGGTGAATATATGTTAATGACTTGATGAAAAATGAATAATCAAATGAATAATTCATTAGTCAGTCAAATTCAGAATGTGTCAAGTTAATGCAATGGGGCATTATATTATCATTAAGAATGACAAGTATGAGGAATTTGCCAAAATAAAAAGAGGTCCATCCAAAGTCATTCAAAGTGAAAAGTAGATATTAAAATGATGTGTGAACACTGAATTATGTAAAAGATTTGTTTGTATGATCATATGGATAAGAAAAGGCTGTCAAGTTCACTGTTGTTGCTGCTTTTGATGTTTACAGATGTTTCCTTTTTGCTAAGGATATTGATTAAATTCACAATAAAAACCTTAATAGGCATTTGTCCTTGTACAGTAGGCAAGCTCCTTGAGAACAAAAATGGCTTTTTCTTTTGTGTTTGTATCCCCAGTGCCTAGTACTGTGCTTTGTAGCTGCTTGATAGGATCATAGCTACACAGCTGACAGGGACTTTAGCAGCCATCTCATTCAACCCTCTTATTTTACAGATAAGGAAACTGAGGCCTAAAGAAATTAAATGGCTTAGCCAAGACTATACAAGTGGTAAACACAGGCCACAGAAAAAAATGTAAGCCTGGGTCCTCTCTGACTCTAGAGCCAATGTTCTTTCTGCTGTACCTTGATGCTTGTTGAATTTGATTGATATATAAACTAGAATTTGTTGCTTCTGTTTAGTCAGTCTTCAATGATGGATCAATAATCTGAGAATAACCTTTTGATGCTTTGAAAGGATTGGTAGGAGTCTTCTTGAGATTGAGCTATAACTAGCAATACTTTTACCTGGGATAAGTGGGAAGAGGGAAGGAAGTAGGGAGATCTTCTGGAGTAGGTGCCCTTGGGAAGAAGCCTACCCCAAATTGAAAGCACTGCTGCTCTAGGGACTGAGAGGGCCAAGAAAAATACATATTCTGAATTTCTGGTGCTCAGGCAAAGCCTCAATTACTCCGCCTTGGTTTTAGCTCTGTTTTGAAATGTTAACAGCTGCCTCAAATGGACAATCGGTTGATTCACTGAAGAAATCAATTAATAGTCACTGCAAAAAATGTTAATGATATTTTTCCCCCTGGAAATTGTCTTCTATATGATACACCCATGGGCAAATCTTGACTCCCAAACCCGAGGGTATATTATGTAACTATAAACCATCTTAGATATTCATTTCAGCCCTCATGGGAAAGTTCGAGGGATCAGATGTAATGAAAATAACATAGCATATGTAGTGAAAAGGGGCCTAGTGGAGAGGATTGAAAAACAGATCAGCTGCTGCTTCCCGGGTTGCTAAATTTGGCCAAATTGTGGTTGTGGGTGGTGGCAGATGTTTCTGTTTCCTCCTTACTATTCTCCAAATCACTGATATCTATTTTCCAATGGAAAACTCTAAACCTTTGAAAAGCTTGTTTCTTGGGGCCACATCACAAGATCATTGGACCATATATATCCTAGCTGAGTGACTTCACTTGAAAAGTATAATTCTCTCTTGCTTCTTCATTATACTCATTTCAAATTGAGACTAATCTTTTTAACCAAGCCCTCTTTTCATTTTGATTTTGAGTCTAGATTTTGCAGTTTTTCTAAAACCAGAATTACATCTAAACTTTCCCAGAAGAATACTCATGAGGATTAAATTTAACAAGGATATAATTTTAGGGTAATTTCTTCCTACTCACAAATAGATTTTATTATGTCCTTTTATATTTTGTCTAAGCATAGTATCAGAGAAAATGTCTTGAACTTGGAATCAGAAAACCTGGAACTGTGCCTTGGCTAATACGTACTAATTGTGTGACCTTGGGAAAATTTCTTCACCTCTACTCAATTTCTTCATCTATAAAATGAGGAAAATACTTGTATGAGCTATAAGTTCTTTTAGAATCAAATGATGTCATATGGGCAAGGCATTTGATACTCAGAAGTTTTTATTTAATAGGGAACGGAGATAGAATCTGTGATTTTACTAATATAGAAAACTCTCTGGTGAGGAAATTCTACCAATTCAAATTGGCATTTTCTTACAATTTGGTCTTAGAAAATTCCATAGGTCACTGATAGATTAATTCAATAACTTTCCCAGTATCAGAAATAAGACGTGGATCTAGGTTTTCCTGACTCCAAGACCAGCTCTCTAGCCACACACCATGCCTCCATTCTCTATGTAATACAAATGTAAATTATGAATAATTGTACTTATATCACAGCATTAGTGCCTTCTTTTTTAACATGATCCTCCCATTGCTGAGTTGTGTCCTTTAAAAATTTTCACTTAATATCATTATTTTAGTTAATTTCATCAAAGTTTCTTCCTTAGTTCTAACCTTTAGCATTTGCATTCATGTTTTAAAGTTTTACTTAGCCTAAATGGGATCTTTAAGAGGGAAGACCTATTTGGTCTGCCACTTTTTTGTGTGTGTGCCATTTTCAAGTCTTAGCATGGAAAAACTGAGAATGTTAAAAACTCTTTGTACACCCTGAAATGCTATATAAATGAGTTTGTGTCATTATTATCATTGTTACTTTTATCAGTCTCATTCCTCTCATGTTTTATTTCAATGGCATTCAGTCAGAAATGGTCCAGGAAGAGTTACTATTGTCTATGATTCTTTTATTTTGGATGTTCTGTAGACTGATACATGTGGATAAGATAACTGCTTTTTTTTTAAATTTGAATAAAATATTGGAGTATCTTCTGTGGGTTCCCAAAAAGCATCTTTAAGACAAATCGAGTAGCACAAAGGATGATGGGCTAGAATATGTACCCTACATTGAATATGATTTTGAGTTCAACTAACTCTCTATTTTCAAACTTTTTCATTAGATAGAGCTTAGAGACTATTCTGGAATGGCAGTTTCTATTAAAATAATGGATTGTGCTTTATTCTTGTTATTGTTGTTGCTGCTGCTGCTGTTGTTTTTACATGTCTTGACCAGGATCACACAGCTTATATGTGCTAGAAGCAGCCTTTGAACCTAGGTCTCCTTGACTTCATGCCCAGACTTCTATCCATCAACTTACTTTGAATAATGCATGCTTTGAAATTGATGAGCAATCCCATTACTACAAATGTCAGGAGATACTCATATTGTCTTGCTCTAATCAAATGTTGCTACAGTAAATTACATTGCAATACTTAGCTCCTTTCGTTGCAGAGATGGGGACTATGGTCATTGAATAGTGCATACAGTGTTAGGTGCAATCAATAGAGTAGATGGTTTTACTTGAACTTTTTTCTCTTTCTTTTTTTGATCTTTGTTACAAGGAAAACCTCATTGAGCAGGTGAGGGGATAGAAATATATTTGGTATAAATGCAATGCTAAAAAAAGCATCGATTTAAAAATTAAAGAAAAATATTACATTGCTAATGATCACTGGCATTTAACATTTATAAATCTCTTTATATACATTATTTCCTTTGAAATTCACAACAATCCCATGAAAAATGTACTATATTATACCTTTCTTACAGATGAGGAAACTGAGGCTCAAAGAGGTGAAGTCACTTGTTCATAATTACGCGGCTAGTAAATTTCTGAGGCAAGGTTTTAACTCAAGTAGACCTGCTTCAGAGGTCAACATCATATCCTACTATTGGAGGATGTGAAATCTCTCCATCTTGATATTCTTGCTATAAATGAAAATCAGAAGATTTGAGGAAGCTGCAGCTGGATTGGATAAAAGGATGTCTCACGTGATGATCTAAATGGAAAGGCAGATAAAGGAAATGGCAGAATTGGTTTCCTGGAATTTTCAAAGACAGCCAAAAA
The DNA here is from genome assembly GCA_028646595.1 of Phalanger gymnotis. Taxonomy (NCBI): domain Eukaryota; kingdom Metazoa; phylum Chordata; class Mammalia; order Diprotodontia; family Phalangeridae; genus Phalanger; species Phalanger gymnotis. The sequence goes on along the minus strand of CM053627.1, from coordinate 97,409,868 downwards.
AAAAAAAATAACGCTTTACGGGACACTTGCTCATCTTGCCTTTGTAAAACTCACTTGGAGAAGCAAAAAGATCATGTATATCATTACAGAATTAGCACTACCACCATCACCATCATCATCATCATTTGTTCCAGAAGAAAAAAGGAGTAGAGAAACTGTATGAAGACCTCCTATGAAGACAATTTTCTAATCCAAATCAGCGTATACACTAATAGTCTGTGAGTTCATTGCTCAGGTAGAGATAGGAATGGACTTCCAAAACTGTCCCAAAATATAGTTCAGAGTTCACAAATGAAAGAGTCAAAAGACTTACAACTTACTCAAAACTTTTATACCTGAATATTATGACTCCTTTGGCTAAGAATGGGGCCCAGATATGTCAAGCAGATTGAGCAGCATCGACATTACATACACACAAAAGAAATTGACTATTTTAGCAGAAAGAAATTGACTATTTTAGCAAGAAGAAAATGACTGGTTACTAATGAGGCATTTTCCCTCAAGTCAGCTATCCATGTGCAATCAGATGATCAAAGGTCAGCCAAATTAGGATAAGCATGAAAAGAAGATAATGGGGCTATTAGAACAATTCCAACATGGCCAATTCAAGTAATTTGATATGGATAACGGAAAAGATATCTATATATGAACTATCACCATTTTAGACAACTATCACAGATAAAATTTGTTTGTTACTGAATCATTCAGTTGTGACTGACTCTGACCACACTGTCCATGGGGCTTTCTTGGCAAAGATACTGGAGTAGTTTACCATTTTCTTCTCCAGTGGATTAAGGCAAACAAATGACTTGCCTAGCTACTAAGTATCTGAGGCCAGATTTGAACCGAGGTCTTCCAGACTCCAAATCCAGCACTCTATCCACCAAGCCGTGTAGCTGCCCTATCACAGATATAAAGCAGTCACCAAAATGAGGAATACAATAGAACCTAGAAAACACCTCAGCTAGCAATCTTCATGGTAAGTAGAGAGAGTAGAAGGACAACACAGGTTTAGAATATAAATTCATTTGCAAAAAAAAAAATAGAAAAGAGTAGGGGGGAGCGAAGAAGAGACAGCATAATCCAGTTACATAGGTAGCATTAAGTACTTGTTTTTAAAAGCAAATTAAGTCCTACTAGTTAATGGATATGAACTGAAAATTATAAGGGAGAAGCACACCAGTGAGGACTTATGAATAATACCATTAAAAAACTACCTCTATATTGCCTGTTTGGGGTAATGCACATGTGTGTAAATTCTACAACTTGAAAAACTGTATAGAATACTGACAACAATAACAGTTTTGGCCAATAAATAAGTTAATGTACAATTTGTATTTTGTTCACTGTCCTTGGAAGTAAAGGACACACAAGACAAATTTTGCTCTGAGTAGTGGACTTCTGGGTAAGACGGTGGTATCTGAGATGGAGATATGGATTTCTGAATGCTTGCTTGAAATAATGATCAACTCCTAGTCTGTGCTTTAAAAAAAAAGACTGAGAAGAATTGTTTTGAAAATTGAATGCCTAATGTCTTGAAAATTGAATAAAAAATGTTTCCAAAATGATTGGAAGACTGGGAAGGTATTATATTCACCAAGCCAGATACGGTAGATAAGAGGTTGTGCGGTTCGTCGTTCGTTCTCCAAGAGGACCATAACATCAGGAAGATGATGCCATGAGTTGCGAGTGAATTGGATTTGAGGGAGGGAAGGTTGTACAAAGTCACTGCCCCCACTTTCTCCTCTGAAGTTATCTGGGTCCCGTGGCCAGATCAGGACAACTGGAGATGGCCCAGCAGAGAAGACAGAGAAGGAAGAAGATCAGAAGTTCACAGAAACAAAAATCCGCTAATGTAGATAGTCTCAATGGTCTCAAAAGAGTATATGTAGATCAGCAAAAAGTAACATGTACAAGAGCACATTACAGAATTTCGACATTATATGTATTACTGAGTATTATTGGGATGAAACTAATGAACTGAAAAAAAAAGAAAGAAGGTCTAGAAAAAAACTACCTCTGCGTCCCCAAATCTCCCCTAGCATCCTAAAAGAAGACGTACTAGCTACCTTCCGAGTAGCTACTAAAGAACTAACCTACCAATGTAGGCAGCGGCTGGGGGAGTAGCTCCAGAGCATATGCTATGGAAACCGTGCTTTCTCCTTGTAGGAAAATGATTGGAGGATCCAATTCCTGTGGATTATGTATGTGGATTATGTGATGTTTTCAGCGTTATTCAATTGTATTTAATACATTCAGCCATAGTTAGGTTTTTTTAAGGAGTAAAATTCTGAAACAAAAGCCCATCTTTTTAACCTAATCTCTGAAGATCTGAAGCCAAGGACCACTCAAAGGGCAGTGGAGAGGTGCTAGCTGGGCATGAACAGGCAGCAATAATGAAATGAGGAATAGCTCAGGAAAAGTGATATAAATGTTATCATCAGAGGAATTTATTATTGGAAAAAAGGTTGCACCAATCACGCGATGAGGGCAAGAGATGCTGACAGACAGGGACCCCGAAAGCTTTCATGGTTTTGTTTAGTCTCAAGGGATAGCCCCCAGCATATTGGGTGGACTTCCTGTATTGGATTTACAGGAGGATGCGGACAAGAGGCACATAGGACAGATGAGTTGCAATCTACCTTATTAGAAAGAGTGCCCGAGTCAGTGAGATCAAAGTAAAAATCTTGCTACATATACCAAACTTGCACCATTGATCCCAGCAGAGAAAGACCTCTTTGAGAAATGGACAGTCATGCATTTACAAAAACTAATGTAAGAACATTAGGCCTACCATGTTAAATTAGTTTCTGAACATTACTATGAGGAAGTCTTGGAATAGTCTGCCTTTAGCCCTTCTTGAGCCAAGAAAACAATGAACCGGAACAACATTATTTTAATTTGGAGGCTAACTATATTCAATTAATCAAGCATACCATTGGGGCTGGTTTGGATGAAGGAACTTTTTAATCACTTTTTAACATTTTTAACAAGATTCAATTTTATTTTTAACCTCCCTAGGATATATCTCCCAGCATTGATTTAAAGCCTGAGAACCTAAGGGGGAAAAAAATGCCTTTTTCTGTCAAGGGATTATATTGTACATTAAGCATTTGGAATGAACCCCAGATAGGCCTCAGGAAGCAGTTACTACATCTCAACTTATCATCCCAAAAGCGATTTGTTTTTAAAGTTGATAATCCCCAGGGCTATAATAGTGTCCCACATCTGCCGTGAATTGAAAACAGATTCACATTAAAAAGCATTACATCAGTATCGTAGATTCATTAGAACTGAGTCAGATGGGAAGTTAAAGTACATTTCTACGTATGGCCTGATAGAAACACAAGCAATTCATTTCATGGAGGAGCAAGATTGCCCGGTATGTAGGTTATCCATTTTCATTCTTAACACTGCTTTGTTCCTGGCCTTTTGACATTTTAACAGGAATGTCCAGAAATGGGGCTACCCTGGGAGTCAGGTATGAAACTATGCAAATATCCAAGGGTCTCTTAGAAGCTATGAATAGATCTAAATCCTGGGAGACAGACTGACTTCTGTCACAGTCACAGCAGTATTGGTTGCTACATTTCATAATGACTGGTAGGTTTCAAACATTTTTTTCACCTGGGAAAATTCTTATTTTAATTATTTACATAATGCATTTTCTGAGCAATTAAAATGTTCACATAAGCCAAGAAAAGAATTTCGTTGTTAAAATCAGAGCTTCTCTAGCTCCTGCCATGTATGGATTTTTAAACAATTTCCACATTTGCTAGCAACTCTGTGTGTATCTAGACCAGTGTAGTTAGGGATATTATATTCTTTGATTAACCACCAATAATGGTTTTCTTAAATGGCTTCTGGACACTTCTGTTTGCATCTCCATTGTGTTTGAAATGTGTTTTCAAATCATACAATTACAGTGATCTGTTAAAAAAAAAAAAGGAAAATATTTTTACACAAAATTAAGTTAAAGAAGGACTCTTGAAGGATATCTGGTGCCCCATAAGAGATAATAATCATTGTGCCAGTAATGTTGGTGCCTTCTTTCCTCCAGGATACCTGAGAGGCAGTGTGATATTGTAGAGTGCTAGGCTTGGAGTCTGGAAGACTGGAGTTCAAATCCTACCTTAGACTTTGTGATTCTGAGCAGGTTGTTTAGTCTCACAGGGCTGCAGTTTCTTTATCCATAAAATAGGCATAGCACCAACCTCTAGAAATTGGTGACAGGATCAACAGAGAAATGGATGTGCTTTGTACATCTTAAAATGCTACTATATTCATTAGAGTAACTTCCAGGGCTAGGCACTAGACCCACAGGTAGCTTGGCTCTTTTAGAATCAAGCAGTTCTACTAGACGAGAAGGAATTTCCAAACTTAAGAACACTGTCAAAGGTTTACCAGTCCCTTGCTATGGTGTTAATGACAGCCAAAACACTTCTGAAATGCAGACTTTTAGTGATAACTGGTCAACCCAAGAGAGTCTTGAGAAATCTCAGAAAAGCTCAAATAGGGAACCTATCTACTTGGTCTTCCTCAGTGCCATTTCATTTTGTGTGAATCTGTTAATTAAAAAAAAAAATTCCAACAGCACAAAGGCTGTTGTTATTACACATGCTTTCCTTGATTTCAGAAGGAGGAAAAATGCATTCAGAGTCAGAGCAGCACTTTTGGCTGGTAATATTTTCAGTCCAAGTGCCAAAATGCGGTTCTGTCTTGACTGGTTGCCCGCGGTTCTTGAGAGGGGGAAGGTTCTTCAGATGCCAAGAACTGACTCCATGCTGTGTCATGGGACTCTGCCCTCTTAATCCCAACAAGACAGAGGTTTCTTTTGGAAGGAGAAGTAGCACATTTCTGTTTTCCCAGCTAGAGGACGAAATGAGATTTATTGATAGAATTAGACAGGAGAGAGAATCTGGAGACATAAACTGCCCAACTCCTCTTAAAAATAGGAGCATGGGATATCCTGTCCTAGGTGGGATGAGTGTTTGAGGCTTGAACTCTGAAGACAGAAGTATTAGTGTTGACCAGTATCCAGACTGGGAAATACATGTAAAGACATCTGGACATTGCTATGACTATAATACACCAACCCCTCCTCCTTCCCTGATCCTCCCCTTGTCATCAAAAATGGTCTTTTCATTTTAAAAAGTCACCTTGTGCCTCTTAAAAATTTTACTGCTCATTCTATTTTGTGGCATACTTATTTGCTTATATGTTTTAATCTTCCCAGCTAGATTATAAATTCCTCCAGGTCTTGATTTTTTCCTTTACTTTCGTATCTCCCTCAGTTCCTAGAATAGTATCTCATACATACTAGGTGCTTACTTAATGTTTAATAGATTTGAATTTGTTATTTGTTGAATTTTTTATTAGCTGCAAAATAAATAGCTCTCTACTAGAGAGGAACACCTTTTTCATTCCTGAAATATTTGGGTTACTTAAGCAGTTTTATACACATGAATATTAGTAGAGAATGTGCTAGGGAGACCTAGGTTCAAATCCTACCTCAGACATTAACTGTGTGACTATGGGCAAGTCTCTGAGTCTGTTTCCTAATCTTAACTTACCTGCCTCAGTTTCTTCACAATGATGTTGAGATGTTAATAGTTCTCTTACTAAATTCTGTAAAGAACATATGGTAAAATTAGAATGCCTTTATCCTAACCATATTTTCCAACATATTAAGCACTTCGAGCTTTAGAAACATAGAGAAAGAGAGGGAAAAAAAAAACCAGGGAGTGTATTGTAGAGCAAACATAACCTATACATAAGTGAGGAAGTGAAAACAGGAGGAACCACTCATCTCTTCATCTCCCTGGCCACCACTGTCTTCTTCTTGCCCTTATCCCCACTGAACTTTTCCAGCTTCTCCAATTTGATAAATGCACTTTAAATTTTCATCAAGACATCTAACCCTCTTAGTTATCTAGAAAACTTAATGATCACTTGCTCTAATCCATTTACAACATATATACACATATATACACACACATACATATGTATGTGTATGAGCTACAATCATGTTCGGAACCAACTCTGGCTGAATTATTCTCTATGTTATCTTGCAGATGTAAATATATGATCCTCCAGTCCTCTTGGTATGCCCTCTTTCTAAGGCTGACTTTAACTATTAGTTCTTTGGAAATAAGCCAGTCATAAATTCAAATGATGAGAGAGTAATCTAAGCGCCATTTCCTTGGGTTCTTTAAAAATAATAATAAAAAACATTAATGATGATAATAATAGATAGCATTTTAGGGTTTGAAAAGTGCTTTATATAATTATCTCATTTTGATTTAAGTCACGTAGATTTTTCTCCCAGAAATACATATTTTATATATATACATACATAATACATACATATTATGTTATACATAACACATGTATTATCTATATATGTGTGTATATGTATACATATTATGCATTTATATGTTATATATGGATATATGGATATATGTGTGTAGAGGTATAGATGTGTACATATAAATATAAATATGTTTATATAAATGCTTAGAAATATTTATTTTGATAATAATCCAATATTTTCCAGGTATGGCAATCCATGGGAATATAATTCTCTAGTACATCCTTTTACTTGTTTTTTTCAAAGAGATAATATTTTGACAACTTTTCCCCTCCTCAGGTCCTCCATAAGTTGTTATTTTTTACAATTCTAGATATTAATATCATTCTATTTTGTCTGCTCCTAATTCTAAGTTTTCAGTTCTCTGAAACACTGGCTGTAGTTATAGAGAACTTCATTTCATTTTCTCCTAGAAAAAAAAAAAAAAAAGAAGAAGCTTGGTTGAATTTTGAGGAGGCAGCGTAGCCTTGTGGGAAGAGCATTATACTGGAAGCCTGGCAGTCCGATCCCAGCTTTCACACTCATTAACTGTGTAACCTCTTCAAGCCTCAGTTACTTCATTTGGAAGATGAGCATAATATTTACATAACCTATTTCACCGAGTTCTTACATAAAAAGCACTTTATAATCTTAAAACACTTGGGTGTTCTAAAAGTCTTGGTGCAGATTTAAGCTTTCACGGCTTTTTTTTTTATTTAATAGCTACAAAAGCTTAAATCTGCACCAAGACTTTCAGAACGCTCTATATGATTAGTAAGCGTTTAAAGGAAATGTAAGGCCTTGCAAAATGACGAAGTTGGGTTGTGTCTACTGAGATAAAATTAATGAAGTTAACCCTCCTAATTGTACCTCCTTGAATTAATATTAGTAGGTTGTTTTTCTTCAAAGCCAATGGAAAGACTTAGAAGCCAAAAATCTAGGTTTCAGTTCAGACTTGACTTAGTGTGTGATGTTGCTAGATATGTGGCTGCAGATACACCACTAATCCTCAGTTTACTCCTCTGTAAATGAAAATAATCATATTTGTACACTCTACGTCACAGGATCATTGTAAAAAATTATTTACAACCTCTAAAGGCTATGTAATTGTGAGTTGTGTTGTTTCAGAGGCTGCCAATACTGATAAATTTAATCTCTCAGAAAAAAAAATGTATCCTTTATAAGGGGTAGTGAGGTGGCACAGTGGATAGAGTACAAAAACTGGCATCACAAAGACCTGAATTCAAATCTGGCCTCAGACACTCACTAGCTGTGTCACCCTGGGCCAGTCACTTAACCCTGTTTGCCTCAGTTTCCTCATCTATAAAATAAACTGGAGAAGGAAATGGCAAACCACGCAAATCACTCCAGAATCTTTGCCAAGAGAGCCCCAAATGGGGTCATGAAGAGTCAGACACGCCTGAAACAACTGTAAAATAATAGCCTTTGCGGGCAGTGAGTAGAGCACCAGCCCTGGAGTCAGGAGGTACCCGAGTTCAAATATGGCCTTAGACACTTAACACATGTACTCGCTGTGTGACCTTGGCAAAGTCCCTTAACCCCAATTGCCCTGCCCCCCCCCAAAAAAATAATAGCCTTTATAAACCCTAGAGACCCTTATCTCGATTCCCACTATCACTAGCAAGTTTGATCACAGAGCAAAACCAGCTTAGAAATTCTAGTGCTTCCTTCAACTCACTTCCACACTCATGGGAAAATCTGGTTCCCAAAGGTTTTATTCTTCAACTAATAGGTCTACAATGACCCCCTTGAGGGTTTGTGTTGTCTTTCTAATGCTGTCAGTTCAAGCCCCCATTCTGCTGTATTTTCTGCATTGCCAATTACCAGTTACAGTTAGTATCTCCTTTACACCTTTGATTGATCCAGTGATAAGCACAGTGGTGTAATTTAACCAATTCACATCAATTAGCTTTTCCAAAGTAATATTTACTAAGAAGATATGACATGAATAGAAGTACAGCACACACACACAGCACACATACACACACACACATAATTTGAACCAGGGACACACTTTCTTCTTCCGTCTCTGAGAAGAACAAACTCAAACTTGAAGCTACTGCTTAATGCTGACAAAGCACTCACCCCTCTAATTTCACTTTTGAACTCAGCAGAGCCAGTGGACTAAGATCCCTCAGTTGTAGAAACTAGTTGATCTACTGCTGGAGTAGGTCAAGTGATTTACTTTTAGCTTCAAGGCTAACTGAGCCCAAACTGGATAGACTCCTGGTACTCTCCCAACCTTTCAGACCTCATGAGGTCACAGCCTTGACCATTCTATCTCTAGTCCTCCATCATCACATAAAGTGAGAAAGATTAGACTCAATAGGGAGAGAACGACAGCAGGGTGGCCATATGCTCATGGATATCATGTTAACCTGGGAGGGGAGATGTCAAACTGGCAGCAGGAGGCTGCCAAATAGATGCCACCACTGCTACTACCTCCCTCCCCACAACAGTCCTTGCCTTGTCATTCAGGCAGGAAAAAAGAATGAGGTTAAAACATTGACCCCTTTTGCCTCTATACCCAGTTTTGGTTCAGAAACCAATTGAAAACCCTTTCTTCACCTTGAAGCAAGGGGATTTGAAGCAGCCACAGAGTATTTACTAATGCTATGAAGTTCATTGGGAGAATGCATCAGACCAAACACCCTATACTTGTCCATATGGGTTGAGCCCTCATTGATAATCCCTCATTATGGAATTATCTTGGCTCCTTTGTTCCTTCCTCATTTCCTTTATCTCTTGTATTCAATATTAAAATTCTCAAATAGGTCTATGATCTTATTTGAGTGTTGCCTCCAATGACCTCAACTCAAGTTAGCCATGCCCTGGGACTTGTGCAGATTCTCCCAGATATCAACCACTGGAGGTCCACCAAGCTTTCTAGAGGCCTAGCTTGAGAGTATTAATTAAGCACTCTAGCCATCCACCTATCATCTGCTACTGTTTCAACCTGACAAGCCCATCTTCTCTTTTTGTCATCTCATTCTTTTAAAAGCTCCTTAACTCGTGTCTTTCTTCAGAGGTCTTCATTTATTAAATGTGGCCTCTCACAAAATCATAAGATCAGAAATTTGGAGCTGGCAGGGACCTTAAAGGCCATCAAAACCAGTACCCTCATTTTACAGATGTGGAAACAGAAGTGATTAAGTGACTTGCCCAAGGTCCCAAAGAAAGTATCTGAGATAGAATTTGAACTCATCTCTTCCTGACCCCCAAGGCCAGCATTCTATCCACTGCACCACCTAAGTATGTCTGTGATACTCCATTGCTCTTTGCGTGATGCTCATCCTTTATTTCTTTTGAAGCAATGTTCACTACCATACAGCAACACCGACAAAAATTGCCTTTATTGAAAAGATGGTCCTTTGAAAATATAGAAAGCTTTGGATCAGGAGAATTGCTTTATGATTTCCCACAAGCACTCTCTTGTACAGAAATCCTACATGTGAAGAAAGGGTAGATGGTTTGGTCACAGTGCCAATGTTGGATTGATTTTAAGGTTGCCATAAAAGTTTGACTATGCTAAAAATTTGTTCTGTGAGCCCAAGTGGAAGGTATTCTGACCATTAGAGATATCATTTAGCTTGAGGCAGTGACTTTCAAGGACCCATTTTAGAAATGTTTATATTGGGGCAGCTAGGTGGCACGGTGGATAGAGCACCTGGCCCTGGAGTCAGGAGGACCTGAGTTCAAATCCAGCCTCAGCCACTTGATACTTACTAGCTGTGTGACCTTGGGCAAGTCACTTAGCCCTGATTGTGTCACCTCAAAAAACTGTTTATGTTATGTTATCTTGGAGGGACATATTAACCTATTAAACACCATAGAAACCTTTACATGGATTCATTCATCAAGTTATTTGTCACCTACCAAAGAGTAGGGTCCCGAGGGAATAGAACCCAGAACATGTAGTTAGTAGACAAGGATAGAGGAAGGGGAATCGGGAATAGAAACTAAGAAGAGCCCAGAGTACAGCAGCCTGACAAATAAGATATAGTGCACTAAATGAGATACCATGAACCTCAGGAGGGCAGCAAGAGAACAATGAATATCTCAAGAAAGTAGACTGAAACAGAAGAGGATATACTCAAAACACAGGACTTCCCAGTTTTACTTACAACTAACCTTGGAGGGAAATGTTATCTATATTCCACCCTACAAATGCCACACTAAAGATTTATATCTTCCCTATTCTCTCACAGTCAAAGCAGACTAAGACGGCCTGGACTTTTAAAAAAACAAAAGATCTAAGACAGATGAAGTATTTGGTGACTTACTCTCCTCTCTCCCCTCTGCCCTCCATTGCCAACTGTGGCAGGCTGCCCTGGAAGCATCTGGGGTAGCAGGAGCAGCTGGTCCTGTGGCCCCCCTGGACTCTTGCCACATGCCTTCATTCCAGGGGGCACGTGCCAAATGGAATGTAGACAGGAACACTGTGAACGGTATGCGTGTGAGTGTGTGCATATGTCCATAAAAGATGCTACTAGGGAGTAGTAAACATATCATAAGGTTGCATAATCAGGCTAGAAATGGAAGGGATCAAGAATTGTCCCTTTTTAATCAAAAATCTGTGTGTGTGTGTGTGTGTGTGTGTGTGAGAGAGAGAGAGAGAGAGAAGGAAGGAAGGAAGGAAGGAAGGAAGGAAGGAAGGAAGGAAGGAAGAAAGAAAGAAAGAAAGAAAGAAAGAAAGAAAGAAAGAAAGAAAGAAAGAAAGAAAGAAAGAAAGAAAGAAAGAAAGAAAGAAAGAGGCAATATCTTCATATGGAAAAGTTGATTGGAACTGCTTACTTCTACCTCATGATCAGACAAAATGGGGCAATCCAAGGGTGTTCCTGAAATGGTGGCTTTTTCCTTACATAAGGAAGACAAGACCATTCCAGAGCCAGAAACCAGTTGAAAGATGCCTTTATACACAGGAGATACTGTTGTTCCCCAGAGGAAATGAAAGTCTTGAATCCCCAACAGTGACTGTGTTCTGGCTCAGGAAGGGCAATAGAAAACTCAAGAACTTTTGGCAAGGGATAGGAATAGTTGCAATAATTTTTATACGGGATTTTCATTCCAAGCATTTAAAGATTGATTTTTAGAAGGCAAAGTTTTTGAGGGCTTGGGATCTTCCTAGGAGAGAGTGGAAGATTTAGAGCCACCATAAAAGATGGTGATAATGGTAGGGTAAGGCCCTTTGCAGACCCTGGGACCTGGTATTTAAACAACCTCTTTGAGCTGTTTTTCCTGCTAATAGTGATAGTCTGTGCTGAGCTATCCATACTTTTTTTGAGGGAGAAAGGAGTTAATCTTGTTATTTATCATAATTGGGATGTTGAGAAGAATATGCAAGCACGGAGAAGGAAACAAAGGGTGCAGGCATCAGGTGAACCTCACTCTTCTTTGAAACCAATAAAGGACAGGTTAGCACATACACAAACATAAATATACACAAAGTTTGGTGTAGAAATACACAAAATAAATCAAAGGCAAGGTATGGGGGGGGTGGCACTAAAAGCTGATGAATGAGAAAGGACCTTTGGTGGTGACCAAGCTAAGCTTTTAAGGAAGCAAGGCATTCTAAGAAGTGTAGGGGAGGAGAAGGTACATCCTAAGCATAAGGAAAAGCCTATGCAAAGATAGAGTCAAGAGATGAAATGAAGTATAGGCGAATAAACATGTAGGCCAGTTTGACTAATCTGTAGAGTATGTGAAGGAGAAAAACTTGTAATAAGCCATATACACACATTATGTAATTAAGATGATATGAAGTCCCAACTAGGCAGAACACTTGACATTTTGATTTCTTGTATGAATGAGCAGATATCTTAGATTTAGCCTAATTACACAGGATTTCCATTGCTAACCCAACCCAACCTGCTCATTTCATAGAAGAGGAAATAGAGGCTTAGAGAGATTAAGTAACTTTCCCAAGTTCACGCTCTTTAATGGTGGATACAGGACTAGAACCTAGGTTTCTCCTATCCACTGGGCTTTCCTCTACACTACCTATTCAATGCTTGATTTTGGTACACCATCTTGAAACTACGACAAAATCCTGACCTGGCAGCAGCAGATCTTGACTTAAAGGTTGAAACCAGTGGCTTTCTTTGTTGTTATTGCAAGAGTCTGCCTTGGTATAGGGAAAGGATCATAGATTTATAGTTGGACAGGACCTCAAGGGCCAACCAGTCCAACCTTCTTTTACACAAAGGGGACTGAGGCCCAGAGAGGTCAAGTGAGGTGGCCTAGGTCACAAAGGTAGTAAGTACCAGAATTGCAATTCAAATCTAGGTCGTCTGAATTCAATCTTGCACTACTCTTTCTGCTATACCTCTTCCAAAAGTCAGATTCTATTTTTTAAATAAATTTTATTGATATATTTTGTTTTTACATCACCTAGATTTCTCCTTTATCTCTCTCCTTCCCAGAAAGTTATCCAATCTAGCAAAGAAAGTTTCTTAAGAAAAAGAGAGTGAGAAAACCAGTAAAATCAATCAATTTACTGAAAAAACTGGACAGTTTATGCAATATTCCGGACCCAAAGCCCCTGCCTCTCTCCACTCATAAAGGAAGAAGTATTTTCTCATGTCTCTTCTTTTGGGCTACATTTGTTCTTTGTAATTTAATTTTTGAGTGCTTTTCATTTGTTTGCCATTTTATGATTATTCTTCCATTTCCATTGTTGTTGCCATTGTATATAGGATTTTTTTTGGTTCCACTTACTCTACTCTGCATCATTTCATATAAGTCTTCTCATACTTTTCTGGATTCATCATATTCATCATTTATTATAGCACCATAATCATCCATTACAGAAAGATTTCATTCTGATTTGTAAGTGCAAATCTTCGGCATCTCAGTCTCATTCCCCATTATTCTTCTACTTCCACCTCCAGCCCCCAAGGAGGGTATATGGTGGTGGTGGTAATGGGGACAGAAGTGAAGAAATATTCAAAAGCCTGTCCCAATCAATCAATAAACATTTATTAAGTGCCTACCATGTGCCAGACTATGTGTTAAATAAATCATGTCCTTTGGCCTTATTCTGTGTGCTGAGTGCTGACAGGGAGGAAGTTTGATTCCAATATGCTAGGAACTGGCAAGAAGGAAGACAGCATCAGTTAGGAGAGTGGCCCATTCTTCCTTTTTGCGGAAGTGGGGAACTATAGGTGTGAAAACACTATATACACTGTCAGATTCAGTAGTGGGGTCAATTAAGTTTGCTGAACTTTTTTTCCACTTTCTTTTTTTCTTCGTTACAGGGGATGATTCTCTGGATAGGGGAATAAAAGTCAGATTTTCCCTCCCTATTAGTTATCCAGAACGTTTATGGACTATCCCAAATGGGAATATCTTAAGAATTAGGTCACTTTATACTTAAAATATAAGAGAGTTTCTTGTTGCTCAGTCACTTTTCAGTCGTGTCCAATTCTTTGTGACCCCATTTGGGGTTTTCTTGGCAAAGACACAAGAGTGGCTTGCCCTTTCCTTCTCCAGATTATTTTGCAGATGAGTAAACTGAGACAAAAAAAATTGAGTGATTTGCCCAGGCTCTCACAGATCGTGTCTGAGGCCAAATTTGAACTCAGGAAGTTGTGTCTTCCTAACTCCAGGCCTGACACTCTATCCACTGCACCACCTAGCTGCTGCGGACTATTTCTTAAATTATCCTTTGGTTTTTTTTTTTTTTAACCAGACTAAACTAGATTTTCTAGGGTAAACATCCCCAAATAAATAATTATTAAGAATACCAATTATTACTTGAAATAATTCGTTTTACAGTTAGCATGGATACCTTTGTCCTGTAATCCCAATCTGTTTGACTATGGTTCCCAGCACTTTCCATGGGGCTATAGGCAAGAGACTAGCAACAACACCTCCCTCCTCCTCCCACAACTACCAGTCACCAGCACCAATCCTTCGCCTTTTCCACAATGCCATCTAATGGCATTCATTAGAGACTGCTACTGAATTATAACTAGCTTCAGTCAGCAGTAATTCTAAACTAATGCTCTCTTTGAACCTCCACATTTAAGATTTGTTTTCCTTAGGTCAATTAGCCTCAGTTTTCTGAGTTGAATCTCATTTTATTTCCTGCTTTTATTTTTAGTCTCTAGTCCCTGGAGGGTATCTTTTTTATCCTTCTCTCTTCCCTGCTGTTTGCAACACCTCCCAATTGGATATCATTTGTAAATTTAGTTAATGAGCGTTTTAACACATTCCCTTTAATGAAGCTGTTAAATCTGAGCTCTGTGCTGGCATCCCACCAGATGCCTCCCTGAAATCCAAACCCATTCTTGTTTACCCTTTGTCAACCACTTATTTATGGTTCCTTATTTGTTGGCACAATATCAAGCTAACCTTTGGAACTGGCATTCTCACTAGGAAAAAAAAAAAGTAGGTGTCTGTGTGTTTTGTAAGCAAATGCTTGACTCTGTAGCTGAAACCAGGCTGTTTTCTGGCAGGCTCTTTTTTTTCTTGCCAAACAAAATAAATGGCAGACAGAACAAACATTTCATAATTATCCTAACTAGTTGGGCATGTGGCACCTCAACATCAGAGATGGCTGTCGGCTTTTGCAGGAGCAAATACCAAGGTCCAAACCCGCTGGCTACAGCTGTCAAAGCCTTCTTGGGCTTAATTATAACTTGATCCCTGAAGAGGGCATAGAAGTGTCAAGTGTGCTTTTCAATCACTTAGAAGAATCACAATTCATGGTAGGATACCCCTTAGATTTTCCTGTGGGATAGGACCCCTCATTATAGTATGGACATAGAATTTAGAGCTAAATCTAAGGGTCCAGAAGATTTTGAGGTAATTTAGTGATGCAAAAAATAGAGGGCCGGGTGTAGAGTAAGGAAGACCCGAGTTCAAAATTTACTTCAAAGGTTTGCTAGCTTTAGTAATTCAAGGTAGTAAGTTGCTTTAACTCTCTGGGCTTCAATTTCCCTATGTTTAGGAAAAAAGAGTTGTAGTCAATGAGATCCTTTCTAATTCTAAATCTATGATCATCTACAGCAAACAAACATTCTTGTTTCAGTGATGAGGAAAGTGAAGACTAAAAGGGGTGGGGACCCTGCAGCCTTGAGATCCCACGTGGCCCTCTAGGTCCTCATTTGACTGAATCTAGACTTCCCAGAACAAATAAATCCAAGTAGTTCTATGAAGTTTGGAATTCAGTCAAGATTTGTTCTGTGAAGTCTGGATTCAAAGGGCCACCCTTGAGGACCTAGAGGGCCACATATCACCTGGAGGCAGCAGGTTCCCCAGGCCTGCCAAAGGCTATTCAACTTATGTTCTACCCCACCTGCCTATATAACTAAAATTATATCAGAGCAATAACTACTGAGCACCCATGGGACTTTCCCCCCAGGCACTAATATGAGAGATACTTTTCCCCCACTGAAGTGATAATTCCATATTTCCTCAGTTCCCTTTGACTCTTTGGGGGATAGCTAATGACCTCTATCCAGCCTATGACCAGACTGTGCCCTTCACCACAACCTCCCCTCCCCACCCCAAAAAAATTACTCCAGGTGATCTTAGGGCTAGTCACCACTCTGAATCCCACAGATATCCAAGCCTGGTTACAACGTGAGGAGGAACCAGTAAGCCTTAACCTTCAAACCTTTCTGTTATTAGCAGAGGGAAGAAAAATAGTCTATCACCAGTCACAATAGAATAATGCACAGACTGTCCCCAAAGTTATCATGGGTATTCCTTTGAAGCCAAAAAACACATCTTCCAAATAAATTTCATATGAAGAAGACTTAGATTGTGTGTGCCTGCAATCTGCGTTTCAAACCCAAGAACGATCCCCTAGGTTACGTGATATTTTGACTCTTTTTCCATTTTCTTATCTGACATGTATACTTCTCACTCTGCTTTTCAAGGCAGCCATTCTCATCTTTTCTTCTTTCTGAGGCTAATTGCTGAAACAAATTTTGCTGGCCCTCTGGCTCCAGCTTTTCCCTGGGTCCTTCCCAAACACCCACACTCTGCATATACCCTGCCGGGCCATTTCCAGGTCAGGAAAGCATTTGTCTTGTCCTGCCATCAGGAAGATTAAGATTCTCAGCCTTATGCCCAGCAGCTAGCAGCAGAAACTGTGATTTTTCAGTGCTAAATCATCCTGCTGCCCAGGTTGTGGTATCCAAGCCTGGTTACAAAGTAAGGAAGGACCAGTAAGTCTTAACCTTCAAACCTTTCAGTTTTTAGCAGAGGGAGTAAAAACAGCAGTTATCCAACTTCATCTCACAGGGCATCTGAGGACAATATGTAATTTCTGCACATGGTTTTTAAAATGTATTTCTTTTTCTTTTTCCCATGGAGTAAAGACACAATATGGTAGCATTTTCAAAGAATTATTTTGTGTTGTCATCTCTTACATCATCTACATGGTATATCCATGGATTTCAGTTCTGACACTGACATTCCTGAACATTTCTTAGCTGCCCCTGATTTCTACAAAAAAAATGTTTTAAAATAATTTCCTTTCTTCTTCATATTAAGAACTTAGAGTTAAAAGAGGGAATTTTTTTTTCCAACTTTAATATGTTTATTTGAAAGTTTAAATTTGGGAGAAAACTAGGGGGTGGAGCCAAGATGGCGGCTGGGAAGCAGTGACTGGCGTGAGCTCCCCACCAAGTCCCTCCAAAAACCCATAAAAAAATGGCTCTGAACCAGTTCTAGAGCTGCAGAACCCACAAAGTGGCAGAGGGAAGCAGGGCTCCACTGCAGGACAGCCTGGATGGTCTCTGGGTAAGGTCTGTCCCACACAGAGCTCCCAGCCCCCGAGCTGAGGGGAGCGGAGCTGAGCCCAGCGCACACGGCTCGAACAGACCAGACGCGGACCTACCAGACCAGGAGACGAGCGGAGAGTGCCCTGGCATCCTGAATTACTGAGCTGTGGTATCCACCAGACCTCTCAACCCACAAAGAGCAAAGACACCAGAGAAGGTTAGTGGGAAAAGCTGCGAGACTGAGTTTGCAGTTCGGCTACCGCCCCTGGGGCAGCAGAGGTGGGGCAGCTACAGAACTACAGCTGCAGTTGCTTCTGGCCCCAGGCCCACCTGGTGGGAAGAATTAAGTGGCTGATCAGAGCAGGAGTGAAGAGCCTGCTGAAGATTTAAGCCCAGTCCCTGTAGGGGGTTCTTGGGGAAGGAGGAGTGCTGGTGAGGCAGC
>CM053627.1:97373305-97391820 GCA_028646595.1 Phalanger gymnotis | reverse complement strand
TGCTCCAAGGCAAAATATGGATTTTCAATAAAATAGAGGACTTTCAAGCTTTCTCAGTGAAAAGACCAGAGCTGAACAGAAAATTTGACTTTCAAACACAAGAATTAAGAGAAGCATGAAAAGGTAATCAAGAAAAAGAACAAGAAAGTTTAAATTTGGTTTCTACTTTTATGGAACAAAAACTCCTCAAAGGCAAGTACAGGAGATTTTTGTTTTGTTTTGTTTTTTGTTTGTCTTAATATCTACAGGACCCATCAGAGAGCAAAGCACATAATAGACACTTATTAAGTGTTTAATTAATTAATTAACTAATCTACTTTGCCTGATTCCTTCCCTGTCCCACCCTCTGCTTTTTTGTCTTCGCCTAGGAACAAAGGGCAGACTGTATAATGGACCAAGTACTAGATTTATAGTCCTGGCCTCAAATCTTATTTCTAACGGTTGCTAGATGTGTGACCCTAGACATGTCACTTACCCTCTCTGAACCTCAGCTTCCTCATTTGTAAAATAAGCACTGACTGCACAGAGTGAGGCTGTAAACCTTTGAACTTTTCCATCATACCCCCACACTGGGAACCTCCGTCTCCTCCTCCTCCACTTTTCAGCTTTCTGTTCTATGTTGTCTTCCCCCATTAGATTGGAAGCTCCTTGAGGGCAGTGACTATCTTTATTTTATTTTATTTGTATCACCAGTGCTTGGCACAGTGCGTGGTGCATAGTAGCTGCTTAAGAAATATTTATTGACTAAATGACTGAGTGTGGTTGTACTGGGCCAGTGAGATGATGCATGTAATGTATGTGTGTACATTTATCTTTTTGTGTGTGGATTGGACTAGATGGACATTGAGGTCTCTTCCAGATCTCCAGTTCTCTGATTCTGTGAGTCTAAGACATCAAGCACTTTCCAAACTTCACAAATTTTACAAACCTTCAACCACTATTTATGTCAGTTCTTATGAAATCTGATGGCAAGGGTGTATGTTACTCACTTAAAAAAAGTTCAAAGAGGTTGTACTTGAAAATACATGAAATAACTGCGTCAGTTTTAGAGATGGTTATAGAGTTCTTTACTCAATTTTTTTCCTGGTACATCATTTGATCAATGACTTTAACCTTTAAAGGAGGAAAACAAGAATTTATTAAGTATCTAGTATGTCCTAGGCATTGTGCTTTACAAATATGATCTCATTTGATCTTCATAATGAGGCTGGAAGTCAGGTGCTATTATTATCCTCATTTTACGGATGAGGAAACTGAAGCAGACAGAGATAAAGTGACTTCTCCATGGTCACACAGCAAGTTAAGTGTCTGAGGCTGGATTTAAACTCAGGTCTTCCTGAATAGAAGTACTGTGCTCTACCTACTGTACCACCTAGCATTATATTTCTATTAAGCTGAAGGGTAAATATTATACAGATACAGATATCTAGTTTTAGATTCTCAACTCATCTAGCTACAGTCTGAAGATCTTACCTTCAGAATATCTCAAAGCATCTTAGGTTGTCAAAGCTAGAAAGAACAGAAAGTGGGGGCAATGCCCTCGCAAGTAATCGTCCAACCCTTGAAAGAGGATGGAGTTTTTCTCAGATTAGGGAAACTAATATGTAGACCCATAACTATTGTAGGTTGACAAGGGCTTTGTCTCAGGACATAGAATTTAGAGAGTTTCAAATCTAGAAGGTATTAACAGCACTTGCAATCCTTCGGTGCATTGACTGAGGTCCTCCCCTATACCACTGTACTCTCCTTTTCCTGATGCAGGCCTCTTCAGGAGTTGTTTTATATCTTAGAATCTCTCCCTTTGCTCTGCACTCCACCAACTTTCCTGTTTTTTATCCATATCTGCTTTGTGGTGCTTGTTGGATATACAAAAATTCCTAGCTACAGCTCTTCTAATATTCTAGCGCTCACCCTGTAGTACTTGGAGAAAAAATTAATTTCTGTACTTTTAACTAGAGATCAATAAAGAAACCCCAAAGCCCAGCCCATTTCCCATAGCATCAGCTTGAATTTTTTTTTAAGCAAACCATGGATTACATCAAAGGAATAAGTGGGAAAAAAATGTATTTTCCCCTAGAAATGTTAAGGTATTTGCTGTGAATGATAACTGATGAGTACTTCATCTGTCATGGTTTATGCTTGACTTGTACTGGCTAGCTTGAAATGCAACCTAGTCAGGTAGGGATTTCAGTCTGCTGAGAATTCTCAACTAACAATAAATATTAATTAGAGAAAAACTTTGAGTTTCTTCACTAAGCTAAGAGCAAACAGATCAGTAATAAAAAATGCCTTACCAGACAGTTCCCAATAAGGTCAGCCTGTTGACGAATTTGTCTGGGGACAGATGAAGATAAACAGGACTGGCCAAAAGGAAATTTGCGAACTTGGCCAAGTTTCTCTTTGATGTCCCCTCCCTCACCTGTTGGCTCTCTCAGTTCATGCATCCCTCTCCCTGCAATGCTTTCCTGCTTTTTGCCGCTCCCCCCCCTCATCAAATGAGAAAAGGCATGAGAACAAGCATTTTACACTTTTACTGAAACCTATTCACACTGATGAGTTATTCCTCCCAGGGTATTTGCAAATTCAGTCTTTTATTTCTAATTAGACAGCCAACAAATATTTCTTAAATGCTTACTATGTGCCAAGCATCATGAGACAGTGTGCTAAGTGCTGGCGATACAAAGAGATGCCAAGACACTGCTCCTCCTTCTAAGGAGTTCCCATTCTAATGGAGGAGAGAACATGAGCTGTACATAGCAGATCTATCTAGTATAAATGGAAAGTAATTTCAGAAGGAATAAATAGATTTCTCTGCAGATTCAGGAATTTTAACAAAGTCAAAAAAATGAGAGGAGCTGGTGAGGGGGAGGGGAGGATGGAGGGATTATCTCCTTGCTCCAAAAGTCTTTGTAGGATGCCTTCTTCTCTCTTGTCCTTTCCTCCTCTTTCTCTTCCTCCTATCGCGTAGGAGAACCTGTGGCCTTGAGGTCTCAAGTGTGGCCCTTTGAATAAATCCAAACTTCATAGTCCCCTTAATAAAAAGATTTGTTCTGTAAAACTTGGACTCAGTCAAAAGGCTGCACCTGAGAACTTAGAAGGCCACGTGCAGCCTCGAGGCCACAAGTTCCTCACCCCTATTCCTAGCTCTTTCTTGAAGTACATTCTCCTTTCCGTGGGCCAACAGTCCAACTTTGAGACTTTTCCTCCTTCCTATGACCTTTTCTTTGCAACTTCCAACTACCAACCTGGTGATTTTACTACCAACCTGGTGAATTGCTTTGGGTGGGCAATTTGTAGAGTTCCCATTATTCCTAGTTCTCCAATTCTAAGGGACAATCCTGTACCAAGGAAAATGGAGGAAAAGCTGCAGGCATAGAGCTGGTATAGAGTTTGTAGAGGGAGGTAAAAGAGGAAGAGGAGGAGAAAATAAAACAATGTTGTTTTTTTTTACTTTTTCTTTGGCAACATGACTAATGTGGAAATATGTTTTGCATGACTTCACACATATAATTGATATCATATTGCTTTCCTTCTCCATGGGTGGAAGAGAAACTGAAGGAAGGGAAAGAATTCGTAACTCAAAATTGTTTAAAATGAATGTTTTAATTAATTAATTGAAGAAAGAAGAATATTGGAACAGGAGCCACAGATAAGGAATGACATAGGGAATGTCAGCCCTGGGGGAGATGGGGAAGGAGGGAGAATTGGGCCAGGGAAACTTTGGGGGGAGTTGAGACTTATAAGTGAAAGTGTTCATAATTTGGAGCCATTCTTTTAGTTTTTTATTCATTCAACAAAACTTGATTGATCATATATTGTTTGGAGCATTATGTTTGAGAACTGGGAAGAGAGAAAAGTTTTAGAAAGTACTCATCAACAGGACAACAGAAATCTCCCCTAGTAAGAGCCCATATTGCCAGAAAGAGGGACTAGATTTGTGATTTCAACTGGTCTAGGGAATTCTTCGGTGAGGAAACTTCCTTTACCAACAGAGATTGTCACCTTCCCAGAAACTTATAGTATTAGAGAGTTGCCTGGTGCATTGAGATGTTACGCGATGTGCCTAGGATCACACAGGCAGTGTGTGTCAGAGGTGAGATTTGAACCCAGGTCTTCTTAGCTAGCTCAATCCACTCTACAATGAGGTCTCTCATTGCACAAATATAACCAAATTTCATCTTTCTTGGAAAAATCAAATTATAGGCCAATTAGCGGCAGTCATCCAGAAATGATGTCCTACTTCTGGGCTCTGTGTTTAGTAGCCAAAAAAGTATGGAAGATTTCCTTGGTTGAAGAATAGCCAAATTGAACATGTAACAAAGGTATTTTAGGAATAGTCTTTAAATAAATATAACAAGTGAAGATAACCCCATACATACAATTATAAAAAGAGAACCAATATTTTGCATTAACATGATGAATTATCTCCTAAATATTAAAGACAAGACTGAAATTTTTGACCCACCTAATGCCCATCGGTAAGATATTGGGAAATTTATTATTAAATTTCCGTGCTCAGTCATTAATGGCTGTTTGTTTAACTGATAACTGATGTCTTCAGCGGAGATCTAGACCTTCAGAATGGTACTTCTTTTACGTTAGGCTGATAAAGTATTTTTATGTTTATCCTTATGTTCCCAGATCTAATTGTTAGAATGATTTCTTTTAATAGACTTTTTATGGATTAACACAGGCACAGAACTTGTTAATCACAGGGGAATATCAGTCATGATACATGTAAAAGCATATGTGTGTATAGATAAAAACTTTGTTCCCCTGTTCTGGTCATCCAGACCTATGATTTTATCTACATGGGTCATTTTATCCAAGTGCAAAATCCCTCAACTGATTCAATTTCTCTGTAATTTATAGTCTTTTAAAAATATTTTATTTTTCCCCAATTATCTTTAAAACGATTTTTAACATTTGTTATTGGGGTTTTTTTTTTAAGTTTTGGATTCCAAATTCTATCTCCAAAAATCAATCAACTTCTCAGGGGCCTACACAACTTTCCAGGACTAAATTTCAGAGTAAACTGCAGGTCTGCATTCATAGAGGAAGTTGCCTTATCAGGAATTCCCTGCGCCAACGAAAAATAAAAACAAAAACATAGCTCTTAGAGATTTTCCTGGGACACTGAGAAGTTAAATAACTTGAGGGTAGGACCTATGTATGACTGATACACCCTGAGATAAGCATATACATCTATAGGTACCATATCTGACTTGCGGAGTTTTAATTAAGGAAATTCTGGGACTAAAATGGAAGCAACAATAATTCAATAATTACATCAATAAAAATTCTTATTAATGGAATTATGTGCCATTAGAGAGTAAAATATTACTAAATGAATAGTATGTATCTAAGAATATTAATGTTTTACTGAACAACTGATGCAATTTCATGAACTGTTCTGATTTATAATTAGAGTGTGATTTGGAATTTTATAAGGAAAAAGACCATTAAAGAGTATGTCATCCACATGAAATCATATAATGAAAAAATATTACAAAACGAATATCGTCATCATTCAACAGGTATTTTAATATCCACTGTCATAGGCCTAGCTTTAATCCCAGTGCCCTCTTAGTTCACGTGTGATGTTGGGATGAAATAAAGCCCTAGTGAGTCATGGAACAAAAGATGTTTACTTTGCCTTAACACAGCAAGGGTATATAGTAAGAATAGAGTGGCAGTTTCATTTCTCCAGACAAGGCCGCACTTCATTCCAACTAGAAACTTATCTGGTCAGTATGTCATTAGGGTTTGGCCTCTCGAATGGTCTCAGGCACTCACCAAGTCTGAGAGGCCCCAACTACACAGGCTAGGCCAGGAAGTTGCAGCAGAGAAACTGAAGCCAATCAGGTTTCCTGCAGGGGGGAAGTCAGGGAAGTTAGCGAAGCTGAGTCAAGGAAAATAATGGTCCTAACACACTGCAGTAATGTGTATACCATATAGAGAACTAACCTAGTGTCATAAAACGCTAGATTTAGAGTGAGTAGGAGCCAAAGAGGTCATCTAGCTCTGTCCCCATATTTTACAGATATGGAAAACAAGTCCAAGATAGGTCAACTGACTTACCTAAGATCACACAGGTAATGAAGTGACAGAGGCAGTATTAGTATCCAGGTCCTCTGACTCCCCCAACCAGTTTTCTTACCATTCTATCATACTATCAATAGACACTCTTCTCTTAAAAACACAATCCAACAAGAAATGGGAATGAAGAGAAGAAAAGCTGTTTATTTGATGAGCAGCAGAAAGTTTTGTTAAGTTGTGTGGGGGTGAAGGAAGGGAGAAGGGACAAGATAGTCATATTTTTTGCTGGGAAGTTGCTTTTGGTAGAGGTGGGGGAAGAGCAGAAAAAAATGCTAGAGTAATTGGTTGAGGATAAGGGAAAAGGTTTTAGACCAAGAGAAGATAGGTGCCAGCATTTTTGAGAATTTAGTTAACTTAAGCCACTGACTACCCCCAATAGAATTGAAGATAAAAGCAGCCCTTATTTCGTACTAACGCTAGCAATTAGAAAAAAGACCAGGAAAGGAAAGGAAAGTATTGCTCCAGGTCGACTTGGGAATAAAGACATTTTTTTTAAAAATGTGTCTAATCTAGTGTTTTTTGGTGTTGCTTGAGGATGAAGTATGGAAGAATGTAACTAAGGGGAGGTGCCAGATTACTTTTCATCCAACCTCATCATTCTCTCCCTTGAATGGAATAACGATAACAGACTATATATGTGTATGGATGGATACATACACATATGTATGCATGTGTGTATATGCATATACACACATGCATATATACTATATATAAAAATAATTTACAATTTACATGACCCCTATGAGATATATGTATTATCTCCATTTGTTAGATGAGTGTCATAGGGTCATAAATTTAAAATTGGAAGAAATATTATAGGTCATGGAAGGAAGGAAGGAAGGATGGAAGGAGGGAAGGGAGGAAGGGAGGAAAGGAGGAAAAGAGGAAAGGAGGAAGGAATGAAGGAAGGAAGGAATGAAGGAAGGAAAGAAGGAAGGAAGGAAGGGTGAGAGATGGGTAAAAGTTAGGTTTCCACAGAAGAATTAAGTTCCACAGAATAATTAATGAAGTATCAGCCTGAACAAAGAAGGAGTAAAAATTAGCCAGGATGAGGGTCCTCAGCCAATGGGAATAGAGTTTGTGGTTTTGCAGAAACCACAGTTTCATGATGTTACGAAAGCTGGTCTAAACTGGTCGGATAATGGTCAGGGTTGAAGAGAAAACTGGGTCAAATGGCTACCACGAATGCTTAATTGGCTAATTGAATATTACCTCACACACCCAAAGGGAGGAGTTTTCCTCCATTTTTGAACATGGGGCGTATGACAAGGAGGGGGGAACATACCAAGGTGTTGCATGTTGGGGGCATATAGGGAAGATTGTGACCTAGAAGGGAGCAGACCAATCCCTTCTCTGAAGGGAGATACTGAGCTGATGGTGCATCAATCTATGTCAGTCTAACAGAATAAGTTGGTCTCACTCCTGTACACTCCACTTCCCCTTCCTAAAGAAGGGTGGAGTCTGCTCCTGACCAGGAATGTTTACTAACTCCTTTGAATTCCTCAATTATAATGAATTGCCTTTGATACCTGAATTTCAGTGTCAAGCATATTTCTAACAGAATGAAGGAAGGAAGGACATATTAAGCAGCTACTATGTGCCAGGCATTATGCTAAATGCTTTATCAACATTGTGTCATTTGATCCTCACAACAACCATGGGAAGTAGCTGCTACTGTTATCTACATTTTGCAGTTCAGGAAACTAAGGCAGACAGAGATTAAGTCACTTGCTCAGGATCACATAAGTGTCTGACGCTAGACTTGAATTCAGATCTTCCTGACTCAATCCCTATCCCTGTACCAGTTAGTTTCCACTAAATGGCTTACCCAAGCTCACTCAGCTAGTACATTTTTGAGGAGAAATTTGCGGGGGAATTTTCTTAATTTTTTTTATTCTGAACTTAATAAACACCAAATAAAATGAGCATTCTTATAAGAAAAACAGAAATGAGAAAGGATTGTACATTTACCTGTACATGTACAGCTTGACTTTCCTCTGAAGTTGGACTTGAACCTGAATCATCCCACTCCATGTATAGCTTTCTATACCCTATACCATGCTGCCTTGAGGATACTGAGGCTCAGAGAGGATTATTTGACTTAACCGTAGCTAATGAGTGACAGAGCCAGTAATCAAGAAAAAAAGAGTTTAGGGTTTGTTTATTTGTTTTATCCAGTTGTTATGTCAATGAATTATCTCTTGCTGAAAGCTTTGACAACTCAAAAACTCAGTGCCACATCATTTCTGTATCCTCCTTTCTACATGCAGAGCAGTGTGTAAGAAATCTAGCATATCTAAGGAAATGCCATCTTTAAATACCAAGAAGTATATGCAATTTCTAATACTTAGTAAGTTCCAAAAACTTTCAGTGAGTGATTAGAAGAAAGCCATGGAATGCATAATTTACAAACTTTTAGTCCCTCCAAACCTTAACTACAGGGGTATTTTTGAATCAGAACTTTGCCTTGGAAGCTCTGGGCCCTTCTTGCTGTATCAGTCCATTGTAACAGAGCCAAATGTAGAAAGCTGAAATCATTACTTATTCATCTAGCCCATCATGGGTTTAGAAGATCCCAAGCCAAGTCCACGGAGGTGAGGTTCTATCAGGAACAGCCCTGGGAGGTATGGATCTGTGTAAGGGTATTCTGGTGTTTGATTCCACGGTGTATACTTGAGAATTATGGCAGATCTGACCCAAAAGAAATCTGGGATCTCCAGAACTGGCCTAGGAATGACACAGGGGTGGGGAACCTGTGACCTCAAGGCCAACCTGTGGTAATCTGATTTACATATATTTTGTATTCATTGAACCTACACATGTTGTGTTCTCCCTTCTCTCCTCCCTTGAAGGTAGGGAATTTGTGTCTTTTGTTTGTGGGTTTTTTTTTTCCTGTCCCTAGCACAATACCTGACACTCTCAAGGTCTCTCTGACAAACTTTGGAATTGATTGTGAGACATAGGAGACATTGGCACAGGACAGCCCAGCATGGTATGCTCACATCGAAGAAAGCACTTATATTAGGAAGGCAATAATCGCAATATAGACAATAATTGTAATTATGCCTATGTAGTTCTGTATCACAAAATATAAGAGATTCTCCATATAGAAGGTAGAAGAAGTGAACCATTTATTCAGACACCAAATAACCAGGTCCCAAAACCAATAAGCCTGACCCATCCAAGCAGCAAACAAATTCCAGAACAAGTAAGTCCTCTTTATAATAACAGTAAAGAATCTAAAATATGACATTACAGCAGGGAGCCAAGCTATCCCATAACCTTCCCGCCCACTGCTGGGGCCTTGCCACCAACAATCACTCACAGTACAGCCAGCACCCGTCTGCTCTCTCCCTCAGTTCTAACTGCTCTCTCTGCATTTCCTGTGACACACTTTCCTTTTCCTCTCACCAAGCTCCTCCCACCACATGTGACTTAGGCTTCCTGTGATGTGAACAGATCACATGGCCTATTAATGGGCGGGAAAGATCTTCAAATCTAAATTGTTATTACAGCACTATGCTCTATGACTAAAACAGTAGCTCAAAAGAAATATGAGATGTGCAAATTTAGAGCCATCTCCAGTCCAAATGTTTATGTGAACTATTTGTGGCCAACCTGTGGTAAAGTCTTCCAAGCTCATATTGATCTGATCAGCCACAGTCATATACACTGTACCTTGACCCCAACATATTGATGTCTTTTGTCAACCAGCCAACAGTCCCTAACACATAATAGGTATTAATACAAGCTTATCGAATGAATAAATGGACAGACCACTCTCAGACAGATATGCAGATAACTTGCCATTTGACTCCCTATACTTAACATAAAATGATACATTTGAGGTCAGCAGGAAATCAGTGACCCAGGAAATGTTCTGGGTACTGAATATCACGTAGTCATGGCAAAGGATGAGAAAATACTCCTAAGATAGCTTGGTGGCACAAATGATAGATTACTAGACTTGGATTCAGGAAAACTTTGGTTCTAACTCACCTTCAGACATTTATTAGCTGTATGACCCTAGGCAAGTCCTTAACCTCTCACAGCCTCAGTTTCCATCTATGTAAAATGAGGATAATAATAGCACCTTCCTGAGGTTATTGTGAGGATACAACAACATAAGTAAAACACTTTGTAAGCCTTTAAGCATTATATAAATGCTAGCTATTTTTTTTTCCCTTTCTCGAAATAGAGGAGTAGTTCTTATTATTTGAGACCTTCCAACATGGCAGTGAATTTCTATTCAGCTTATCTGGCTCTGGATACAGTGAGCTACTGAGAAGGAGTGCCTAGCAGCACAATGTACCCTGGCAACATCAGCCTTCCTTTGCAGCTGCTATTTACAAGAGAGCATCTGCAGAGAGGCAGCTATGGAATACAGGATGGGTTGGAGAAATGTAACCATTTTCCTATGATATGAGATGTCATTTTGCAGAAATCAGCATACCTCCACCCAGTGGCCTGACCCAAGATTGGAGTAGTAAACAAATAGTTTTCTTTCAGAATGGTTACAAGGACTTGAAGAAGGGACGTGTTCGGTATTGACACTTTATTTAGCAAAGGAAGCATCAGTAAAATAATATTTACCCCAAGAGGAAGTAAAACTAAGAGGGCCCACTAAGAGTGTTCTTTGTGAATCATTAACATATGCTATGTCTCTGTGAGCATTAACATCATCTACAAATAAGACAGAAATGGGTTGCCATGATCATTTGAATGGCAAGATTGCTCCTTCCACGAAGAATTCTGTGGATTATTTCTAGATCAATGATCAGGGATTTGGGCAGGCAGTTGGGGAAAATGGTTTCTATTCTTTAAACAATGACAGCATGTGTATTTCTGATATAGCCAAGTTAGCTCAGTTAATGCTAATGTGAGGACTATTGCTCATTTGATCCATATAAATCACAAAGAGCTTTGTATAGAGCAGAGATTGACACCTTAAAGATATTTTACAAATGTTCCTATGAACTAGGAGAGATTATGATGAAAAGTTCATTATAACTAGAAAAAGAGAATAGATGCCCCAAATGAGGGTTCAACAGATCTTGAGGCTGTCATAACTAGCGACTTTGACCCTTACCTCACTTGAACTGGTTTTACCTTCCATGTAGATCTACTAAGAGTTTTCTATGATCAATGTTAGACAAGCACCCTGATGCATTGTTAATAGAGCTGTGAATTGGTACAACCATTCTGGAAAGCAATTTTGAATTATACAAATAAAGTAGCTAGAATGCCCAAACCCTTTAATAGGGATTCACCAAAAGGTACATAGCCCAAGGTGGACATTGATAAAAAGAAAGGCCTCACGTACACCATGATATTTATAGCATCACTTTTTGTAGAAGCAAAGAACTAGAAATAAAGATGATACTCACTGACTAGGCAGATCTTAGTACATGAATATAATGGAATATTACTGTGCTACAGGAAATTTAAAAATATGATAAATACAGGGAATCATGGAAAGACTTACATGAACTGATGCAAAGTGTAGTAAGGAGAGTTAAGGAAACAATATACACAATGGCTACAATAATTTAAACAGAAAAAAAAAACAGCCACCATGAAAAAAAATTGAAAATGAGTGTTGTAAAATTACAAAGAATAAACTTTGCCTTGAAAAAGAGTTATAGGGGCATCTAGGTGGCAAAGTGGTTAGAGCACTGGCCCTGAAGTCAGGAGGCTCTGAGTTCAAATATGAATACTTGACACATACTAGCTGTGTAATCCCGGGCAAGTCACTTAACCTCAAATGCCTCACCAATATATATATACATATATATATATGTATATATACACATTTATATATATATGTATATATACACATATGTATATGTATATATATATATATATATATATATATATATATATACGTATATATAGTTTCAATGTTATAAAAGATGACTCCCTAGGAAGAGAACAGGAGGGGATATAGGGGGAAATTTTGGTGATGTAAAAAATAAAAGATATCAATAAAAAAACATTTTTTGTTAAAAGTCTTACATGGCACCTACAGGATGCAATATTGTAGGCCCAGGTCCAGGTGAGGTAGCCAGCTCTGGGAGCAAAATAATAACAACAAAAATAATTTATCTTGTGCTTAAAGATTTGCAAAGTGACATACAAATATTATCTCATTCAATTCTCATAATATCTCTGGGAGATATATACTGTTACTGTCTCATTTTTATGATGAGGAAACTGGGAATCAGAGATGTCAAGTGACATCTAAAGTTAAAAACAATTTCTGAAGCAGGATTCAGACCCAGGTCTTCCTGACTGAATGTCCAGTGTTTACCTGCTATGCCACAGTGCTTCCCATGCACACACTCTTCCTGTGTGAAATTAAAATGCCTAAAGCTCTAGAGACAAGACAAGTGTCCAGAGGTGTGCCAGCAAAGTCACTGGCAATAACCAATCAGCAGGATCCAAGGGCCAGGCAAAATCAACAGTCCACTGCCAAAGGAATGGGAAACGGAGCACGGCAAAGAAACTGTCCTGGCTTCTGCGAGGAGCCTGCCATAATTGGTTATGCTCAGTGAGCTGGGAACTCTTGTGGGTTGGAAGCTTGGA
Source organism: Phalanger gymnotis (assembly GCA_028646595.1). Taxonomy (NCBI): domain Eukaryota; kingdom Metazoa; phylum Chordata; class Mammalia; order Diprotodontia; family Phalangeridae; genus Phalanger; species Phalanger gymnotis. Next base: position 97,379,136 of record CM053627.1, on the reverse strand, counting down.
TACATGGGGCTAGTCTTGCCTGCCAAGTCCCTCTAATGGGGCTACCACTGCAGGGGACTCAGAATCATCTCTACATCCTCCATAATGGGAAAGATCTGTATTAGGAATGTTCAGGAATAATCACTACTGGTTACCATACAATCTTACCTAACAGAAGGGCGATCAGTCAGTAATTTGACAGATCAACAACGATTTATTACAGCCTGTTACATCCAGGCACTGGGGAAAAATAGAATAAAATGAAACAGCTGCTGCCCTCAAGGAGCTTATAATCTACTAGGGGAAGTACTGAGTACACAGATGAGTAAGAGGGAAAATATATATGTATGTATGTATGTATATGTATATTATATATACTTGGGTATATATGTGTGTGTGTACATGTGTACACACATGTAAGTAAATATATTTATCTATATTACATTACTTGGTGTATATATTGAATACATATGAGTAAATGTATTTTACTCATATGTATATGTATGTAAATTCACACAGAGAGAGTAATTGGAGAGAAGGTGCTAGCAGTTGGTTTGGATCAAGGAAGACCTCATGTAGTAGGTAACACATGAGTTGAGCTCTGATAAGAACTAGGGATTCCAAGAGACAGTGCTAGATAAGGAAGGAGTGCCTTCAGTGCTGCCCAGACAACAGCACAGAGAAAGGAGATGTAATGTTGCAACATGTAAGATGAACAACAATTAGGGGAGTTTGGCTGCATTATAAAGAGCGTAAAGGGAAGTAATGTTTAATAACAAGGTCTGGCAAGGTGGGCTGGACCTTGTGCATGAAGGGCTTTGAAGGCCAAGCTGAAGAGTTTGTAATTTCTTCTCAAGGCAGTAGGGAACCATGGGAGGTTTATAAGCAAGGCAGTGGTATGGTGGTTGGTATGATTTAGGATGACCGCTTTAGCAGCTGTATGGCACAGGGATTAGAGAGAGGAGAAACTCGAGACTGGGAGGATAATTAGGAGACCATGGCAACACTCCAGGAAGAAGTGATGAAGATATGAATGAGGGTGGTGGCCATGGGAATGAAGAGAAGGGGAAACATGTGAGAGATGCTATGGAGGTAGAATCAAGAAGGTTTAGTGATGGCTGTATATGAAAGTGAGAAAGAGTAGAAGATGATTCAGAGGCTGCACACCTGATGACTGGAATAACAGAAGGGCTCTCAACAAAAATAGGAGTACTTACTCCTTCCTGTGATGTAGTAGATGATGAAGTAGGGATAAAGTGCATACTTCAAAGTTAAACTGTCAGTAAGAGCTGAATTAACTTAGTCTGGTGAAAAATAATAGAAAATCCTTGCAATAGGACCAACTGGGTCCAGCTCGGCTCTTTCCTCTTTCTACCTACAGATAGATACATACAGGCCCCTTATCAAAGATCCTTGTTTCCCAGGGAACCCCCAGATTGGACACCATTCTATAAACCGGAAACTAAAGGGGCAAGTTTTAGGGAAGACACAAAAAGCCAGTGGAGGAAAGAGTATTAACACTGTGTGAAAGAAGGCTCCTAGTTCACATGGTTTTTTGATCATCCCAGCTGTGCAGTTCAACAACCTCTCAATAGTCATTTGTTTTTAATAGACAGAGGCAAGTACTTAGGTCAGTAACTGGCATTGGGGTGTTCCTGCCATCGACAGGTATGAGCTAGAGCCTTGATGAAAGAAAGGGAGAAGCGGCAAGTGAGGATGAGCTTTTGTCAGCTACTTTACTCCCGCTCTTACTGTTCCTCTCATTCCTTGCCTGTATGTTTGTGCTTTCTTCATCTTGCTATATAGTTCAACAGCCTCCTTCCCTGCAGACCCTTATAGGGGCTCATGGCTTTTAGTAGGCACATAATCGTCTTTACTAACTATAAACTACTTAGGAGTCTACATCAGCAGGACATGACAATGATGTACTCTGGCACTTAAAACTACCGAAGTTTATCATATTAATAATAATAGCATAATTTGCTCCGTCATCTTAAAGTTATGTTTGACTTTCCATGATCCTGTTTGGGGTTTCCTTGGCAGAGATACTGAAATGATTTGCCATTTCTTTCTCCAGCTCATTTTATAGATGAGGAAACTGAGGAAAACAGGGCTAAGTGACTTGCACAGGGTCACACAGCTAGTAAGTGTCTGAGGCCAGATTTGAACTCAGGAAGATGAATCTCCCTGACTCTAGGCCTGGTCCTCTATCCAATGCGCCACCTAGCAACCCCAATAGCATAATAAATAATAATAAATGGTAACTAGATGATAATATAAATAATATAAATAAAATAAAATAAAATATAAATAAAAATAAAATAAATGGTAACAGCTAGAATAAATGGTAACTAGGTAGAGTCCTGGGCCTGGAATCAGGAAAACCTAAGTTCATATCTGGCCACATTTACTAGCTGTGTGACTCTGGGCAAGTCACTTTAACCTCTTTCTACCTCACCATTCTCATCTGCAAAAAGGATAATAATACTATCTACTTCAAGAGGTTGTTGTGAGGAGCAAATGAAATATTTGTAAAGTGCTTAGCATAGTGTCTGGCAAATAATAGGTACTTAATAAATGCTTGTTCCCTTCCCTCCCCTCACAGTAATTTTAAGCCTACAACAATGTGTAGATGTATATGTGTATGTATGAATGAATGACTAAAAAAGCACTGACTGAGGATTTACTATATGTCAAATATTGTACTAAACTCTGGGGATACAAATAGAAAAATCAAAGCATTCCCTGATGGTCCCTCTCTAACTGGAGAGGGGAAATAACATATTTAAGAGATGGCCAAAGGGTGGGTGGCAAGGCCCAGGGATCTTTAGAGCACATCAGCAGGTTAGATAGCAGTGCCTGGAAGTCTGGAGAATAAAGCAGAACTTCAGATGTCAAGGCCCATAGGTCCTTAGTGGAAGGACAATTAGGGTTCAGTGGTCCCCAATCACATCAGGAGTGTAGTTGGTAACTCCTGGTTCCTCTAAGTGATGTGGGAATCTGTGCTGCTTTTGCCCCTCTGGTCACCCAAATGCGGGTCTGCATGACTTGAGGTTGGTGAAAAAGTAAAGAGAAGTCAAGGCAGAGAGTGTTCCTGCTGGCAGTACCCTCAGTCTCTCTAGTAGTAGAGAACTGTTTAGAGACTTCAGGATAATTAATCACCACCAACTCTGCTCTAAATAGTTCAGATTCCTGTAAATACTCAAAGGGAAGGGAAATTGAAATGCATGGAGAATGAAAATAAGGGGGAAATTACTTGACATTGGTCACTAGGACTTCCTTTTACATACATGCATTCATACATACATATATATACACATATATAAATATATGTATACATATATCATTTATATATATGTATATATATATACATATGCAATGTCTATATTTAAATCCTGTATAAAATTGCCTCATTTCAAACCCTTCTGTGGATTCTTGGTGGCCCTAATTTGGATCTCAACATTACATTAAAAACTAATATCCTATGGTAGAATGATGCTCTCTTTCTTTAGGTCCCTCTGATTCTTTGTCTCTGTCTCCTAGAAAAGCTTTCCTTCTCTGTTGCTGAAACTATTTTTTTCAAAAGACTATTTCTTTTTATTCAGTATATTTTAAAGGTTTAGCCACAGTCTCCTACCATCAATGAATTACAAAGGATACAGGTCAATCCAGCCATTTAAGTCTTTAGAGTTAGTCAACAATTTACTAAGAAGGGTATAAACACTGACTTGGTCTCCAGAGACTGAATATTGGGATTAATCTTTGCCAGGGGTCACAGCTACTAGCTCAGCCACTGGAATGAACCATTTAAAGATTGATGCCACCACTCATGAACAAGCAATGTCTAGGGCAAAGAAAATTCCCATCAACACCTAATGGGCACTTTGCTTCATAGTAGAAGGGCTGACCCCTAAATCCTGTGATTTCTAGTCCATTGTCTTCAATAAATCATAGAAACACAGAACAATTAAAACAGAAAAGGTACTTAGAGGTCCAGTGTCAACCTCAAATAGCTAAAAGACCTCTAATGCATACGTAAGAATCTCTGTGGGCCACATATTGACTTAGCTTTAAAATGTAATATTATCTATTTCTTATTGTATTTTTACTTTTTTAAAAAAATCCCCAATTACATTTTAATTTAGTTCGGCTGTACTCGGGAGCATTGCATGTTTTACATTTCTGAGACCAACCCCCTTCTTTTCCAAAGGAAGGAACTGATGTCCAGTAGGTTAAGATGACTTGATTTTCTGCAGTAGAATAGAAGCTCCATAAGGGTAAGGACTAATTTTTTTTTTTGCATTTTCTTTAGGTTCCCAGGGCTTTCACATTGCCTGGAACAAAGTAGGCATCAATAAGGGCTCATTGATTAATCATTTGGTTGCCCAAGGTCACACAGCTAGGTAGTAATTTAGGCGATCCAAGGGACAAGCTTCTCTAGCTCGAAGTTCAGATTTTTTTTTTAATAGCTTAGATGTAGCTTCAAAACAGCCTTCTCTGCTTTGCCAGTGCTCTCAGGTATTCAGCATGAACTCAAACCTCTACTTTGCTGCTACAAAGGCAGAGAGATCCCACGGAGAAAGGAGCTCTGTGCTGTGTTCACAAGCTCTTCCCAACCTTTTGCTTTGTTCCCAGGGCTCTGATGCTAGCCCTGCAGACTAGGAGTTGCAGTAAACAAATCAACAATTGCTGCATTTTTTTTAACAGAATAGAACTATTATTCTCTGGGTGAGCAGAATCCAGATTTTGATTTCTAGTCACAGCTCCTCTTAAAAGAGAGAAGGGGGAGGGGAGGAGGAGGGCAGGAAGGCAGACAAAAGGAGAGAAAAAAGAGAAATAAATACAGTAGGAAATTAAAACAACTAATTATTATTAAAGTGGTATTTATGTAGCACTCTAAATACATTATCTCCTCTTTGTTGGTGTTTAGGTGCTTTTCAGTCCTGTCTGACTCTTTATGACCACTTTTGGGGGGTTTTCATAGCAAAGATACTGGAATGGTTTGCCATTTCCTTCTCCAGGCCATTAGACAGACGAGAAAACTGAAGTTAAGTGAATTGCCCAAGGTCACACAGTTAGTTAGCATCTGAGGCCAGATTTGAACTCACAAAGATGAGTTATCCTAACTCCAGGCCCAGCACTCTATCCACTACCACCACCTAGCCACTCCTATCTTATGTTATTTTCTCACAATAACCGTGTAATGTAAGCAGGACATGTGTCCTTATTATTTCCATTTCAAAGATAAGGAAATTGAAGCTGAGAGAGAGTCAGTCTTGGTTCATGATCACACAGCTCGATGAATGTACCAGAATTCAAATCTCTGTCTTCTAAAGCCAAAGCCAGTATTCTTCCAGCAACCCAATGCCAGCACTGCTATTCCTTGAGGAAATGGGTGCAACGTCTAACAATGCCAAAGAAAGGTAGAACACAGGGGCGGGGCCAAGATGGCAGCTGGAAAGCATGGACTAGTGTGAGCTCCCCACCACGTCCCTCCAAAAACCTATAAAAAATGGCGCTGAACCAATTCTAGAACTACAGAACCCACAAAATAGCACAGGGAAGCAGGGCTCTAGCCCAGGACATCCTGGATGGTCCCTGGGTAAGGTCTATCCCTCACGGAGCTGGGAGCGGAGGGGAGCGGAGCAGAGCCCAGCATGGGCAGCATGGACCAACGAGACCGGAAGCTGGGTGGAGCGTGCCCTAGCACCCTGAATCAGTGAGCAGCAGCAGTTACCAGACTTCTCAACCCACAAACACCAAGGACAACAGAGTAGGTTAGTGGGAGAAGCTACTGGGGACTGGGATAGAGTTTGCAGTTCAGCCACCACCCCAGGGGCAGCAGAGGTGGG
>CM053627.1:97321646-97372805 GCA_028646595.1 Phalanger gymnotis | reverse complement strand
CGCCAAAGTCCAGAGCTCCCAGATCAAGGAGAAAATGCTGCAAGCAGCCAGAAAGAAACAATTTAAGTATTGTGGAAACACAATAAGAATAACCCAAGATCTAGCAACTTCTACATTAAGAGATCGAAGGGCTTGGAATACGATATTCTGGAGGTCAATGGAGCCAGGATTAAAACCAAGAATCACCTACCTAGCAAAACTGAGTATCATGCTTCAAGGCAAAATATGGATTTTCAATAAAATAGAGGACTTTCAAGCTTTCTCAGTGAAAAGACCAGAGCTGAATAGAAAATTTGACTTTCAAACACAAGAATCAAGATAAGCATGAAAAGGTAATTAAGAAAAAGAACAAGAAAAAGAAATTGCAAGGGACTTACTAAAGTTGACCTGTTCTGTTTATATTCCTACATGGAAAAATGATGTGGATGATTCATGAGACCACGGTATTAGGGTAGCTGAAGGGAATATGCATGTATATGTACATATGTTTATGTATACATGTATGTATATGTGAGTGTGTATGTATATATGTATGTGTATATAGAGACAGAGACAGAGAGAGAGAGCGGGCACAGGGTAAGTTGAAGATGAATAAGGGATGAGAGAGGAATATATTGAGAGAGGGAGATAGGAAGAGATACAATGGGGTACATTATCTTGCATATAAGTGGCAAGAAAAAGCAGTTCTGTAGGAAGAGAAGAGAAGGCAGGTGAGGGGGAATGAGTGAATCTTGCCCTCATCAGATTTGACCTGAAGAGGGAATACCATACATACTCAATTGGGTATCTTACCCCACAGGAAAGAAGGAGGAAGAAGATAAAAAAAAAAAGCGGGGATGATAGAAGGGAAGGCAGATGGGGGTGGAGGTAATCAAAAACAAACACTTTCTAAAAGGGACAGGGTCAAGGGAGAAAATTCAATAAAGGGGGATAAGTTAGGAAGAAGCAAAATATAGTTAGTGCTTCACAACATGAGTGTTGCGGAAGGGTTATACATAATGATACGCATGTGGCCCATGTTGAATTGCCAGACTTCTTAGGGAGGCTGGGTAGGAAGGGAAGAGGGGAAAGAATTTGGAACTCAACATTTTAAAAAAAAGATGTTCAAAAACAAAAACGTTTTTGCATGCAACTAGAAAATAAGATACACAAGCAATGGGGCATAGAAATTTATCTTGCCCTACAAGAAAGAAAGGGAAAAGGGGATGGGAGGGGAGTGGGGTGACAGAAGAGAGGGCTGACTAGGGAACAGAACAACCAGAATATATGCCATCTTGGAGTAGGGGGGAGGGTAGAAATGGGGAGAAAATTTGTAATTCAAACTCCTGTGAAAATCAATGCTGAAAATTAAATATATTAAATAATAAAAAAAATTAAAGAGAGGTAGAAGATGTTTTCAGTGGCCTGTGGCAGATGCTTTAGGAACATACAGACAATGCTGCAAAGGTCAAAGGTGTTCTCGTGGCCAAGGTTAGGTATAGTTGTTCTGTGTATCACTATCAGGATAGTGGAGCACAGTGAGCTTCAGAAGGGAGAGTTCACCACTACGTTCAGGTGCCACCACAGTTAGGGCTCCTTGATGACCTGGGTAGTATGTGCTCACCCCCTCGATGTAGAGATATGCCATAGGCATGGGCTATAGTGTGTGCTAGAGGCAGCAGCAGGGGCTGGAATGTCACTGAATTCTGACTTTCCAGACTGGGGCAAGGAAGCTTGGGAAGAAGTCACTGCTCTTTCCTGGGGGCAGCAAATTGCCGTAGAAAGATTTCAGGCTGCAATTTCTAATCCAGTTTTTGCTACTTAAATTCCTTTGTGACCTCAGGCAAGTCACTGATTCTCCAGGCCTCAGTTACCTTATTTATCAAATGAAGAAGTTGGAAGTGTTTTTTGCATCTCCATACCTTTCCACAGGCTTAGCCCAGTGCCTGGCACATGGTAATCATGTAATAAATGATTGTTGCTTTGACTCGTTAACTTGTCTTTCCTCCATGCCTGGGATGTACTTCTTGCTAACCTTTGCCTCATAGAATCCCAGGTTTCTTCAAGACTCAGCTCAAATACAACTTTTTACCTAGCTGTTGATATCCTTCTTCCCCAAAACCACCTGCTTCCTCATTCAGAAGTTCCCCATATCAATGAAATCATGAGTCTGGTGGTTTGCCCTATCCTCTATAACCTAACCCCATCCCCTATGTCTTAACCCCTCTCTTAACTCTGATCCTACATTCTACATATTTGAGAGGCAGCCTAGTATAGTCTCTAGAGAGCTAGCCTTGGAACCAAGAAGACCTGGGTTCAAATCCTTCATCCTAACTATGTGACCCTGGGTAAGTGATTTAACCTCTCAGTGGTCTCTAAGCAAACAAGTCTATAAATTGCAGAGATGGAGCACACCTACTCTGCTATGAGTTTCCTCCTCTGACAGTTCCATAGAACAATGAAATCACAGACCCAGTCCCTATCAATACATACATTACAATATTTCCCCATTAGAATGTAAACTCCTTGAAGGCAGGGATTCTTATGCTTAGTATAATTCCTGGCATACTGTTAGCACTTGATAAATGCTTGCAGATTTACTCATTCTGGAGACCCTCCCCCATCCCCAAGGTATCTCTCGGCTCTAAATGAATGATCCTGGGATCATAACCTAGTCCAGGGGTGGGGAACCTGCAGCCTCAAGGCCACATGTGGCCCTCTAGGTCCTCAAGTGCAGCCCTTTGACTGAATCCAAGTTTCACAGAACAAATCCCCTTAATAAAAGGATTTGTTCGTAAAACCTGGATTCAGTCAAAAGGACATATCCAAGGACATAAAAGGCTACTTGTGTCCTTAAGGCTACAGGTTCCCCACCCCTTCTAGTCCTTCAGAACCTCTTGCCCACCCACTAACTGCATAGTGAAAAACATTGAACCCTGTAAAATGATGAAAGACCTAAATTCTAGGCTGCTTACTAGCTTTGTCACCTTTGCCATTCAGTTTCCTTATCCTTTCCTAAAAATCCTTCACTGGATCTTACTACCACTTCAAGCTATTTTACAGTATTCCTCTCCCTCACTGCTAAAACTCCAGAAAGAGTAGTCTGCCCTCATCACCTCCATCTCCTTAAAGACCTGTGCATACTTCCTATAGCAGCCTGGCGTCATCTTTGACTCACTCTCCCTCCACCCCCTAGATCCAATCTGTAGCCAAGTCCTATTGCTTTTACCTCCCTAAGATCCCTCCTATTTGCTCCCTTCTCTCCTCTGACACTGCCACCACCCCAGTGCAGGGCTTCAACACCTCCTGCTGGGATTATTGAATTAAGCCTGCTAGTTGGCGTTTCTGCCCCACGTGCCCTCACTCCATGCCGTCCACCCTTCACTGAGCTGTCAAAGTGATCTTCCTAAAGTGTAGGTCTGACTATGTCGCTTTTCTACTCAATAAACTTCAGTCACTCCCTGTCCCCTCAAGGATCAAATACAAAATCCTCTGCTTGGCATTCAAAGTCTTTCATAAACTATCTCCTTCCTCTAATTTTTCAGTCTTCTATCTTATTCTTTGGCACATACTCTGCATTCTGATGTTCTATGAACAGGACACTATCTCTTGGCTCTCAGCATTTTATCTGACTATCCCCCATGCCTAAGATGCTCTCCTTCCTCCTCTTTGCCTTCTGGATTCCCTGGATTCCTTTGAGTCCCAAAGAAAACCCTAACTTCTGTGGGAAGCTTTTCCAAACCCCTCTTATTTATAATGACTTCCCTCTGTTAATTATTTCCTATTTATCCTGTATATAGCTTATTGTTTTTGTTTGTTTGTCTGATGTCACCCTTATGAGATTGTCAGTTTCTTGAAGGCAGGAACTGTCTTTTGCTTTTTCTTTTTTGTATCCCTACCTCCTAACACAGTGCCTGGCATAGAGCAGGGGCTTAATAAATATTGAGACAAATGAAAAGACAGAGTTTTAGGTAATTAATAACCAGTTTATCAATTAGGCTAGCAAATACGATAAATTGATGGTCAATAGCTTATCTTGGTAACCAAAAACAAACCATTGAGATCATTGAATGTTTAAATACCTTTGGAAACGTTTACTATTCATTAATTGACTGATAATTGTGTTTTGTATGTTTCTACCCTACTATGTAATTTATGTATATATGTACACATGTATACATATAATTTATGTATTATAGATTAAACAGTAATCTATGATATATTAATTATAAATTTCTCGTGTGCTAGTGCTGTATTTTGTTTCAAATTTCTGTAAACTAGCAGTGGCCTTAATAAGTATTTGTTGAACTGAATTGTTTTATTGAATGCTACTAAGCTTACCAATCATTTTGTAGGACTATTAAATATTATAGAATTGTAAATTTGTTCAGCATTAATATATGGATGTTTACTTTTCTTTTTCTTTTTTTTTTTTTACATTTTTTTTGAGGGGGGAAGGCAGGGCAATTGGAATTAAGTGACTTGCCCAAGGTCACACAGCTAGTAAGTGTGTCAAGTGTCTGAAGGTAGGGCAATTGGGGTTAAGAGACTTGCCCAAGGTCACACAAGCTTTCCAGACTGGGGCAAGGAAGCTTGAGAAGAAGTCACTGCTCCTTCCTGGAGGCAGCAAATTGCCATAGAAAGATTTCCTGTCTATTGACCAGAAAGCCCTGTCTATTGACCAACACTGAGGGCCAGGTGGCAGGAATGATAGTTCTCTAATGCCCCACTATGACCCAAGTAAGTGTGTCAAGTGTCTAAGTCAAATTTGAACTCAGGTCCTCCTGACTGCAGGGCCAGTGCTCTATTCACTGTGCCACCTAGCTACCCTGGATGTTTATTTTTCACCACTTACGATAGGACCACAGGAAACAGCCCAAGTATTTATTAAGCATTTACTCTGTGTTAGGCACTGTGCTAAGTACATTACAAATATTAACTCATTTTAATCTTCACAACAACCCTTTGAGGTAAGTACTATTATTATCTTTACAATTAAAGAAACTGAGGTAGACAGGTTAAGTGATTTGCTCAGGGGTTACACAGCTAGTAAGTGTTCGAGGCCAGACCAATTAATTCCGTCGCTAACTCTAGTTAAACTATGTTTCCTTTAAAAAGTTCTCTATTCAACATTTCTTCCATAATAGGCAATTTTCAGAGGCAGGCTGGAGAGAGCCCATTAAAACTGTATGGAAAGTCTAGGCATGATGACCCACACTCCCTACTACCAAGGGAGCCTGAGGCTGGTGGATCTCTTGAGGTTAAGAGTTCTGAGCTGCAGTAGGGTCAAAGCTGACTTATCTAGCACAAATGTGTCGAGTCCCCAGGAGAGGAGAGCCACCAGGCTGCCTAAGGAGGGGAAAACCAGCCTAGATTAAAAAAAAAAAAGTAGATTAAGCCTCCATCCCATTTTAGCAGTATTATCAGGCCCTTGAGAAGCATCTACAGTTCAGGCCTGGGTGAGATAGGGAGACTCAATCTCAAAACAAACACATACTTCGTGTGAATAGCCCAAGACACAAAATAGCAATTAAGGGTGTTAACTTTTATGAACTCAAAGTCTCAGTTCTTGAGTCAGAATAAATTTACTTCCTTAGTCTTTCCTTTGCCAAATGGGTGGAGGTTTAGGGCAGAAGAATTTAGTTGAGATGTTCAAGCAATAGCTCTGGGCATACAGCCTGTTTCAGCAGTGCATGGATATCTGTACAGCAACACCTTGTAGAACTGCCTCTCCACTTGAGCACCAGCAAATTGCTTTGGGGTTTTTTTTCCCCCTCCGAGGGGAAGTGGATTAACTCTTTCATGTCACTCTATTACCATCTAGATTCTAAAAGAGGTAATTTAGTAAAAAAAAATCCTTGTGCAATATGTCTGAGAAGGGAGTTCACGTGGTATTCCTATATGATTTCATTTACTGAGATCACCATGATCCACCTAAACAAATGATCTGTTGGTGTAGCATAAAATCAGTCTTAGTAGCTTGAAAGGGCCAAGGTACCACTCAACAAATGAGCTCCTCTGCCTGGCTCCTTTATCAGAGGTAGGTTCAGGAAGCAGGATCAAGCCAGAGAAAATGGGTTTTGTTTTGTTTTTAATAGCCGGTAGAGAATAAAGAATTTTCTCTTTTCCTTGAGGGAACAAAGAAGGCCTAGTAAAAGTATGCTCTAAAGGTTTTATTGGTCTCCAAACAAATATCTGTCCTTTAAAATAGTCTTACTAATTCAACCAATCAGTTGTCTGCCTAGACATGCTTGATTTTAGAGCTGGAAAGTACTTCAAAGACCTGCCAGTTCAACCTTGTCATTGTACACAGAAAACTGAGACCCAGAGAGATCAAGACACTGGCAGAATACAACACAGCTAAAACACGGATGTTCTGATTCCTAGTGTTGTGCATTCTTTCCTTCAATAATCTCTTATAACTCCCAACTTGTTAAAGGTACCCTAACTCCAGCAGGTACCCTAACTTAAATTACTTTCTTTTACATGCAACCTCTTTAGCCTACTGCCACCTATAGCACCTAGCAGAGTCAAGACAATAGCAGGTGCTCTTAATATTAATTATTCAAATAAATTAAATCTAAATTAATTGAACTAAATTGAAAACCTAATTAACTAAACAACCTTGAAGAGATCCTGTGAATGAAAAGACCTTGGTTTACTAAGGAGAAGAAGGAAGTACTACATTTTTAAGTTGGACTTTGAGGTACACACCTTCTTAAAAGTATAATTGTAGACCTTATTAGTCCTGAAATACTCGAATATTGTTCTACTACTGACTCACTGACATATGTTAATTGGTGTAGATTAAAATGAATTTGGCTTTGAAGATGTTATATATAATTTCATCACACCCCTTGATATGACCAACAATTGTGGCATGAGGAAGTCTGAGTAGGGAATCATCACAGCCCTGTCTATTGACCAACACTGAGGGCCAGGTGGCAAGAATGATAGTTCTCTAATGCCCCACTATGACCCACGAAAACCAATGGATATTCTTCCCACCTCCTTGTTGTTAGGTAATTTTTTTTTTGCCCTTTTATACAACTTTATACAACCTTTTCTATATAACTTTGTCCTATATACAACTAAAACATGCACTTCTTTTCTTTGGCTGGTATTTGATATGTAGAGATTTCTGACTATTTCTATTTACACTTAATGTGGTTTTTTTTCAAGTTTGACTTTATATACTATACATAAACATCGCAATCTGCATGTCTATCTTAGATTTTAAGCTCTTCAGAGAGCAGAGACTGTCTATATGTAACTCCATACAGCACCAAACACAAGCAATAACAATTAGGCATTTATTAAATACTTTCTGATCAATTCTCTTCTCTTTATTTTTTAGAGGCTGAATAAGAAATCTACCCAATCATGATAGAATCTTGTGTGTGTGAGTATGCACGTAAGTGTGTGTGTGTGTGTGTGTGTGTGTGTGAGAGAGAGAGAGAGAGAGAGAGAGAGAGAGAGAGTGAGTGAGAGTTCCTATCCTAAATCTAATCTTGAGTGAAACTGTTAAAGAACCAACCAAGCTTTTCTATAGTTCTTGGAACCAGGTGTGATTATGAAGAAATACATAGGATTCTGTGTGTGACTTGTGAAATTTATCTCAGTACTTAATGGTTAAACCTCATACAGTGTGTCCATGTGGTGTAATGTGGAATTGCGTGAGTAGCTACATACTATGTATAGAGATAGTAAGGAGAGTAAAGGGAGAACAGAGGGTGAAGAAAAGTTTCACAGGGTGTTATAAAGTCATAGTTTTGAACTAGTTGCTAAAAATAGGCTTCTCTAATCTTCATATTTTAAAGAGAAACTGTTATCTTGCCTTTTGGTCTTAGTATTGGGATCTATAAAGGAGTATGTGCTTAATGATGTTCTCTGGGATATTTGGTGATTTGGCATACTGCTTTTTGTTTTCCCAGGCTGTAAACTCACATTCTTAGTGTTCGTTAAATCAAATAAATATTATTGCCAAATCATCCAAATTTAACATATATTAACTACAGACAAAGGCAATGTATATGTGGTTTATGGCTGTGTAGAAAAGTGTATAGGTATAATGAGAATCAAAGAATCTAAACTCTAGAAGGGACTTCTGAGATAATTTAGAACAAGGTGAATGAGAATCTCCTCTACAACATACTTACAAGTGGCCATATGACCTTTTGCGTGGAGATCTGCAATGAGAAGGAATGCATTCCTTTCTAAGGAATCCAATTCTACTTTTGAAAATTCTTAGTTAACTTTGCCAAATTGCATACTCTAAATTGTACATTTTACCAATTAGAAGTCTTTCTTTGCATCAAGTTTGAATTTGGCTGTGTTCTCATTTGTTGATATCTTTCCTAAAATGTGATGTCCAATACTGAACGGAAGTCCAAATATGGTTTGACCACAACCACAGATCATTAACCTAGCTTATTCAGAATGTTTCGCTTCTCTTAAAGCAGCCTAGAAAAGCATTAACTCTTTTGATTACCATTCTACTCCATTGACTCATGTGTAACCTGCAATTTATTAAGAGCCCATTTCCATATTTAAAGGAAGTATTGCCAAGTCATACCTCCCTCTTCTGTATCTGTGAAACTGATTTTTTTTAAATCTATGTAGAACTTTATATTTGTCCCTGTTAAGTCTTATTTCATTTTTTTTATCCCAGTCAATTAAAGTCTTTTTGCATCTGGGCTCTGTTATTGACTATGTTAACTATTCCTCCAAATTTCATGTCACCTGCAAATTTGACAAGGATTTCTTCAGACCTTCATAAAAATCACTAAGGAACATGTTAGGGAACACAGTACCAAGGACAGATCCCTGGGGCACTCATTAGAAACTTCCCTCCAAGTTGACATCAGTGCTTTAATGACTAGTTTTTAAATCTGATCACTCAACATTTGCAAGTCCAACTTCCTATACTATGTTTTAGCCCTTAACCCATCATTTTATTATAAGCAGAATATAGAGCAAAGGAGTTTGTCAGATGCTTTGTTGAAATCTAGATGTGCATTTCCTTGATCTACTAATCTAGAATTGGGGATTTGTTTATTGATTTGTTTGTTTTGTCTTTTGGAACCAGACCTGTTCGTTTCATCAGTATAGGAAATCCTCACTGAGGATCAAACTCCTTCTACTAACACAATTCTGCACTGCTCTACAATTTATAGTTTTAGACTTGAATGGGGACACTGAGGACTTATTTATCCCTGGTCACCCAGCAAGTCTGTTTCAGAGGCTGAACTTGAACCCTCTCTTCCTGATTCCAAAGGCCCGCTCTCTTTCCACTATCACTATCATTTGTACTTGGTGATCATTGCTTCTTTCTAAGCACTGCTAATACGAACATACCCAGATTCTCACATATGACGTTATAAGTGCCCCCGAACTAGGAACATCTTGGTACAGTCTATGGTACCAACTAAGAAGGAGGACTGCCATTCACTACTTACTCTAGAATGAGAAGAAGTCCAAGTTGTTGAATCTTTGTCTTACCTTTGTTGAATTGAATCACTTAGGTAATAGGAGGATCTAGGACAAAGCCTCTCAGTCTCTTAGGAGAGATTCATAGGCTAGAGTTCCTTTTTGTACCTCCTCCTGTTTGACTGCCAAATTTTTTTTTAAAAAGTTGATCAGAATACATGTTTTTGATAACATACTAATAAGGGATTGTGATAACTCCCCATTATATGTGGATCCCCATTTATCCCCATGTGGATCATTATATATGAATTTTTTCTATAGACATAAGTTAATTTTACAGATATCATGGACTGTATGAGGTATGACTAAAAATAATGAAGCTGTGTTTATGTGTGACTTGTAGAATGGGTCTCATTACTCTATGGTCACACTTCCTATGATGTGTGAATTTGACTTGGTATGTAATTTGGTATATAATGAGCTAGAAGTTGCCTGGCAGGGTGAAATAATAGGGGAGTGAGATGGATTGGTACCAGAAGAGCTGGAAACCAGAAAATGGTCTTCTGCCTGGGGTTTGGGGGTGGGGAGAAAGGCAAAGTGAGATAAAGAATAGGATTAAAAAGAAGAGTTGAGATAAGATGTGAATTGTGTCAAAAGTAGGAACTACAATTCTCCCTCAAAAGTTGAGAAATGCATACAGACTAAGAGAAAGTTAAAGGAAACCTGTAAGAGGGGGAGAAAGGAAACATTTTGTAGGAACTAATGTAGAAAGGCATGGTAAAAAAGGTGCTCTAAGTAAAACTCTAAGTAAAAGTAGTAAACGGATGAGCATAGTAGACAAACAACAAACTCTGGTGGACAACATCATAAATAATAATAATTTAGCAAATCTATTCAAAACATGAACCAAGGCTGTGTGGAGTCACAGAAATAACATAGAACTAGACCCACGACAGAGGTACATTCACTTCCAGCTTCAGTTCTTACTATCAGTATTACTGTAGACACAACACTTTAACACTCTGACCCTCAGTTTCTTCCTCTAGAAATTCAAAGTGATGGTGCTTATGTTATGAGAAAAATGCTTGACAAACCTTTAAGTTCCATAGAATTACGAGCTATTATTATTATTTTTAGTGAGAAGAGACCACTATGCTGGTAGCCCAGCTCCTTGCATTTCCAACTCTGTTACCAAAAAGAATTTCTTTAGTTTAATAGATATAACCCAAGACAATAAAGGCTCTTCCTAGATGAGTACTGGTCTGAGTCACTCATCAAATTTTGGCTTTAGAAGCAGAGACCTGAGTCGAAGATCACTAAGTCACAACCCAAACCACAAGAGTACTAAGGAAAAAAAAAAGTTGGGACTGGGTTTTGGAAAGGAAGAGGAGAGGTTGAACTGTGGAAGCATTTTGAGGATGAGGTTTGAAGAGATAAGGGAATGAGGCTGAGAAGAAAGAGGCTTTGGAGACTTCTGAACGCCATTGTGTCTGTATGCTTACGCACGTAGCCTGGGTTTGCTGTTTTTCTGGCGGGGGACATTCTTGGCCCAAATATTCTAAAATTCAATTCCTCTAGCTAATTGCTTACTGTACATGCTTCCAGGTTTTGGAAATTGGAATGGGGTTGGGAGGAGGAATGTTGGAATCCCCAGATCATTCTTGACTTATGGAAGAAGATGCTCCCCTGTATAGTAGAATTTGCTTCAATCCACTGAGGGACAAATTAAATGACTTCGATTTTATTTGCTAGTACCTGATGAAATAAACAACATAGAAAAAATAGTTTTGATGTTTATATGGCAGCCACAGAGAGGGGAATTATTCAACAAGCATCTACTAAGAGCCTTCTATGTGCTAGGCACTGTGTGCTAGGTACTTGGGATACCAGTACTAAGAGTCAAGCAATACAGACTCTCAAGGACATTACATTCTATTAGACAGGTAGGTGATGCAGTGAATAGCATTTTGGACTTGGAATCAGGAAAGACATGAGTTCAAACCATACTTCAGACATTTACTAGCTGTGTGATCCTGGGTAAGACCCTTAACGTTTCTCACCTCACTTTTCCCAGCCATAAAGTAGAGACAATGATAGCACTTACCATATAGAGTTGTTGTAGAGATCTTCTTGTAAAGATCAAATAAAATAATATATTAAAAAACCCTGCACTAGCCCTGGAGTCAGGAGGAGCTGAGTTCAAATCCAACCTCAGACACTTGACACACCTTACTAGCTGTGTGACTTTGGGCAAGTCGCTTAATCCCAATCACCTTGCCATCCCCCCCTCCAAAAAAAAAAAAAGCCCTCTGCAACTATATAAATGTTAGCTACTATCAAGGGGAAAACATGTACACATATAGGTAAATACAGAATAAATATAAACAAAATAATAATAATAATAACTGCATTTACATAGAGCTTTAAGGTTTGCAAAGCACTTTACATACATTATTTTTAATTACTGTATCACCTAGATAACAGTGTAGGTAAGAGAGTAAAAAGTTGGAAAACTTTGGAAGAAAGGCAAAGCATGACAGATGTCCAGAATGGAGAACTTTAGACACAAGAAGGCACCATGAAAGAACTGAAGCCTAGAGGAGAAAAAGGGAGAAAAGGGCAGAAAGAGAGGTAGACGGATGCAAATACAAAATTTGCCTCTAGGCCTGACCCTGAATATTCCCTTCCGTATTCCAAAGACCAAATAGAAAGAACTGCTCTCTACCACCATGTTCTCTGAATGCCAGCGAAGCATAGTTGTGATTGAATTCTTATTAGCTCTCTGCCTACTTCTCTCTGTTGTTGTAAATTCCTGCCTCAAGGTGTGAGGTGAGAAGAAATAATTAGGGCCTGATACAGGAGACTCCCCATACCTCTTAATATGTCCCCTCCCCAATTTCCCTCTGAGCCATTATGTTTCTTCCCCTCCACTCAATCAATCCACAAGCATTTTATAAATGCTTACTACTATGTTACAGATATCTAATTCACCTTGAAAATTATCTAATCCTGCTTTCCTATCCCTTCTGCCTTTGAAGTATACAGCAACCTGGGGGATATTTCACATGGTTGGCTTATATATACTAGTATGTATTTTACAGAAAATTGTGGTAAGTGGCTAGCTCAAGGATCAAGCTTTATGAATAAACAGTTTGGACCTTGATTATATCTGGAGCCCAGACAGAAATGGACTGATTTAGCCAGGATGGAGGGGAAGAAGTGTCCAGAGAGCCCAAGAGATTGGAAATTAAGAAGCTAAATTTGTTTTAAGGGGAGTTAAGTAGAATCTTGGCTCGAGGACAAAGAGTAAAGAAAATGAGATTTGAGATGGCTTTAAAAAAAATGCAACTCAAAAGTCTTTTCCTTTTTACCTTTCGCAATTGTGCTTCAGATAACGAGGTGGCTAAAGGTTTAACCCCTGGATAAACTGGGAAATTCCTGTTCTTTTTTTTTAAAAATATAGGAGTTAGTCATCTAGTAGTTACTCATTTCTGAATGCATCAATTCTGAAGTCTGAAGTCATTTACAAGTGTTACAAATGCTCAAAACAATTTAATGCTTTGATGTTGCCTATTTGTGATGTCCTCTGTGTAAGACTTAGACATTGCTCATCAGTAAGAATAAAATGATTTTTAATTCATATGAGGGCAAGTCAACAACCGTGGTGAAATTTGGCTTAGTATCTAAAATACTTTCAAAATATAGATCAGAAATGTTGCCACCTTCCTATTGTAGAAACTGTAAATACTATATTGTTTACTTGTTTTCAGTTGTACCTAATGCTTCATAACCTTATTTGAGGTTTTCTTGGCAAAGATACTGGAGTGGTTTGCCAATTCCTTCTCCAGTTCATTTTACAGAGGAGGAAACTGAGGCAAACAGGGTGAAGTGACTTGCCCAGGGTCACATAGCTAGTAACTGTCTGAGGCCAGATTTGAATTCAGGAAGACGAGTCTTCCGATTACAGGCCCAGCACTCTCCACTTTTCCACCTAGCTGACCCAGGCACTCTATAGTCACAGTAACAAGGATATAAAGTAATATTTACATTTTCAGTAAACATTTCCCGTGAAAAGTAACAATTCTCTCATCTTGCCATTTCTATTTCATTAACAAAATAAAGTGGATGACTTTCAATCAACCAGTAGAACCACTAAGTAATATTTAACTTGCTGTGTCTGAGAAATCAGCAGTGTGTGAGGCATGAAATAGAAGAAGAGACACTGTCTGGGGAGAACCAGCCTGATGTAATAGATAGCTAGGTGGCCTAGTGGATATAATAGAGGACATGGGATCAGGAAGACCTGAGCTCAGACCACTGGGCAAGTCACTTAACCTCTCTTTGCCTCAGTTGCTCTGTAATAGAAGCTACCACACAAAGTTGTTTTGAGGGATCAAATGGATTGTTGTTGTTATTTGTCCTCTCTAAAAGGACCATGATATCAGCAAGGTGATGACCTGATGTGCAAGTCAATTGGATTTAAGTGAGGGAGGGCTGTGCAAAGTCACCAGCCTCACTTTCTCCTCTGGAGCCATCTGAGTCCAGTGGCCAGATATGTAAAGCACTTTGCAGGCCCTAAATAAATGCTAGCTGTTGTTATTAGGAAGACCACTGAATTTGAAGTTTGGGGACATGAATTCAAACCCTATTTCCGGCATTTATTACTTGTATGATATTGAGCAAGTTACTTTACTCTCCAGGACTTAGTGTTTTCTTTTATAAAATGGGGGGGCGGGGAGGGGGCTGGACCATATGACCATGAAAGTTTCTTCTAAATCGAAGATCCTTATGACACACTGAATGGCATTAAGTGCCCAATGGGAGCCTAGAGAATACAGAGGCATTTAGGAGTATGCTTTTTCTTAGTTCCTCCTCCAGAATCAATCACCACTTAAACCAGCCACACTAAGTCTTCTGGAGAACCTCTGCCTAAGGTAAGTCCCAAACTTGCCACTCCCTCCCAATTGCCCTCAGAAAGGGTTACAAAGGAGATTATATTCTTAGGATGAGGAAGACCAGTTAAGCTGTGCAATCCTGTTTGAACAGGATGTGTATGAGCCCTGTTCTCTGAAAGGCTTAGAGGAGCCAAAATGCTCCCTACATTCCAGTTGAATATCTTGCTTAACTACCCACCCACTTGACTTAGATTTCAGAGGCCTATGGATGATTTTTCCAGCCCTGCCAAAGTGCCTTGTCATCTCCTTCGTGTTTCGAAGAGTGGGATGTAGTAGTCAGATGCTTGTTGTTTTGGTTATTACTGAAATACTTTGAATGCTCATTTAGTCAACATATTTATTTAAAATTATAGCTTTAGCAAATTCAGGTGGAAAACTAATTAACAGAACCTTGTTTAAGTGGCCATTGGCTCAGACTTACTTTAAAGTTGTCACTGAAGACAGGTAGTTGGCACTAAGCGTCCCGAAAGTTGTCTCCACGATAAGAGATGATTACTGTGTTGGTGCAGCGTTAAGAACTAAAAGAAGGTATAGGTCTTGCCTCAGAAAATATAGATAACAAACAACTGACCCAGTTAAATATGGAAAAGGTTGAGTTCTGATATATCCATCTGACCAGAGTTTGGAAACTATGTGTGCGCACATATATTTGTCATGTTATACGTACATATATATGTAGATCCAAATCTACGCATATATACATGTGTATATATGCAAGAGTATGTATTTATATGTGTAGATACATATGGGGCAGCATGGAATCGTATATAGAAGAATCAGAAAAGTCTAGTTTCAAGTCTTATTTCTAATGCGTACCAGCTGTACCAGCTGTATAGACGTAGAGCAAATCACTTAATCTATCAGTTCCCCAGAAAACTCTCTAAGACTATAAAATTCCAAAAGAGTTACTTATTGGTACCTGCATTGGTGGAAAGGGTATCCATGTCAAGAATTCCTTATTATTGATGAAATTTGATGTATAGACCAAAATACAAATAGATAGATAAATACAAGTACACGTGTATAGGTATAGATATGGGTATATACAAATCTGGGATCTTGAGCTGGAAATCATCTGGGATCATGAACTCATTAATCCAGAGCTGGATGGAACTTCAGAGGTAATCTAGTCCAATGTCCTCATTTACAGAGGAAGGGAAAAAAGACACAGAGACTTGCTTACAATCATAAAAGTGCTAAAGGTAGGTAACGAACTCAGTTAACACACTCCCCGCCCCTTTTTTTTCAAGTGGAGAAACCTAGACACAGGGAGGTACAATGAAGTGCTTGAGGGTGAAGCTACAGATATGTAGATGATAGAAATGGGTTTTCAACTCAAGACATTTTGACTCCTAATCAAATGCTGTTTTTCTAACATGATGCCACCTAGGAGGCAAAGTATTATATTAGTTCATTAAGAACAAAAACAAACAACTCACTTGCATTCTAAAGACTTTCCTGCATTTCTCTTTTTTCTTTCCTTTTTCCAAAATAGGCATAATAAAAATCTTCTTGTGTTCAAGAGGCAGAATAGTGTCTTTGAAAAAGCAATAGATATAGGGTCCAAGGAGCTGGCTTCCAATCCTAGCTCTGCCCCTTTCCAGGCAATCTTGAGAAAGGCTCATGGATCTTTTGTTATCTGAAAATTATGTATGTGTAAGGGTAGGGGTGGAGAGAACTTGATAATTTCTAAGGTCTCATCCAGCCCTGATATTCAGTAGTTAATAAGGTTGGAAGACCGCTAAAGATTGGTTTGGGACCTTTTGTACTTGTCTTTTGAAAGATACTATGATCTTTTCCTTGAATATACCAATCACAAATGCTGCCATCCAAGGACCTCTGTTGCCACTTAGAGAGGAGAGTGACCTTAAAGAATGAGTCCAATAGGATAAAACATACCCAAAATAGCAACAAGGGAAAAAAAAGATACATTGTAAAATATAATATGACAGCAGTAAAAACTGGCCTACTCTGCTAGACTGCACCAGGCCCTTCTATCATCCGCTATCACTCAGTCTGTCCAAGTTCATGTTCATTGCTTCCATGCCACTGTCCATGCATCTCGCCCTCTGCCACCCCCTTTTCCTTTCACCTTCAATCTTGCCCAACATCAGGGACTTTTCCAATGAGTTCGGTCTTCTCGTTATTTAGCCAAAGTATTTGAGCTCAGCTTCAGTATTTGACCTTCCAGTGAATAGCCTGAGTTAATTTGATCTCCTCGAGGTCCAAGGGACACCAAAAGTTTTCTTTAGCACCACACTTAGCTGTAGGCAGCTAGGTAGCCCAGTAGGTAGAGGGCTAAGCCTCAAGTCTGGAAGACTCATCTTCCTGAGTTCAAATCTGGCCTCAGGCACTTCCTAGTGGGGTGACCCTGGTTAGATCATGTAAACCTGTTTGCCTCAGTTTCCTCATCTGTAAAATAGGCTGGGAAAGGAAACGGTAAACCACTCCAGTATCTTTGCCAAGTTGACTCCAAATACAGTCCCAAAAAGTGTGACATGACTGAATAACAATTACATATAAAGGATTTGGCCACACTAGCTGTTTTACTGTAGGCTGAGTCAAGTCCTGAGCTAATCTCAGATAAACTAGAATTATACTATTCTCTCTGCCACACACATATTCAACCACCATCTCTGATCCCAGACAGCCTCTGGTCTTCTTTGGTTTATGAGCCAGGGCAGACTGGTGAATAATCACATCCTAGAACAGGGCAGGCTTGGGCCATGGCCCAGAAGGTAGTGGGTATAAATCATTATGTTATGGGTAGAGGGGTTATTTGTGTTGATCTGTCAACTCACTCATTTTTGCTACAAAAATAAGGCTGGTAAACTTTGCTTGGTATGCAGATGAGAACTAATTAAAAAACATACATACTTACACTCACAGACAAATGGGGAGAGCCAGGTTTCTTCTCTTTTCTAAAGCAAGGCAAACCCAAGGATTGATTGACCAGTTTTCTTCTTTTGTTTTCTGTTTAAACAATCAATCATGAACCAGATCCTGAAATGATCCTAAACCACATCAAAATGTAATTGGCAAATGTTTAACAAAATAAATAAAAATACAATATAATGAAGATAATGTTAATTTGTAATTTCCTAAGTCAATATGCTATATGACATCACTGATAGGAGATAGTGATCCCTGCCTTCTTGGAGCTTATAAAGAAGCTAGAGAAATGATACCTATATTCTTTGGAAGGTAACTAACATGACAAGGAAGGTAATGATCAGTGATCTCAGTCCTGGAATGGTAGAACCTCAAGATCTCTTGTTTTGTTTTACCTTTATAGCACACTCTGTTCACTGCCCTGCCCCTCCCCGCCCCCCTACATCTTTCCTCTCTAAAGATGTAATTACACATATATGGAATCTAAGAGTTTGTTCTTGTGTCTTGAAAAGTTTCTCTCCCTTCCTCTTCTTGACACTTTTCCTTTCTCCTTTCTCCCTGCCCTTCTCCCTCTTCTTCCTCCTCTCCTCCCTTTTCCTTTATCATTCTCTCTGTCCTCTAACCCTTTCCCCACTCCTTCCTAATTTTCCTCTCTGTCTTCTTCTTTTTATTAATTTGCATGTGGTCTTCAGGGGATGGTATTTTTAAATTCTTTTTAGCTCTTTGGGTACAAAATGTTACACCAAAACTATGCTACTGTAACAGAGATTTCTTAAGGGTGGAAACTGAGTACAGTATAGGGGAACCTAAAAACAGGTGGTTCTTTGTTTTATATAAATATCTAAACTATGAGGAGGTGGTGTATCCTACTCTACCACTTCCCCTAGACTACCCTGTCCCTCTAACAGATGCTACAAACTCTTGGACACTTTTAGAGCAGATGGGGTGTCATTTTAATATTGTGTCTAATTGACAAGAACCTTGGAGGCTATGGTGTTCTCTGCTACATGCCTAGGAGTGGGCAATAAAATCAGAAATCACTTCCTGCTCTTTTTGGCAGAAAAATGACAGCAATTATTGTGTTAGCTGGTTCAAGCACATCATATTACCTTATAACCAATGGGCCCTATTTTGCTAGTTTAATTTTCCTAAGCTGTCCAGCCTTTCTCTCTCCCACAACCACAGACGCCTTCCGCCTACCATGCAATTCTGGATTTTGGACAATATTTGAACAAGGACACCATAGAAAAATCCTGTGAAATTCTCTACAACACAAGCCTAATGTTTTCATGTCCAGATTTTCATAAGAAACCCAGCTTGTGTTAGATTTACACCGGAAGAGAGACTATGCTTGACTAAAATAGGGCAGAGAGGAAGCCAAAGAGAGGAGAAAGTAGCTTAAGTAATCCTTAGAGTCTAACAGGTATTCTAATCAGAGTATAAACAACGGGAGAGCCAGAAGCCCTGTCCCTGAGCAGCTGTAATTTATGCATCTCTGTTTTTATGAGCCATATGGTGAGTAGACACAGGTTTCAGGGTCTCTAGTTCCCTGTAACCCTGAAAATCACCTCAGAAAATAACCTACAGTGACCAAGCTAACACTACTTGTGCCACCTTCAGAGAACTAGGGAGGTAGGACAGACCCTACCCCTATTCAGGTTTATTTTGAAGTGCAAAAATTCTATTTCATCACTTAAAGAATTAATTTTAAAAATCCATGGTCCCCTTCTTTAGTTTCTTGGGGAGGGGAGGGGGGGAGTACTCCATGTTAGTCATGTCTCTTGACCACTGGCTTAGGAAAGATTTATGGGGCAAGAAGGACTTTTGCATATGGAGGTGGTAGAGGTGTTAAGTACGTTCTTTTATTCAGATAAAAATTTTGTTTAAGATGCTGACTAGCCATGTCCTTTAAAAAAATTGGTGGACCTTCTGATGCCTAGCCAGCCTGGGCCACTTTAGACACAGGGAAGAAGAAGCTATAGAGAAAAGAATGCAAACAGCCTGAGTGATAGATAAATGAATAAGTACCAAAGCAATCATACCAAACTGGCTTAGTGTACTCGTGATTAGTGCATTTATAAAAGCCTGCTAATAAAGCCTGTTTACTTTGAAGTATAAAGGAATGTGGAAGAGGGGAAGAACTGGGTTATTCATGGCCAACATTCAGTCATGGGCACAGCTGAATACCTCCAGGACAGGCCTTCATAATGCAAGCGTATATCCTAGGATCCGGTTAAAAAGTTGGAACCTATGGTAGCAAGGTCACTGAATGCACCTTATGCATTATGCCCTTCATTTTGAGATTAGTAAATTACAGTTAAGTACCTTCCTGAATGTGAGCTTTATCTCTCTCTATCTGTAAGTTTCCCCAAACAAATATTCAGAAAGGAGTTTGCTTTTCAGCTGCCCTTCCTTGTCTCTTCCCCACCCCAATACCTTTACCAATAGTTAGTCAGCCTGATAGTACAATGGATGGAGCATTGGACTTGGGATCAGGAACACCTGAGGTTGAAGTCTGCCTTAGTCACTTAATTACAGTGTGACTTTGGGCAAATCATTCAACTTCTCTCAGCCTCAATTTCCTCATCTGGAAAATAGGGATAATAATATACCTACTGTAAGAGTTACACAGGGATCAAATGAGTTAATGTACATAAAATGTTTGGCAAACCTTGAAGAGGTTTGCAAATAGCTAGCATTAATATAGCTCTATAAGCTTGGCAAAATGCTTTTCAAATATTATCTCATTTTTGACTTCGCAACAACCTTAGGTGATAGGCTCTATTATTATCCCCATTTTAAATACGAGGAAACTGTGGTTAATTACCACCAACCTTGGGAGATAAGGTTGCTCTTGGGGAGGGATGGCACCTGAGCCTTTAAAAACCTTCTCTTGTTCAATTGTCTTGATTTCATAGTTGAAACTAAATAAGAGATTCAGATTCACCGATTAAGTGCACAACTTTTTTAAGGCGGCAATGGGGTTAAGTGACTTGCCCAGGGTCACACACAGCTATTAAGCATCCGAGTTGACATTTGAACTCAGAAAGATTAGTCTTCCTGACTCCAGGTCCAGCATTCTATCCACTGAGCAACACAGCTGAGTCTCTAATATTTCTTGAACTGTGATATCTAGAGTTTTTTTGGGTTGTGGTTTATTTTTTTTCCCCATTTTCAGGTAGTCCAATGATTCCTAAATTTTTTTCTCCTCAATCTATTCTCCAGACCGGTTGTTTTTGCTGTGAAATACCTTGTTTTTTTCTGCTTTTTTCAGTGTTTTGACTTTATTTTAAGAATTGTTATTGTCTCATGGAGTCCTTGGATTTTACTTGGTCCATTCTAATTTTCAAGTAGTATGTTGTTTAGGCAACATTTTGTACCCATTTGCCAACCTGTCAGTTCTCTTTCCAATTCTTTCTTCTATAACTATCATTTCTTTTCCAGTTTTTTTCCCTATCATTCTCATTTCATTTGTAAAAAAAAATTTAAATTAAAAAAAAACCTTTTTCTTCAGATCTTCCATGAATTGTAGTTGAATTTGTAGTCAAGTTGTGTTTTTATTTGAGACTTTGTAGATGTTTTGGAATCTATCTCTTCTCCTTGAGCATCATTGTGTGGAATGTAGATGACTATGAGTTGACTGCTGCTAATCTTGCCCCGTTCTCAGACCTTTGAATTTCCAGAGGCTAACCAACTGTTACCACCTCCCTAGCCTCTGGCTATCTTGTAAAGATTCCTAAGCTTTCTCTATGGACTTTCAGTTGTTATGCAAAACAACTTATCTCTTAAACCTTGTACCAACCCCCTCTCACCTGTATCTGGATTGTTCTAAAAATTGTACCCTTCTCCCTCCCCCCGGTACACTGTAAAAACCTCAGTTCCCAATGCCCAACCCTCTCCTCTGGCTCTTGGCTTGAATGGGGATTGCAGTTCTCTTGCCTTAATTAAAGATTATAATTTTTTGCTGTATTGGCAGCCTTCTCTTTAATTCAATTTGATGGTCATCACAATAGTAACTTTTTATAGGGGATTTTCATTTGCTCATTCTTCCAGCCTACTCCCTGACTCTGGACTTGATGTTAGGTGTAGGCTCTGTGAATTTCTACGCTGATTCTGTTGCTACTTTCTAAGGGTTATTAAGTGTTTTGTTCTCCTGGGACCTCAGCAACATGCTGAAGCCATGAACACCTTGAGTGCTTTCAGAGTGGTCTGATCCAAGGCAAAGTCTGATCATTGTCTACTGCTCTGAGTTCTGCCAGTTCCTGATGTGGTTTGGGATCTAAAAACAACAGTCAACTACTGCTTGCCTCAACTTCTATCAACCAGCTAGTAAGCTCTCATAGAGCTGCATAGAATTGTACACTATATACACCATAGTGTATTTAGAACACACTATAGATCTGTTTTTGTTGCTTCTCTTTGGTTTTGGATTCCTGCCATAGTTATCCCTTTTAAGGATTCAGACTGGGCTAGAAGCTGGAATTGAGACTGTATTCTGCAGCCGAGATCTAAGCCATATCTCTGCTGCTTATTTCTGAACTAGCTCCTTGCTTGATACAGACTAAGGAAGGCCTCTGATTGCTCCTTATCCCAGAATGCTTCCATTAGGTACAGGTCTCTTCTTGTAACAATAATGCTACTTGCCACTACTGTGGCTGTGTAAGACCGATAACACCAGCACACAGGAGGGCAGCTAGCACAGATTCTTTGATATGCTTTTATAAGGAAAGCAACTTTAAGAGGTTTACAATCTCACTTTAATCAAACATACATATATCATTCATTTAGTTCAGGGGGAAAAGTCAGCATCCTGAACTTCAGAGCAAATACAGACAGAAATTACAATCAGAGAAAATATAAACAGAGCAAATAACACAAATGAACAGACAGGCTTCTAGCTGTCTGACCAAAGCTGAACATACATAGTTACCAGAGAGAGAAGCACCAACATCTGGGTTTTCAAAGCCAGGGGGCTCCTTAACAGCTACCCAGAGTCTCCACACCAACACTCTTCCAATGAGTGAGCCCCACCCCCCCCAAAATGCTAACCTCAGAATATATATACACTTGTTCAGGGTCAGAGCACTTCACACCTCTGGAGGGTTTCACACCTTTCCTGACCTAACTAGCAAAAGGGTGTGGGCTTTCCTACGAACAAAGACAAGACTCACTCAAAGGCGCTTGATTGCCTTAGTGCTGAGAAGTACTCCAAAAGACAACAAAAAGTCCCACTTTGGTTGCTATTACACCTCCTCATTCTAGATCTGTGACTGGGAAGCTATCATTGGGCACCTGCTCCTGCCTCCTGAATGCAGTTGTGGTGTCCCAGTGTAGGTTTTGGACCTCTTGTTTCCCCCATACACAACCTCTCCCCACAGTGCAGCTGCACACACTCTTGGCCAAAGTCTCCAATGTCCACAGACTTCTCTGTCTCTCCCTAGCCAAACCAGGCTAGAAAAACGACTCATTGTGACTTTTTCTTGGATTTCTCCATCAAGATTTGGTTTGGTGCATTTTCTAGTTCTGTTTGGAAGAGCTTTGTGGAGGATATTCTTTGTTGTTGTTGTTGTTTTCTAATGCAGTAATGGAGAAAGAGTTTTTCAGACTCAAAGGCATTGTCCTGAGCCTCTTGATAAGATACATCTGCAAAAGGTTTGGTTACAGTTAGGGACACAATCTTTGGCTATGTAAAGCAGATTTTATTTTTTTGTTTTGGGTAGAAAGCACGCTGGAACATGACTCCATTCCCTCTGTTTCATGTGCCAGCTTCAACAGCTGGGGGGTGGGGTAGGGGAGGAATTCTGTCAAACGCTCACTGTAAATACTTGCGTGCTCCAGGAAAACCAACTTTCAATAAACCGGTAAGGAGGATCTGACTTACAGAGGGGGAATGGATTCTCCAGGACAGAGCTACAAGTAGCCAATGATCTATAAACAAACCCTCAAAGACTCTAGTGGACCTGTTCCTGAAAGGAAACCTTTGGTGATTTTTTTTTTAAACAACAAGTGTTCTCTAATACAAATAATGACTTCCTAATTTGTTTCCAAAGTTCACAATATTTTTTATATCAGAATTCTACGCACATTTCTACCTCAAAACTGAGACTATTTCAAAATTATATTGCCTTTAGAACCATACTGGCATGGTAAAGTTCTGAAGTTTAGACTTCCAGAACCATGATGTTGATGCTAATGTTGTTATTTGGGCCAGGGCTCCAACATTCTTCCCACTCATACCACCAAGGACACAATAATCCTTCTGTTCAATGACTTCCTGAAGCATCAATTTTTAGAATACTTTCAACAGAGTCCGAGCATCCCTTGTGCTTGTCTCAACTCGTTTTTTTTTTTTCAATGAAATCTTTAAACAGCCGATTTAAAATTCACTCTGATCTAAATCTTCTCACTTTAATTGCACCTGTACTTTTGGAATAAGGTTTTCCAACTGAAAGCTGTTTTTCTAAATTACTGTCCCCCACCTCAACCCCTAATTAACCTCTAAACCATCCCCCCTCCCTAGTTTCTCTCCAATGTGCTTCAAACATTCTACATAAATAACCTTTGTGCTTGATGGTGACCCACTAGAGTCAGAACAGTAGCGTTAGAGGAAAGATAGGCCTCTTTATTTTAAATTCATTGGATGTGAAGGGAGCAAGTTTGTAGCTGTTTCTAGTCTAGACAGGATATGATGATAATAGCACAAATAAAAGTTTACGTATTTTAGCCAGGAACAAATTAAGTGAGTACACAGCATAGATAGATGTCATGGCACTGTTGCTGTCCTGTAGCACATGGCCCACTTCAGGGCATGGTGCCCAGATTAATTGGCTTGCCCAGAATGCAGCTCTGATTCCAACAGAGTTCAGAGGGAGTTCTGTACAGTGTGCATTCAGAAGAGTGACAGGGTAAATTGTTTCAGATACCATTACTTTCCTGAGAATACACATGCCATAGTGACAAGCCTGATGAACTGAGAATCAAGAAGTCCTGGGTTCAAATCCCACTTCCGATATATAATAACTATGTGACTCTGGGAAAGTCACAAACTCTCTGAGCTTCAGTTTCCAAGGTGGTACTAAAACCATCATCACATAGATTGTTGTGGATTGTTGTGTAAAGTATTACATAAATATGAGCTAATCAATTGTAAACATTTCTTAAGTTTTTGGGGGCTACACATTAAGAAGATGAAATAATCTCTACTGTTAAGGAGCAGGTATTCTACTGGGGAAATAACATGTACACATTTAAGTAAATAAAGTTTACCAGTCCACAGTGTAGTAATAGCTTTCCACTGAAGCATTAATAATTGTATGATAAATATTTCTGAAAGTTAACAAATTTCCATCTATTTAGATGGTAGAAATAGTCTTTATTCACTGCTCTGTCCAGTTGATAATGGTTTTTCCCAACTAAAATATCTTTGCATTTTGTACTTTTCAGACAATTATGTATTTTTTTGCATTTTGTGTGTGTGTCACATTGCTCTATTAGACTGTAAAAGCATGAGGTTAGAGAGTTTGTCTTAATTTTTGTCAGTTCCCTAAGATTATGTTGTATGTATAGTAGGCTTTAATTAATGCTTGATAGATGAATTAAATAATGAGTGAATGAGGTGGTCTGCACAGTTGTGAGAAGGCATTTCAGTTTGGGGTATCTATGAAAACTTAGTCGGAAATTCTTTAAATTGTCTAAACTACTGTGATAAAGTACATCCCGAGATATTTGTGCTTGGAAGGGATGTCATCTGTGCTTGGAGATGGTACTCTAGTGATAAAAAATATCACCTTCTTGACTTTGGCTACTATTCTGGCTGAGCTAGAGGGGGGGGAAATAACAGATGGAGGAATCAAGAGCAATGGCCAAAGTGCATAGGGCAACTTCAAAAGCAGCCTCTCTGTGGGAAAGCTGGGGATGAACAGCAAAGAAGGTCAAATCTGTGTCCAAGAATAATCAGGAGTGTGTGTGTGTACGCGTGTGTGTGTGTGCATATGTGTGCATGCATGCATGTGCTTGCTACTGACCAAAGGCTAAATTCTTCCCTTGGTTACATACAAGCAATTTTCACTAATTTCCACAGAACCTGTACGTGCATAAACCAAAGGCAAAGTTTGGCTGAGTAAGAACACAGTTATGTCTTTGACACCATATTTGCATAAAGAAAGAAATGCCCAGAAAGTTAAATGTTGACAGTGAGTCAAAAGGGGGACTACATAAGCATAAGGTACTTATTATGATTAGGGATATTTGAGCTAAGTTGGAGAGAAACACAGCTTTTTAAGTGGTTCCCAAATGCTCTTGAAAAATACTGTAAAGTTTCCACCTTTTTTTGTTTTTGTTTTTGCTAGATGCTTAGACTTCAACCATTCAGCTTTCATTAGCACAATATCTGCCAGCTGCTAAACAGTACACTCCTGTTCTTTTTTCTGGAAACAACATGCAAAAACTTAGAAATAAAACATTCTATCTCTAAACAACTAAGGATTGAAAAAACAGCATGTGCCTGGGCAAATATGAACATTCTCAGAATATGTTTGGGCTAGAACTTGTATTTTTTTTGGGTCTACTGACCTCAGGAAGTCAACCATTTCAATTCTGGTAATTATTTCTTTGATAAATGAAGAACCTAGATTAAGGATTAAAAATGGCTATTATTATGCTATTACTACAAAAAAGGTATGAGGTCATTCCTCTAAAAGTGGTATCAAAAACTTATGTTAATTATCCATATCATTTATTATTTTTAATATTTTATTGTTATTTTGTCATATTTTATTATTTGTTAATAATTTACTAATAACAGTTATAATGCTAATGTAGCAGGTCTGGTGCTAAGGGCTGGGGATACAAAGAAAAGCCAAAAATAACCCTATGTCTGAAAG
The DNA here is from genome assembly GCA_028646595.1 of Phalanger gymnotis. Classification (NCBI taxonomy): domain Eukaryota; kingdom Metazoa; phylum Chordata; class Mammalia; order Diprotodontia; family Phalangeridae; genus Phalanger; species Phalanger gymnotis. Next base: position 97,346,668 of record CM053627.1, on the reverse strand, counting down.
AGCTCACCATCAGTCTAATGAGAAAGTCAACACACAAACAACTATGTACAAACCAAATATATAAAGGATAAATTGGAGGTAATTTCAGAGGGAAGGCACAAAGAGTAAGGAGGATCAGAAAAAAAAAAAGAACTTCTTGAATAATGTGGGATTTAACTGATATTTGAGGGAAGCCAAGAGGTAGAGATGAAGAGGGAAAGAGTTCTAGGCATGAATGACATCTCATAAAAATATCTAGAAGTGGAAGATGGAGTGTCTTATTGGAGGAACAGCAAATAGGCCAGTGTCACTGGATTACAAAGTATGTGGAGGAGATTAAGGTATAACTATGAAGATGGAAGAATAGAAAGGGGCCTATTTATAAAGAACTTTGAATGCCAAACAGAAGTTGGTTTTTTTTAATACTGGAGATAAAAGAGAGTCATTAGAATTTATTAAATATGTGGTGTCATGGTCATATCTGAGCTTTAGAAGGAGCAATTGGAGAGCTAAGGAGGATGGACTGGAATGGGGAGAGAACTGAGACCTGAAAACCAATCAGACAGCTATTGAGATAGGTCAAGCCTGAGGTAATGAGGGCTTGTATCAAGATGCAGTCACTATCAGAGGAATGAAGAGAGTGAATAGGAGAGATGTTATGAAGGGACAATCTGTAGAACTTGCCAACTGATTGGATGGGGGTAGGAAGTGAGAGTGAATAACGCATTGAGGATAACACCTAGATCAGGAGTGGAGAACCTGCAGCCTCAAGGACACATGTGGCCTTCTAGGTCCTTGGGTGCCACCTTTCGACTGAGTCCAAGTTTTACAAAACAAATCCTCTTATTTAAGGATTTGTTCTGTGAAGTTTGGATTCAGTCAAAAGGCTGCACTTGGGGACCTAGAGGGCCACATGTGGCCTCAAGGCTGCAGGTTCCCCCCCCACCCCGACCTAGATTATGAGGCTGAGTGAATGAGAAGATGGTCTTCAACATTAATGGAGGAAGTTAGGAAGGAGAAATGGTTTGGGTAGAATGAGATGTCAGTTTTGGACATCTTGAGTTTTAGATGTCTACAGGACATCCCTTTTGAGATGTCCAATAGGCAGTTAGAGATGCAAAACTAGAAGTCAACGGGGCTGGACAAATATATCTTAGAATCAGTTGCATAAAGATTATAATTGAATCCATGGGAGGTGATGAAATCAAGTAAAATAGCTCAGAGGGAGAAGAGAAGAGGGCTTAGGACACACTTAAAGACTCATCAAAGGAGACTAAGAAGGAGTAGTCAGACACGTTGGGGGAGAACCAGAAGAGAATAGTGTCACAAAAAACTAATGAGAAGTATGTACCAAGAAAAGGTTAGTACCAAAGTACTGCATGAGAGTTGAGAAAAGACCATTAGATTTTCCAAGGGTCTACACAATTATTCATTCGTTCATTTAAGAAAAAACTACTGCATGCAAAACCATGAGGACTGTGAAGATATACAAAGATGTATAAGACAAAGTTCCTTAACTCAGAGTTCGTAATCTAGTTACAGTGAGTTAAGATATATGCCCATTATCTACAATATGAGGGGGTAGAATTCCTGGGTAACCTTGGGCAAATCTCTTCACTTCTCTGAGCTTTGGTTTTCTCACTTATTTAATGAGAAGATTGGACTAGATAACCTTAATGATCCCTTCCATTTCTTTTTTCCCCTTTTTGGTTGTATGTTACTTTTGTTTTTCAAATGGCAAGCATTTTTTAAGTTAACCTGTCCCCCCAAAAAAAAAAGAAAAAAGAAAAAAATTAACCTGTCTTCCCACTCTTCCTCTCCCCACAGTGAGCAAGTTAAAAACACCTTGAAAATCAAATCCTTCAAAGCATAGTTACACAGTCAAACAAAATAAATTTCCTATTAGCCATGTCCAAAAATATATGTCTCTACATTTTATTAAAATCATTACCTCTCTGTCAGAAAGTAGGTGGCAGTTTTCATCTCAGTTCTTTTAGACTCATAGTTTATTATTGAATTGATCAGTTCTAAAGTTTTCAGAGTTCTTTTTCTCTATAATGTTATATATTATTCTCTTTGGTCTGTTAAATCTGCCTTTCATCAATTCATAAAGATCTCCCCAGTTGCCTTTAAAATTGTCAATTTCATCATTTCTTATGGTATAGTATTCCATAACATTCATATGCTATTGTTTATTTCCCAATAGGAGTACACCCCCTTAGTTTCCAATTTTTGTATACCACAAAAAGAAGTGTTATTAATATTTTTATACATATAGATCCTTTTCTTTCATTCTTTTCTTTGGGGGGGCCCTTTGGGATATAAGCCCTACAATGCTAGGTTAAAGGATATGCACAGTTTGATAAATCTCTGGGGATAGTTCCAAATTGCTTTCTAAAATGGCTAAACCAGTTCCCCGATCCATCAACAGTACCCTAGTATTCCTGTTTTACCTCAGCCTCTACTACATTTGTCAATTATCTTTTCTGTTATCTTTGCCAGTCTGGTAGTTCTGAGTTGTATCCTTTCCATTTCTAAATCTTATGATCACTTTTGGCTATGGTTGGTGATTGTGAAAGACAGAATTTAAAGTGGATCCAGGAGATTCCAGACACAAGCTAAAACTAGATGGAGAGCATTTAAAATGAAAGAAAAAGGATAAGTTAAGGTGTGAAGGCTCAAGGTATGCTCAAGGAAAGACAACTATGCTAGTGTAGCTGGAGCAGAGGGATTCTCTAAGGGAACAGAGCAAGATAAGGCTAGAAAGATAGGATCTAAGCTAAGGAGTCTGGATTTTTATCAAGAATGCAATGGGAAGCCATCGATGGTTTTGTTTGTTTCTTGCTTTTTTTGTACCTTATAAAGATTAATCTGGCTGCAACATTCAGGGTAGATGGGTTCAGTGGAGAGGCTAGGGGTAGAGAAAACAGTTGGAGAAAGAACAGAACAAGAAATAAAGTTATTGCAATAATAGAGGTAAGGCCCCATGATTGCTTGAACTAGGATGGTGTTAGCACTAGAAAGGAGAGGATGAAAGGCAGAGATTAGATAAAGTAAACAGGACTCGAGACAAAGGAAAGTGAAGCATCTTAAGTATCTGAACTGTATTGCCAAGAACAGAAACAGGGAAATAAAAAGAAGAAAAAGCTAGTTAGAAAGGCAAAGTAAGTGGCATTTTAGATAAATTGAGTTTAAAAACAATAGGGCATCCAGCTGAAAAATGCTTAGAATGAAATAGAAAACCAAGTGAGAATGGAGCTTGAAAGAGAGGTCAGAACCTACAGGAGATAATATATATTTGAGACATTTGCTGAACTTGTGAGAGAAGATGATAGTCTCTAAGATTTTCCCCACTCCACTTCTGGATTACTCAGTTCTTTGACCTACTTTCCCCTTTTTCTACTAATATTCTCTGTCATTTTAAAATTGTATGATAGATCTTTCTTTGAAGGGTAAATCCAATATTGGGTTAATGTAAGTGCATTCATGTTCAGTTTTGCAGTGAAATTATAATTATGTTTATTTTTGCATACATCATATCCCCTAATCAAAGGGTAAGTATCATGAGGACAAGGAACATATTTAATATTACGCTCTCTCTCTCTATAATTGCCCATATTGATTGATACAATTTTAAAAAATTAATTATGTAATTAAATGGCAGAATTCTTTGTTGGTTCCTACCACTTGCTCAGGGTTCAATATCATTGTTATAAAGACAACTTTGTAATCCAGCATAGAGTAGTAAAGTGTTGAGTTCAGAGTTAGGAAAACGTGGGTTCAAATCCTCCCTTAACCACTCACTAGCTGTGTCACCATGAACTAGTCACATAACATCCTAAGATTTATATATTAAGTTGTAGTTACCTGAAATCCATTCGCCCCTTCTCTACCTATCTCCGTGTGATGCTTCCATAGCCTAATCCCCAGGTATTTGGTTCTTTTTCTTCTTTTGGAAGGGGGAAGGCAAGGCAAGTGTGTCAAGTGACTGAGGCTGGATTTGAATTCAGCTCCTCTTGACTCCAGGGCTGGTGTCGTGCTCATTGTGCTGACTAGCTGCCCCCATCTCTGCTTTAATGATTTGTCTTTTCCTGAACAAATGTGAAGCCATTTGGGGCCTGAGGACATAGTTGAAGGATAAGGTATAACAAATTGCATAACAGAATTGGGATCCAATGATGATCAGCAAACACAATAATAGGCAGTATATAATAAAATGAAATTCATTAGGGACAAATGTAAAACCCTGTACTTGAGTTTAAAAAGAAAATTCAAGAGGAAAAGGAAATATGGCTATGGTTTATGTGAAAAATACCTGGAAATTTTTGTGGACTGCAAGCTTAATATGCCAAATGGTACAACATAGAAGCTAAAAAGAAAAAAGAAAAAGAAAAAAAAAGCCAAGGTTTTAGGTTGCACCAATAGAATTATAGTATCCAAAATGAATGAATGGATAGTTCTGCTGTCTTTTCCCCTGGTCAGACTATGGTATTCTGTGGTTAGTTTTCCTTAGCACAGTACAAAGATCTTTGGAGTTGGAATCAGAGAACTTGGATTCAGATTCTGCTTTTGTCAATGACTTCCTCTGTGACCTTGGGCAAGTTAATTAACCTTTCTGGGCCTCAGCTCAGGTTCCTCATTTGTAAAATGAGGAGGTTGGAATAGATGGCTTATAAGGCTCCTTCTAGCTTGAAATTTATGATCTATGATCCCATGACAGTGATAACTTAGAGAATGTTCAGGAAAGGCCAAGTTGGGAAAGGGAGTCGAAATCATGCTATGTGAAATTCAGCTGAAGATTGGGGGTGGAATGCAATCAAAACTTCTTTAAAGGATCTAAACCACTGACTGATATGTGAAAGAGACATTAGACTTGTTTCACTTGGCTTCAAGGTAGAATTAGAAGAAATGAATGGAAGTTGCAATTAGATAGATTTTGCCTTGATATAAGGAAAAACTTCCTAATAAGCGATGTGGCCTCACTTAAAGAGAGAGTAGGCTTGTCTGTCACTGGAGGTCTTCAAGCAGAGGTAGCATGACCACTTGTTCAGGAAGTTAGAGAGGGGAGTCAGTGCAGTTTGGATTAGATGATCTGAGATTTTCTTTAAATTTACTTAGTTTGTGCATTTCTTTTGATCCAGCAATACTACTACTAAGTCTATATCCCAAAGGGATCATGAAAAAGGGAGGAGGACCCACACGTACAAAAATATTCATAGCAGCACTTTTTGTAGTGGCAAAGAATTGGAAATTGAGGGGATGCCCACCAATGGCTGAAGAAGTTGCGGTATATGAATGTAATGGAATGCTATTGTGCTACAAGAAATGATGAGCAGGTGGATTTCAGAAAAACCTGGAAAGACTTACATGAACTGATGCAGAGTGAAGTGAACAAAACATTTTACACAGTAACAGCAACACTGTGCAATGACCAGCTATGACAGACTCAGCTCTTCTCAGCAATATAACAATCCAAGACAATTCCATAAGACTCACAATGGAAAATGCTTTCCACACCCAGAGAAAAATTATGGAGTCTGAATGCAGGTCAAAGCATACTATTTTCATATTTTTGTTTTTTTTCTTTCTTGTGGTTTTTCCCTATTGTTCTGATTCTTCTTCACAACATGACTAATGTGGAAATATATTTAATATGATTTTATCTGTATAACCTATATCAGAATGCTTGCTGTCTTGGGGAGAGGAGGGTGGAGGGAGGGAGGAAGGGGGAAAAATTTGGAAATCAAAATCTTACAAAAGTGAATATTTAAAACTAACTTTACATGTAATTGAAAAAATGAAACACTATTAAGTGCGGAGGGCAAAAAAAAAATTACTTAGTTTTACAAGTACTTACCATCTCTTCCTCTCACTGCCTCTTCTCCATTGAATAGTTTTTTATTTTTTTAAAAAAGGCCTCATAATGAATAGACATAGTCCAACCAAATAATTCCCCCATATTGGCCATGTCTAAAAATATATGTCTATTGTGCATTTTAAATTCAAGATCTCCACTGCAGGAGGTGGATGATCTATTTCATCTTCAGTCCAATGGACTTATGGTTTATCATTGCATTGATCAGAGTTCTAAAGGCTTTTCAAATTGTTTTTCTTTATAATGTCACTATATAAATTATTTTCCTAGTACTGCTCTCTTCCCTGTGCATCAGCTCATAGAAGTCTTCCTAGTTTACTTTGAAACTGACCATTTCAGATGATTTGAGACAATGTAATTGAAAGAGAGAAACATAAAAGTAAAACTCACTTCATTTGCTTTCCCTGGGTGTCAAGGGCTATGTGAAATCCAAATTAGTTCCAGATGTGGCAAGGGGCAGAGCATGGAACTCTTTCCTTTAAGGATACCTATCTGAACATAGCCTAGACTGGGTATATCTTCATTCTTTTATGATAATACTTCATATTTTCATCAGTGACTTAGATGAAGCAAGAAGAGATTTCCTTACCAAATCTGCAAATGGGAAGCTATGAAGGATATCTGTCATAGTAGATGAGAGTAGAATCCAAAAAGATCTCAACAGGCTAAGATATCGAGTTGAATCTAATAAGATGAAATGTATTAGGGATAATGTAAACCCAAGAACTTGGGTTCAAAAAAATTTGCTCTACAAGTACAAGACGGGGGAAGCATAGTTAGATAGCACTTTTGTCTGGAATGAGGTGGAGATTTTAATGGCCTCAAAGCTCACTATGAATCAATAGTGTGATATTTGACAACCAAAAAAAAACCTAACAGGATTTGGAGATGCAAAGGGAGCAGCCTAACTTCCATAAGTAGGGAAGTGATAGGACTGCTGGACTCTACCCCGATCATATGACATTTGGACTCATTCTGGAAACTATAGTTTAAAAAAGATGCTGATCAGAATAATAATAATGATATAAATCATGAAAATAACATTTACTAAGCACCTCCTATGTAACTGACCATTGTGCTTAGCCCTAGGGATAGGGATAGGCAAAAGACTGTCCCTGCCCTCAAGGTGCTTACAATCTAATCAGGAAAGAAAACACACAAAATGAAGCTGAAAAGCTGGTGACTGAGGAAATGGTAATCAGCACTGAGGAGTAATGAAGAGGTCTAGGGGTTTGCAGCTGAGCAGGAAATGAAGAAATGGCTGTCCTGGAAACCCTTCTTAAAAAGAAGTTATGAGAGGCTCTCCATTTCCAACAAGAGGGAAGGAAGGACCCCAAGTTCAGAGGACACTGAAGAGGCAGAAGATCCAGGACTTAAGTGACCTTGTAGGATGAAGAAATTGTCATATAGCTGTTACTTAAGAAGTGATGAGCCCCCTCTCTGTCTCCTCTGCTCTTCCGGCTTTGCCCCTCACCCCCTGAGAATGCACGCCTGCGTCAGGTTCATCTCTACCCCTGCCCTTGTGAGAAGCAGCTCTCAGATGCTGAGTAGACCATTAACTGAAGTGGTACTGAAACGGCCAGAGGTTCGGACAGATGAGAACCTCAGCATTTTGGCAGCATCGGGTCCCTTGACCTCACTTGCCCCCAGATGTGGATTCCAAACTAGCCAAGGGACATTGACACAGCAGCCAAGTTCATTGGGGCTGGGGCTGCCACTGTGGGGGTGGCCGGCTCTGGAGCTGGGATTGGGACTGTGTTTGGAAGTCTTATCATGGGTTATGCCAGGAATCCTTCCCTGAAGCAACAGCTCTTTTCCTACGCCATCCTGGGCTTTGCCCTATCTGAGGCCATGGGGCTCTTTCGCCTGATGGTGGCCTTCCTCATCCTCTTCGCCATGCGATGGAGCCATTTCTATCCCCCAACGTTTCTGAATGTTCCTCCTAGTCCTGGTCCTTCCATGTCTCTTTTCAGCCTGTGTATACCTCCCCCTCCATCTTACCAGGCAGCCCTGGGGAAGGCCGTGGGCTCAAGGTTTGACAGAGGGAAGACAAATAAACAGAAATAAATACTGTATTAATAAGCTGTAAAAAAAAAAAAAGGCATGACTGATTATTTGATGGAACTAGGGATGTTTAGTCTGGAGAGAAGACTAGCGGTGGGGGAGGGTTGGAATGATAGTTGCCTTCAAGTACATGAATGGTTCTTTTGGGGAAGATGGGAGCATGGAGTGGAAGTTGCAAAGGGGCAATTTAAGCTCAACGGAAGGAAAAACCATTAGAACTAGCTAAAGGTGAAATGGGCTTGGGGAGAAGGATAATTTCCTTGGGGTATTAGAGGTCTTGTAGCAATGGATGGATAGCCATTTGTCCGGTATATTGTAGTAGGGAATCTTTTTGAGGTATAGATTGGATGGCTACTGAAGTCCCACTAAACTCTGCAGTTTTGATTCTGTGAGTCTCTATAAGTAAAGATTATGGCTTTCATGGGGGAAATAACATAACCCTGGCTCAGGTTCTAGACTGTCTGTAACGACCTCTTGGGGGTAAGTAGTTGTGTTAATATCATTCTCCTTAATTTACAAATGAGATGGGTTACAAAGAGATTAAGTGCTTAAGATCTTAAAGGTAGTTATTAGAATAAAATCTTTTGAGTAGAAATGATAAGTACTGTGGTATATCTAGAGGAGAGGGAAAAGAGAGAGAGGGAGAGAGAGAGAGAATGAATACAGTGAAACCTCACTAATCTGTACTATTTAGGAGAAAGATCAATTTGAAATATAGAATATTTGAAAATAAATGTTTTTAAGTTACTTTCAAATACATTTAATAATACAAGGAAATATCTAACAATGCTGCTAAATAGGTATTCCTTTCAATGGCTGCCTTTAATTAATTGATACATAAGCACAATGGCATACTAATACTCATTATTCATATGCAAGTTGTACTGAAAAAATAGCTTTAGAAGTTGGCTTTGTTTAGTAGGTAACCATTCCTTCCCCTCGTTTTATTTATACTCCTTCATTCCAGCCTGGGCTCAGATATGAGAAACTATTACATCCCTTTGCTGTCAGCCTCTTACAAGTCCCTCAAGAATGTTCAGTGTTACCATTATGAAAAAGAGGCAAATAGTTAGCTATTGATTATTTGCTTTTAGTTATTCCCACTGACAAGGGGTTTCCTTTTGGAGGACTGATACTTGTGTACGTGTTGTATGTGTGTGTGTTTTTTTAATTTCAGTAATAAAAGTTCCCCTCTTTTAAATTCTTTTTTCCTTTCATGTGTCTCCCATTAGATCAGGAAATTGACATTTCAGTCTAGTAGACTCAGGCCAGATGTTAGTCCACTAGTTGAAAGACCGATTTCCTGCCCTAACAGGTGACCCTTGTAAGCAAAATAAGCTTTTTCTTAATGGACTAGACTGTCCAAATGACCTCATTTCTAGGACAAGAGACTTTTGTGAAGGTCCCTTTTTAGTGTTGAAATCAACATCATCTGATCTTCCCCCCCGGCCACCCCCAGAATCTTTCCTAGATAAAAAAAAGTACCTAATTGTCTCATTTCTGAACTATTGAGGAACTGGGGTTTGGGTCTATTTGTTTGTTTCCCCCTGGTTAGAGAGTCCATTATTTGTTTTTGTTTCTTTTCAAATGATTGTGTTTACTTTATTTCACAGTAGGATAAGGGTGAAGTGGTCCAAATAACTTACTTTCATTTTTTCCCTCTTTTGTGACTTCAAACCTAACATATGCCACTTGATTATGTAGCACATTATTTAGTCCTTCCTTAAGCAGCAGTTGCTATACTAGGTCATTTCTACAACTATTTTGGGATGAAGCTAAGAGCCCTCCAAGTCCTATCTCCACATGTGAGAGTCTTATTGTGTTGTTCTCATGGCACCACCTCTCTTGATGAGTTCTATACAGAGTTCATTTATTTTTGTCTCCAATTGTATATTGACAGCTCTGAAAAACCTAGATAACTGTGTCTTTGTGTTTGCCTGTGTGTGTATGTCACAGGAAATGAGCAATTTTAAAAAGCATCATGGAGAAAAAATTGCCTAAAATGACTGAAAGAAGAGAGTTGCTTAAAAAGGTAAAAAGGGAGGAGTTAAATGACATAAGAAGAAAGATAATATGTCCCTAGGATTATTTTGGAAGAATAGGAATGGTCAGCTCAATACGTTAGAAGTGTCCAAAGGGAGAATTTCACTTCTGCAAAAATCATGCTTTCACATGACTTGAAAATGTTGAATCTTCCAATAGAGAGATGGAAAGGAGAGAATGCAGGATGTTGTGAAGGATCATTATGTCTCTTACATTCATCAGCCACACCAAGCACTGCTCAGAATGCAGAAAACACCCAATGCTACCCTCAGGAAGTGTGGAGAATAATTAAGTGCCAAGGTCTTTGTTCAGGGAACTTGAGGATGTTACCATTTCCTTTCTTTGAATGAGTAGATATTTATCTTTCCCAAAATATTACAATGGCCAGTATGATCTTTGTATCTTTTTTCCTTAAAGATTGAGTCACATGCTAGAATTTATTATTCATCATTTAAAATAGATAAAGGAATAGATAAAACTCTTCATTAACCAAAACTTCCTTGGCCTTCCTTGAGAGCATTTCAAATTTATGGATGCATCTGCATCATTTTATGTATTTATAAGTTTATTGCTATAATTTTCTAGTGATCTTCACTGAAAACTCTGTGTATCTAATAATAATATGTAAATAATGCTTTAAGATCTACAAGAAATTTTGCATACATTATCTCATTTGATTCTCAACAGGATTGTGTGAGATAAATACTATTATTAATCTATTTACATAAGGAGAAATTGAAGCTGAGAGAAGTTAAGTGACTTGCCCAGGGTCACATAGCTAATTAGTATCTGAGATAGGAGTTCTTACTTACTTGACACCTATGTGATCCTAGGCAAGTTGGTTAACTTATGACCAGTTCCCTCAGCATTAACATGGGAATACCAATAACATCTGTCTCCCAGGTAGTTTTGAGGATCAAATGAGATAATATATGTCACAAGCACTTTGTAAACTTTAAAGTTTCATATAAATATTAAGTGATGATGAGGAGGAGGATGATGGAGGAGGAGGAGGAGGAAGAGAAGGAGAAGGGGAAAAGAAGGGAAAGGGGAAGGGGAAGGCAGAGAAGGAGGAGGAGGCCTGGAATGAAAATCTGTGATTTCATTGGTATGTGAAACTCCCTCTATTAATTCAGGTCATCACCTTCTCTGCAATGTAGAGATGGTTTAAATCTTGACAGTCTCCACATGTAAGGGCCTTGCTACCTTCTATCGATTCAGGTCAGCACCTTCTCTGCAATTTAGAAAGTCGCCTAGACTCTAAGCCCTAGAACAATGATTGGATAAGTGACTAGACCAGGGTCACACAGCAAGCATGTGTCAGAAGCAGAGCTGGAATTATGGTATTCCTGACTCCAAATCCAGTTCTCTACCTACTACTCCACATTGCCTCTCAGATTGTTGTATGAAATTTAAAAATATATAGCTGTGATGTTTTCATACTTGATGAAAGAATTTCCATGCAAAACCACAATATTTGCTCAGTTTAGCATAGCTTCTAAGCGCTCATGTCATTCCCTTGAGATCCAAGAAACCTTATCTGGAATTTACTGAGTCAGTTAATTCCCAGGAAGGAAAGGGTATGGAGAGCCCATTGCCTTTCTTCCCCCAGTCTTATTCCACCCCAGGCATTAACTCTTCACTTTTCCTCTAAACCAGGGGTGGGGAACCTGTGGCCTCAAGACCACATGTGGCCTCCTGGATCCTTGGGTGCCACCTTTTGACTGAGTCCAAGTTTTACAGAACAAATCTTTGCATTAAGGGGATTTGTTCTGTGAAGTTTGGATTCAGTCAAAGGGCCGCACTTGAGGTCCTACCTAGAGGGCCACATGTGGCCTTGAGGTCCCAGGTTCTCCACCCCCTGCCTAACCCTACATCCTCATTTTTTTCCCCTCATTCTCTTTCTATCTCCATCATCCTTACTCCTAAATCAGGGGTTAATTATGCTAGAAATTAGGCTTGTTTGCTTTTAAGGCAGCTATGAAAAAGTACAAACATTCCAGGCTTTCTGGGTACTTGCATCCCTCAAAGCACTGTGGATTACATTCCTTCTCCCATTTTGGGTCTTTCTGGAAGGAACTGACTCCAAGAAAGAATGGAATGGGTATCTGTTTTCATTGCTCAATCTAAGAAAGGTATACATGCAATATTTCAAAAACAAATTAGACTCTTCATGGTTTTTTTTTTTTCCTACCTGGGCATATATTATTAGTTAAAATGAAGAAAAAAGTATGTTGATGCCTTTTTTTCCCTTAAAGCATGATTTTTAAAAGACTATTATGTTTTAAAGACATGCAAATTTCATAGCTGCTTTGTTGTCCTTAATTGCTTACTGTCTCAAAAAATCTTTTGTATATAATTTGGAGATCATTTGGTCATAGGAACACAATCTTTTTGTTTGTTTGTTTGTTTATCAAGGCACTCTTTAAAGTATGTTATAGTACAGTTCCCTCCCTCTATTTGACCTTATTTATTAAGTTTGCTTATTCTAACCAGCTTGAACTAAGTGACTTATTTTGAGGTAACCATAGGTCTTCTAGTTGGGCAACAGTAATAGCTAATATTTTATGTAGTATGTTATAGCTTGCAAATCAACAAGCATTTACTAAGCACCTTTTAGACACTGGAATACAAAGATAAAGAGAAAAAAAAAAGAAAATAGTCCCTGTTCTCAAGGAGCTGGTAGTCTTTTGAGATAGGTAGGACTCATTATGCCCATTTTATGGATAAGGCAGTGTGGTGTATGTAATGGCAACCACATTGGCACACCCAGGATGGCTGCTAGCACGGGTTCTTAGGTTTGCTTTTCTAGGAAAGACTGCTCAAAAAGGGGTTAACAAAACTACTTTTAATTGTATTCACTACTTCAGGGGAAAAGTCAGAACCCTGTCAGAGAAAATACAAGTAGAGAAAATGCAAGCAGAGAAATTAGCATAAAAACCAACAGACACGGCTCTTAATTGCCTGAACCAAAGCAATATTGCTATACACTTTACATACACCACTGGATCAAGAGAGCCTTTACATCTGAGCAGTCAGACAGCTCTGAACATACAGCTACTCAGAGTCTCAACCAGGGAATCACAAAATTCTTCTCATAAGCGAACCCCCAAAGCAAAATATCAACTCAGAGTGCGTGTATATACGCATGTATATATACATATATATACATGCGTATATACACTTCTCAGAGCCAGATGGCATCACAACCCTCTTGACTCAGTAGTGCCTAATTAGAAATTAGTGAAAGGTGTGGAAGCCTTCCTGCAAGCAAGCCTCTCCTTAGCAAGCTTGCTCCCCCAATGAGCTCTAGATGACTCAAGATGTGTCACAGCTATGAGCTGAACCAGAGCACAATGTAGCAAGCCTATTCATAGACAGGGAAGATCTTCCTATTCCATTAACATTACAGTGTCCTATTTAGAGCGCTTGGACTTGAATTGAGGAAGAACTGGGTTTGAATTCTACCTTGGATGCTTACTTGACTTATGAGCCCTGGGCAAATAATTTAATGTCTCTGAGTTGTGGTTTCCTCTTCTGAATTCCATTTCAGCTCCAGATCTGTGAGCTTATGAAGAAATTCCTGTCAGAGTGGTTGACTCCTTTAAGCACATATTTAATATAGCATAGGGGACAGAGCTGAGATTCTAATCTAAATCTTATGTCTCCAAATTTAAATCACTTTCTAATGTACCACATATGCCTCCTAAGAAGATGAGATGTCTTTTGAGGCATGGATTCGGGACTTCAGAATTATGAGACTAATATATTGCTAATAACACTAAGGGGACATCAGGAATAGTACCAACTCCAAATTATTTCCCCCTTATCCTTAGATTTTTGCCTTCTTGCTTGTCCTTTACTTTGTGTTCTTGGTAAAAATTAGGAATAGGGCCATAAGGAGTGCCTAAGTAAGCACTCCACTCTACTAGAATCTAATCTCTAGTTTCCAGTTTTTAACAGGTTCATTCTAGGACCTTGGCAATTTTAAAAATATTTTTGAATAATCCCAGTGACCTTATTTTAAACAAATACATCCTATTAAAAGTATTTAAATTTTATGTTTAAAAATCTTATTTTACTTTGCTTTAAAATTATCTTCATTTCTAAATGTATCCCTCCTCTCACCTAGTCATCTATTCAAACAAAAGAGATAGAGAAAGAGCTAAAGGAGAGAGGGGAGAGACAGAACAAGATAGAGGGGCAAGAGACTGAGGAGAGAAGGAGGAGAGAGATGGTAAGAGAGAAGGGGAGGGAGAAGGGGGGGAGAGAGAGATTAGTAAAACAAACCAATACAGTAACTATGACAGTATATGCATTATTCTTTACCCATAGTCCCCCAACTCTACAAAGAAGAGAGGGAGATGGATTTTCTTAACTCTTTCCAAGCCTGTAATCATAATTATACAGTGTTCAGTTTTGTTTTGATCTTTCTGTTTACATTACTGTAGTCACTGGGTATGTTATTTTTCTGTTTCACTCTACATTAGCTCATAAAAATCTTCCCATGGTTCTCTGAATTTTTCACAATCATTGTTTCTTACCCTGAAGGAATATGCTATTACATTTGTGTGCCACAGTGTGTTTATCTATTCCTCAATCAATGGTATCTACTTTTAAACAACTGCTTTCAGTTGATAATAAAAATGTAATGATACTAATTAATCAGTTTATTAAAAGGTTGAATCTTGCTTATTAACATTAGGCCACAATATGTCATGTTACCTATACTGGCAATTACTTCGCTATAACGTTACTCATTTTATAGCAGAATTTGTTTTAAGATGGAGCTGTTTTTTCTTTCATCAAAGGTATTAATTTGAGTATTATTTATACTTCTGTTGTCATCACTAATCATGTTTGTTTTGATTTGTCATCTGCTATATTATAATCACTAATGTTTGTCAGCAAGAGATACCTTTGAAATTCTATAAGTACATTAGAATTTCATACCTTTTAGATTTTTTTTAGCCTGGAGGTCTGCTGCATCAATATTTTCATATGCAATCATGAACAGTAAAGACACCAGGTCTTAGTTAATTCCAATAGTACTATATGCAGACATCTGATTTATAAATTAATTATTTTTATTGTGGAAATTAGCTGAGATTGTATTTGTTTATTGTCCAATTGTAATATATACACTTTCATTTAATTCACACACAGAGGCTGTTCTGAAAGGCTAGCTAGTGGTATAATGGAAGGAGTAATGACTTTAGAATCAGAAAACCTGAGTTAAAAAGCCAGCTTTGAAATTAGCTTTATGACTAGAGGGAAGTCATTCAATTTCTCAATGCTTAAATTTTCTTTATTTACAACATAAGGCTAGTGATATTTGTACCACTCACTTCAACACCTCAAAAATCCATCGAGATTATTTGAGAAAGGTACTTTATAAACCAAACCATAATATAATATGTGAATTCTTTTTGTTCTTATTATTTAGTAGATCTTGGGGAGTATATAGCAACAACAACAACAAAGTGGCACATCATGGAAACCACCATCTCTTAAGAATGAAAACTGTGCATAACCCAAAGAGTAATGGCAAGACATATTGTAAGGGTAAATAGGTTGCAGGAAAAGAAAAAGAAGAAAAGAATGAAAAGATTATCACCAAAACAATTTTTAAAAATACAGAAGAGAGCAGAAGGTTGTTCAGAAGGGCACTATGGGTATTTCAATTTTATATATTCTTTAGAAAACTAGCTACATATGGTAGATTCACAGTTTTAATATTCGGCTCTCTTTTTGTCTTTTGTACATTAAATGCCCGTGTTTGACTGTCAACCTCATAATAAAATGATTAAAAACAAACAGACTGCAGAATATCACCTAAGAGATGATGCCCATTGAAGTAGGAAGGGCAGTCATGTATTAGGAGATTAATATATACACTGTACTGATATCCAGGTAATGTTAACAGACCTAGAAGAAGGACTGGAGCTTTTCCTTCCTGTTTCAAAGATTTATGGTAGGACACAGACAAGAATTATAGAATGAGGAATGATGGATGGGTAATCATCTGCACTTTTAGAGAAAATACTCATATCAATGAAATCATGGAGCTTTTGAAGTTCAGAATTATTATTAGTATTAGATACTAAGGACTAGACATTTGGAACATAAAGAAAATGTGGTTTTTAAAGTCATTTAAATTCTTTACACTTTGTTTTCTTCTGCTATAAAATGAGAAGGTAACCCCTTTTACGGAAAAGTCACAATTTTTTCACTAGATGAAACCTAGGGTGCTTCCCAATTCTAACAGTATTATTCTGTGGTTCTGTATTTTATTATTATAATCATATGGGAAGAAAAATCCATAAAGACTCTCATTCATTCTATAAATAAGTCATTGTGTTTTATTTTGGGGAATCAAAGATGATTAACGCATAGTTCTTGCCTTCAAAGTTGTTACAAATCCAGGATGATAGAAAACCTACAAGAAGTGGCAAGTTGACATTAACTATGGAGAGACAAATAAATATTACATGTAGCAGAGACAAGATGATTCACTTGAGTTAAAACATCATGCAATCCATGAGTAAAGAGAGAGGAGTGATAATTAAGAACAGCCGACTAGCTTATTCATGTAGCCAGTGTGGAAAGGACCACATTTATATTTCAGATAATAACCCCATAGACATTAGTATTTTGAAATTGTATACAGTTATACTACCTCATTAGTGATTAGGTGATCCCAGATCACAGGTCAAGAACGCGTTTAGTGGATAGTCTCTTCATACTTTTCTTCTTGCTACAATGCTGGTTAATCTGTTAAAATAGAATGATCTTGTGATGGCCCCCATACATTATAGCACCTCTAAGGAGGTAGGAGGGAATTACTTGATCTTGCCTCATCACCTAGATGGGGAAACTGGAGAATAGAAAGGCCAAATCTTTTGCCTGGGGTCACATAAAAAGTCAGTAAGAAGCAGATACAAAATTAAGGTTGAAGATTTCCAAATCCCAGTTTAGTACTGCAGAGCCAGACTGTGGTGCCTAGCTTATAGTGTGGTATTACTATACCTATGATGCTTCATCTTTGAAGTCAAACTGTTTTAATTGCCATTTCTTCTGCACTTTATTTCTCATTTTGGCCTTTGGCCAGGCTATTGCTCATTCCTGGAATATATTTCCTCCTCATCTCTACCTTATGAAATCCCTAGGTTCCTTCAAAGCCTAGCTTAAGTGTCCTACTCCCCCGCACCCCCCAGCCAGAAGCTTGTCCTGATCCCACTCCCTTCTCCCCACTTCCTTAACATCTTCTTTCTACAAATAATTTTGTAGATATTTTCTAATTGTTTTCCACATACATTGTGTTTCCTCCAGTAGAATTTAAGCTCCTTGAGGGCAAATATTATTTTTTGTCCTTGGAACATTTTGGATCATAACTATGATTTTTATTAGTAGAAGGAACTTTACTTATGTAGCACGAGTGCTATACTAACAGTGCCTCTGACTGCTATGAATATGCTGGCGTAGCTCTGAATCGCAAAATATAACAGACTCTCTTCAACCAAACCATTTATTCAAATACCAGAAAGCCAAATCCCAACACCAGAAAGCCAAATCTGTCCTAGCAACAAAGAAATCTATGCACATTAGCAATGCAAGGGGCACTGCCACCCCCAAGCTTTCCCTCTGTTAGGGCCTTCTTACAAACAAGGGCAAAATCACTCCCTCTCTCATGCATGCTAGTTGCTGCTCTGTGTCTCTCTTCCTCCAAGCTCTGACTCACTTCCTCTAAGTTCTGCTCCACCCTTCCTGCTCCATTCCTTTGGCAAGGTTCTCCCACCACAGGCTCATGTGACTCAAGTCAAATGGGCCTATTAATGGATGGGAAAATCTTCAAATTGTATTAGCAATACAACCTATGAAAAAAGAATAACAAATGCTCTGCCACTTAGAATCTTAGAGAGTTACCAGGAGGCAAGTGAATAACCAGGGGTGAGGAACCTGCAGCCTCAAGGCCACATGTGGCCTTCTAGGTCCTCAAGTGTGGCTGTTTGACTGAATTCAAACTTCACAGAACAAATCCCCTGCTTAAGATCCTTGCTCAGAGTTATAAAGCTAATATGTATTAGGCAGAACTGGAAGCCAGGAGTTCTTAGCTTCAAGGCCAACTTTATCCACTATGGCAAGCTGTCTCCAATAAACATTTATCAAATGTAAAATGACATATTTCAAAGCGCTTCGCAAATCTTAAACTGTATATAAATGCTAGCTATTATTATTATCATATACAAGGTACCATGCTAGGGTTTGGAATGGAAAATATTTCTCTTTCTCTTCTACTCCAAAATATAAGACCTTATCTTTCTGCCAGCTATTGCTACTGAGGCAAAAAATAAAAGCCCTTTAATATATTGCTAAAAATTTAGAAAAATATTTTTAAAAATCTACATTTGATACTTTCTTACAGTGGTTATGGAAAGATAGTTATTTTGATAGGCTGTCTGGAAAACCAATACTCCGCTAAAGAAGTTTAGTATATACTTTTTCATTTTTTATTTATAAGTCAAGCATGGAAGGAGGCATACTAAAGGAAAAAAGTAAACCAAACATTTTCCTTCCTTCCTACCTGAATCTTTAAAGTCCATGTCAGGAGTACTGTCCAGTGAAAGCCCTATAAGCATTTAAATAGTAGAATGGCCACTAGTAGATCTTTACTACTTTGCCACTAATAACAATGATAGGACCAGTGTTTCCAGAGCTTATTTTCTCCCTCCCACATAATGGGGAGGCTTCACCTAAAAGTAAACCAAGCTGTTTTCAGGACCTGATTGGCTCTGGCTTCCTTGACTTAGATTCGTTCTTCCCTTACCCTAAGCCATTATGGGGTAGGCCCAGGACAAACTTGCCCTTGGGACCTGACTCGCCCTGGCTTCCCTGATTCAGATTCCTGGTCATGTAAGGACATAAAAAGTCCCAGCCACATGGAGATTATGTCCTTCAGACGTGGCAGATTTCTGAAGCCTCCAAAACATGTCACTTTATTTTGCCATGCTGTTCAGA
Organism: Phalanger gymnotis; assembly: GCA_028646595.1. NCBI lineage: Eukaryota > Metazoa > Chordata > Mammalia > Diprotodontia > Phalangeridae > Phalanger > Phalanger gymnotis. Next base: position 97,327,689 of record CM053627.1, on the reverse strand, counting down.
TGATTTTCCACAGTAAGGGAGGAAAGGGAGTTGCATATATAAAAGCTAAGTACCTCCTTATTCTTGTAGCATACCTTGATGTGTTGGGTAAAATAAATCTCTTAGTGTTCAGTGTTCAGTGATTTGCCAGTGCCTCAGTTCATCCCAACTTCTCAAACCTGAACTAAGAGAGTACTGCTGTTAAAGCTGCAGTTCTGACAATTATATTTTCTTAACTGTAAAGTTCCAACTCTTTATCTGCATTCAAAGCCCACTACAATCTTATTGCACCTTAGCTTTTAGCCTTATCTCATTCTACAACTTCTTTATACTTATGCAATGTGGCAAAATTGGACTCTCCCTATCCTAAAGGTCCTAAACTTACTACTTTCTTTCCTTTGCTCAAGCAGTCCCTACATGTCTGAAATGTCCCCTCTCTACTTAGTTATCAAATTTTTAACTATTCTCAAAAGCTTGACTCATAAGCCACCTCCTTCCAGAAGTCTTCCTTGATCTTTTACCTCACTAGGATGGCAATGTCTGTTCTCCCAGAATTCACATTTTTTTTGTACTTTTTTCACTTTCCTAATGCACCTACAATACTTTTCCTTCCCCTAGATTATGCTTAAATGTTTTCATATATTTTCACAAACATACTGTGAGACTGGGGAGAATGATTAGGTTTTGTTGCAGAATGTAAGGTTTTAGAGGAAAGAGACTGTCTCACTTTTTTATTTGTACTGTCAGGGCCTGGCACTGCTATCTCCACACAGTAAGAACTGAACTGAGATTTTGCTAATTGTTCTCCACATGTGGCTTTCCATCTTCAACCTTCATATCTCTGCACAAATGGTTCCTCTTGCTGAAATAACATTCCCTCCTCATCTCCCCCTGTTAGTAGCATCCCTAACTTTTATCAAAGCCCAGCTCGTGTGTGACTTCTTATGAGTTCTTTCCTGATTCTCCCAGTTGTTGGTGGGTTTTTCCCCCTTCTTGAAATTACATTTACTTACTTTCTTACGGGTTGTAGCCTGTCAGTAGAGTGTACATTCCTTGAGGGCAGAAATGTTTTACTTATCGAGTCCCCAAAGCCTAGCATTGCATGGGGCACAAAATAAGTGCTTATTAAATTGAATTGATCCTCACTATCAAAGGTAATATTCTTGGCAGCCCAGCTAAGGGCCCTAAATTCATTTTATTTTTGAAAGAATCACCAAGAAATAAATCTTTCTCTAGGGCGTCCCTGGCAAAAACCAATCAGTCACAGAACCTCCCCCTTCGGGAAACTGGTACAGGTGTGTTTGTTGACTGTGTTTCCATCATAACACGTGGTCTTAACACTAGCCCGGTCCTACCCCTACTTAATGTAAAGACATCCCAAATTTTATCTCAAACTCCCTAGCCCTCTGGGGTTAGGGGTTTGGAGACCTGTGGTAGTGACTAGTGGTGGTGACCTGGGTGGCCAGGGGGCAACAACCCAAAGGGCAACGCCACTACGAAGGAAAATGAAGGGCTCATGCCTAAGCTTTCCCCACTTGTTTTTATTCCCAAGTCTTGCCCAAGAGGGGCAGGGCTGAAATTCTTCAAGTCGTTGGGCTCCGCGGCGGAAAGGTGGGGGAGTCCAAAGACACTTGAAGCCTTGGTCAAGTCCGCCGGCAGGACTAGTTTAAAGATTAACTTTCTCCAGGTCCCGGCAAGCAGACGAGACAAGCAGGTTCCCCGCCCCTCCCCCCCTCTCCCAGAGAAGAAGAGCAAGCTTGGGAAGTTGAGGGCAGCCCAGCATCAGCAGCCGCAGCAGCAGCCTTGGCGCCTGGAGCTCCACGGGGCCGCTCTTTCAACAGGCGGTTTGTTCTCCCTTTCCGTGGCTCATTTCCATGCGAAGAGCCTGACATCAGAGCACCTTTTGTTGCTAAAAAGCTTTCTTACGCTTGGGGGGTGGGGGGGAAGACAGACTGAGTGAGCAGTCATGTGAAACTGGAAGAGCTCATTCGGGACAGAGGGGGCCTGGGGTTTGCCTGCAAACTTGAAGCAGAGTGGGCCGACTCCTGGGGGGCCGGGGCTGGCTGGACAAGCGGAAGAGAGGAGGCGAGGGCTGGAGAGGGCTCTGTCTGTTAGGTGACCCCGGCAGAAACGCCTTCTTCATCCGTCTGATTGCGTCGGTGCTGGAGGGAATCCCCATTGGGACGCTCAGTGGTGTGACCGAGCTGAGCCTTCAGCTCCCCTGGGGCTGGCTGGAGCTCCTGCAGGAAAGTTTGGAAAGGCATGTCTGCGCTCCAGTCCTGGCTGGTGCCGGGCAGAGCTGTGCACCGGGACGGACGGGAGCGAGGGGAGAGTCGGAGCTCCTAAGAGACACTTTGGCATCGGATCTGGCCAGAGAGGACGCTGCCTCCGCCCCCCTTCCCCCTTGGGGCATGCACTGGGGAATCTGTCTGTATCCCACACTGGTGACTAGGAGGAAGGCATGGTGAAACAGCTCGGTCGGGCTGGACAAGTGTTTACTGTTGAAGTTGTGTGGTGGAGGGCAGGCGCATCGCCACCCATCAGTGGCTGTAGTGAGACTTGGGTGAAGTAGAGGGGACAGCCATGGAGCAGGACCAAGCTGCATGTCCCGAGCCAGAGCCAGAGGCAGAAGCAGAGCCAGACAGCATCATGTCTGACGCTTTCTCCAAGCTCTGGACAGATGTCATGGGGATACTGGTGAGTTACCTGGGGAACGTGAGAGGAAGGATGGCCGAAGACCTTTGAGGTCGGATCTGAGCACATCTGTGAAGGTGCTATCCCAGCTTAATCATCTCTGTCATCCTTATTCGGGAGTGTAACCATTGCCTTGTTATGTTTATAAAAGTCGATCTGTTGCCCGGGGGTTAAGCACACTTGGGAATCGGGTTTCAGTCCCCCTATGAAAGTGGATCGCCATCAGATCAGATCAGTTCTTGGTCTCCGGGGATTATTGTTTAGACAAGTTTTCTCTTGGGCACCTGCTGAAAAGTTAGCGGACAGTAAGTAGGCAAAGGTGTCTCAGGTTGAGCTCCTAGGAAGAGAGCTTCACGTTAGATCCAACAGAACTTTTGGATTTGGAGACAAGTTTGTGGCCCATACTTGTATTTGTCTCTCCTTTGTTGTCTGACCTTCAGCGGAACACAACCATTGCTTTACTCAGAACTGCCTCAAAATAGATTACACCGTTTGCAGTTTTATGTTGGTTGATCAGATTTTATGGACCGAAATCTAATTTATTTATGTTGTGAATTCTACATTTAAAATGCTTGATAACAAAATATCTCTCCCATTTGGCATTATGAAGTTCCCCAAGTATGCAAGAAGATTAGGCTTCAACCTGAACCCAATCTTTAATAACTCTGGGAATGAGTAGATTTGGTTTTTTTTTAAAGTGATTTAACGAGACAGAGAGAGAAAGTGTGTGTGTGTGTGTGTGTGTGTGTGTGTGTGTGTGTTTGTTTGTGAGTGAGTGATGGAAGGGGGCAGGCAGGATGGAGGCTATCTCAATCCAGATCCAAAAAATTGCTGCAGATTTAGAAAATGATTCACTGCCAATATCATGCAGTACATCTTTGGTGTTATGTTAATTCATAGAACCTCTTGTTTGAAAAGACTGATTGGATGATGACTGATTGACGTTTTTCAAAAAGTTAATTACCCTTCTTCCCTGTCCTCTCCCCCCCTCAACTTTCCCCTTAACCAAAATCCACCAGTTATTCCATTTGTTATTGTCAGTTGTTTTTGTCACTGATGTTGCTTTCAGAGAATTAGGGAAGGATAAGAAACAGACTGCTTATTTTTCTCTTATATTTTAAGAATCATAATTTTGGACAGGAAGAAACACCTGCTTTTTAAGTGTATTGCATTAAGGTTGATGTTTTTCCTCCACAAACTTTTTCAAGTGCCACTGAATTGGTTGAACTATGTTGGTAGGTTATTTTGAAAGAAATCTCAAAAGCAGGAAAACTGCTTTATTAATTCTATTTCCCCCCAGACTATTTATTCCTACTTAGAAACTTTCAAAAATGGGGAATTCAGTTCTGTAGCATCCTATTATAGCCACTATATTTTGGTTAATGGCTCCAATGACAAAGTGGGATCAGAGTCAATGGGAGTGGGGAGGGAAGAAAGGGGAGATAGGAGGGCAGGAAGGGAGCTGGTCGTGAATTAGGCTGGCATTTACTGAAGAGCTGTTTTCTCTCTCCTGGCAGGTTTTGGCACTGTGTTTGACCAGTCACAGCAAAGTCTTGTTTGGCTGACTTAGGGATGGGTGGGGCAGAAGGAGATCAAACCTGTTATTCAATAGGCAGAAGCAGGAGGGAAGAAAATGTGTACTTTTTTCAAAACTAATAGCATGGGCTAAGGTTTGAAAGTATGTGAACCCTGCTATAAACGGGTTGTTTTCACATGTGTTTTCCCACCCATATATATATATATATATATATATATATATATATATATATATATATATATATTGTTTTCCTTTCCTTAAGGTCTCATTTAGCCCTTTGCATGCTTTCCATAGCAAAACTACCCGGTAATTTTACCTAGAAGGACATGTCTTACACCTTTTCTGAACATGCCTACAGGGAAGAGTCCAGGTTGTAGTAAAAGTTTGACATTTCACCTTGACTGCAATCCATTTAAAACCATATAACAGAGTTATTACTGCTCCGAATATTGGAAACTTATCCTAGTTACTTTAAAAGTCTCATTTCTAGTGCTACTTCTTTTGGGATATCATACCAAACAACGTAGAATGCCATATTTTTCACCTAGAGCTGAGTTAACTTTTCTTGTTTGTTATTCAGTCGTATCTTACTCTTCTCGGCCCCATGGACTATATTGTAAATGAAGTTTTCTTGGCAAAGATACTGGAGTGATTTGCCATTTCCTTCTCCAGTAGATTAAGGCAAACAGAGGTAAATGACTTGCCCAGAATCACACAGCTAGTAAAGTGTCAGAAGCTGGATTTGAACTCAGGTCTTCCTGATTTCAGGTCTAGTATCTATCCACTGGGTCATCTAGCTGCCTAGCTTTTCTTATTTTTATTGAAATAGATTTCCTTCAATTGCTTTTTTTTTTTTTTGCCGATATTGAAATCTAGTAATGGTTACATTAGCATGACATTTAGTGGTTTTCTGTCCTTGTTTCAACTGATCCTCAGAAAAAATATTGTGAAGCAGACCAAACAAGTTTTATTGTTGCCGCTTTACAGATAAGTAAACTGATGTGACTTGTCCAAGGTAATAGAACTGGAGGCTGGAACCCAAATTTTTAGTGCTCTTTTCATTTCAGCAGGAGTGTCTTTCTAGTACTTGTCACCTCAAATTAACTTGTTAGGTTGTCATTGCCTGCTCAGTAAAATGCAATATGAAAAGATTTTCTGAATCTTAAAGCAGATCATATTAGCCCCTAATTTTTAGGTAATTTAAATTCTAGATTTTTAGCACAAAAATGTAACTTCAAAGCTAACAGATAACAATAACACACTTATTAAGTGTTTTAAGATTTGCAAAGCACTTTTACACCACAACCTTGTGAATTCAGTCATGCGAAGTATAATTTATTCCCCTTTTCAGATAAGATAACTGAGGCTGAGAAAGGTAAGCAATTTGCCCATAGTCATACAACTGTCAGAGTTAGGATTTGAACTTCACTTACAGTATAAGTCCATGGAAATGTTGAAGTTAAAAAAGCAATATGATTTTTTTCCCTAGAAAGCTAGAGTGGCAATGGTGGATATTTGAATGCCAAGGCCTTCAATGCTGACAACTTGCATAGATCCGTGCCTGAAGCAATAGGACTGGTTTTTTTCCGCCGAAATTGCAACCTATCCACACCTTAGCCTCTGTGGCTTTTGTTCTGATATTTCCATAAATCCTTCCCAATGGAGTCCACTCTGAATGCTTTTGATATTGCAGGCTTTTGGCTTTTCAACCAAGGGGTCACTTTAATTTAAATATGTAGATCTAATTTTATTTTGGCCCTTTGCCTTTATTTTTTTTTTAAATAATGTATTTGTTTTTAGTTTTCAACATTTACTTCCATAAGATTTTGAATT
>CM053627.1:97286220-97321146 GCA_028646595.1 Phalanger gymnotis | reverse complement strand
ATCCTTCTCATTTCTCTTCCTAATTTTTCCTCTACTTCTCTAACTTGCTTTTCCAAATCTTTTTTGAGCTCTTCCATGGCCTGAGACCAGTTCATGTTTTTCTTGGAGGCTTTTGGTGTAGGCTCTTTGACTTTGTTTACTTCTTCAGGCTGTATGTTTTGGTCTTCTTTGTCACCAAAGAAAGATTCCAGAGTCTGAGACTGAATCTGAGTGCATTTTCACTGCCTGGCCATGTTCCCAGCCAACTTACTTGACCCTTGAGTTTTTCGTCAGGGTATGACTGCTTGTAGAGCAAAGAGTACTTTCTTCCAAGCTTGAGGGGATGCTCTGTTGATTTCAGAGCTATTTCTGTACAGCCAGCTCTGCCACACCAGCACTCTTCCTTCCTCAAGAACCACCAACCTGGACCTGACGCAAATCTTAAGCAGGCTCTGCACTCCTTCTCTGATCTGCCACTCAATTCCTCCCGCCAGGTGGGCCTGGGGCCAGAAGTAACTGCAGCTCTAGTTCTATAGCTGCACCACTCCGGCTGCCTCCAGGGTGGTGGCCGAACTGCGAACTCTGTCCCCCACAGCTTTTCCCACTAACCTTCTCTGTTGTCTTTAGTGTTTGTGGGTTGAGAAGTCTGGTAACTGCCACAGCTCACTGATTCAGGGTGCTGGGGCCTGTTCTGCCCAGCTCCCTGTCTGGTTGGTCATGCCGCCGCCCACGCTGAGCTCTGCTCCATGCGTGATAGACCTCATCCAGCGAACATCCAGGCTGTCCTGGGCTGGAGCCCTGCTTCCCTCTGCTATTTTGTGGGTTCTGCAGTTCTAGAGTTTGTTCAGAGCCATTTTTTATAGGTTTTTGGAGGGACCTGGCGGGGAGCTCATGCAAGTCCCTGCTTTCCAGCTGCCATCTTGGCTCCACTCACCGAGTATGCACAGTTCTATAGCCCTTTGGGCATAGTTCCAAATTGCTCTCCTGAACGGTTGGATCACTTCACAACTCCATGAACAATGCATTAGTGTTCCAATTTTCCCACATCTTCTCCAACATTAATCATTTTCCTATTTCATCATGTTAGCCAATCTGGTAGATGTGATTTGGTACCCCAGAATTGTTTTGGTTTGCATCTCTTTCGTCAGTAGTGATATAGAGCATTTTTTTTTCATATGACTATGGATAGCTTTAATTTCTTCTTCTGAAAGCTGCTTGTTTTGACCATTTGACCATCCTTTGACCATTTCTCAATTGGAGAATGACTTATATTCTTATAAATTTGGCTCGGTTCTCTATATATTTTAGAAATGAGGCCTTTATCAGAGACACTGCTGTAAAAATTGTTTCCCAGCCTTCTGCTTCCCTTCTAATCTTGGTTGCATTGGCTTTTTAATTTAATGTACTTTTCAATTTAATGTAATCAAAATCATCCATTTTGCATTTCTTGATGTTCTCTATCTCTTGTTTGGTCACAAATTCTTCCCTTCTCCATAGATCTGACAGGCCTTTTGCCTTTAAAAAAATCTTTCAAATACCATTTATGTTAGTGGATATGTACAAGAGAAGTTTTTCTCACTCCTAGAGATAGGCAGAAAATCACTTAAAACACCCAGGTTTTTCAGGAGTGAGGAGGGATTAAGAAGGTATTTGTAATAAAAACAGAATTTTCATTAAAATTCCATCTTAATTGTTATTTAAAATTGTCTTTGAGGCAAAAAAAAATGTGTTTTTAGTGAATTTAACAGAGTAATTTAACAGTTTGTTTTAGAAATTTTTTTCATTTTCCAATTAACAAGCATTTATTTTGTCTCCTCACACCTACCCTCAATCCAAAAAGAAAAAAGAAACCCTTAAAACAAATGTGCATAGTCAAGCAAAATCAATTTCATATTGTCCATGTCCAGAAATATATCTCTGTATCTTGAGTCCGCATGTCAGGAGGTGGGTAGCGCGCTTCCTTAATCAGCGGTCTCCTGGAATCATGGTTAGTTGTTGTTTTGATCAGAGTTCTTAAGTCTTTCAAAGTTGACAGGCTTTACAAGGTTCTTATTTTGTAAATTGTTCTCCTGGTTCTGCTCACTTCAGTCCACATCAGTTATTACAAGTTTTCCCAGATTTCCCTGAAACCATCACCTTTTTCATTTTTTATGGCACACAATGATTTTCTATTCCATTACATTCATGTGCTGTGATTTGTTCACTCATTCCTCAATTTATGTGCACCTTCTTAGTTTCCAGTTGTTTTCCACCACAAAAAGATGCTATAAACATTTCTATACATATAGGTCCTTCATTGGTTTTTAAAAAAAAAAATAGTTGATTTGCTAGTAATCTTTCAAAGTAGCCATTCAAGCTAATGATTCCAGTTTTATAGTTTTAGACACTCTGTCTAATTTGGTTCTTTTAAATTTTACCTATAATATTTTGCCATGGTTTTGTTAACGGCTGTTTCTTTAACAATCCCAAATCATTCGTTTTGGTTTTTGAATTCTAGCGAGGGAAGTTCTAGTCACTAATTGGGAGATTATGAAGATATCACCTTGGTATTATGTATAATTAGCCCTAAATAAAAAAAAAAGTTGCTTTCTGACACATTCTAAGTCAAAATAGGCAAAAAGAAAAAATAACTCATTTGCTGTGTTTCTGCAGTGTTAGAGACGGGCTATAAATAGGAAGTGAACTTTTCATTAGAGAGGTGGTGTCTTGAAAGAATTACGAATATGGTGTCAGAGAGCCAGGTCTGAACCCTGGCTTTTCTACTTACTACCTATGGGCAGCAAGTAATAACTCACTCAGATCCTCTGTTTTCTCTTCTTTAAAATGAGGGGTTTGGATCAGGTCAACTCTAAGGCCCCTTCAGTGGAAAGAATCCTACAAAGCTGCTGTACCTAGGCATTGGAAAGGAATGAAATGTCATGATTATCATTCATCTAATCCAAGGGTTCTCAACTGTATATGTGTGTGTGTGTGTGTGTGTGTGTGTGTGTGTGTGTGTGTGTATGCCTTTGGCAGTCTGGTGAAATGTTAGAACTTCTTAGAACTTTTGTTGTTGTCACTTGTATCCAACTCTTCATGATCTCATTTGCGGTTTTCTTGGCAGAGATACTGGAGTGGCCATTTCCTTCTCCAGCTCCTTTTCCAGATGCGGAAACTGAGGCAAACAGGGTTACGTAACTTGTCCAGGGTCACACACCCAGTAAGTGTCTAAAGCCAGATTTGGACTCAGAAAGATGAGTCTTCTGACTCCAGGCCCAGAGTTCTATCCACTGAGCCACCTAGCTGTCCCCACCCTGCACTATTACCACAGAATAAAGAGCTAGGGTAGTACCCAAATCCTCACTTACCTACGTGTAACCAGCTACTTTGTAGAATTAGCAAACACTGAGGACTCCTCAGCCTCTCACTTCATTTAAATGGGAGAGCATTCCTGGCTTGTGTTTCTTTGTAATAAACAGAATTCCTTAGATAGAGGAACAGTGACCATAGAGAGAGTTGAGGTGCTATGGAGGTAAATATCCTTGATGTCATTAAGATTGATATCTTTGAAATATAAGTGATACTTTGAACAAGTTCTATTTCTAATTCATAGACCATGCTATTATTTGGAGCGGGGAGAAGATAGGGGCACTGAGGAGTGAGAGAACCTTTCCAGGAATTCCCAGTGCCATTTCCATCCTCCCTCCCCCCATAATCCCTCTTGATAATGGTCACCATTCTTCACACCACCACCACCACCACCCCCTTTGTAATTTGAGATTTGTATTCCATGGCTCAAAACCTGCATCCTTAGCATATTTTAACTTCACTAGTTGCTGCTGGGGACTGTAAATTCCAGACTGCCAGCCTGGTTTATTCAGTTCACTTACTTGAGTTCAAGGTGAAGTAAGGACATGCACTCAGGAAGCATTTCATCCAGGGAAGACTGTCTCACAGACTGGGGCTGTACGCCTGCTTTGGCCAACAGCATGTGGAAAGAAGGGGATTGATGAGAGGTTTGCTCTCCTGAGAATTTCTCATTCATGAAAGACAACTCAGTGCATGCTTACTGAATTGAATGGTTGGATTATAAAATTTAGAAAGGAGAAGGCATTTTAGAAGCCAACTAGTCTAAACTGAGGCCTATAGAGTTGAAATGAAGTCTTATTCACTACACAGGTCGTAAATAACAGAGCTGAGGCTTAAAAACAAGGCCCCTGACTTGAAATCCTGTGCCTTTTTCCTTTAGGCTGTGAGGCCGCCATAAGCCAGCTACTTCATTCACCTCATTCATGCTGTAAGTGCAGTTGAGTATGATGGAACCCCTAAACAAACAATTCAGCAACCATTTTGTGATCATCTCTCCTTGAAAGGCACTGTCTTAGGTTCTGGGTTACAAAGAAAGAAACAAAACAGTCTCTGCCCTAACAGTCTACTAGGAGACTGTTATATGTATAGAAGTAAAGACCATATACATGTTCAATACTATACTATATATGTATATTAAATCACTACATATATGTATGTACATGTATATAGAGATGTATGTGTGTATGTATAAATAAATAAGAGGATTGCTACCTACGTAGTGGTGGTGAATGAAGCTAGAGATTCTCTAAGGCACATGTCATGAGGAATTATATTCCAGACATGGCAGACCATTAGTGAAAAGGTATGGAGGCAGGGGATGGAATGCTGTGTACAGGGAAGAGCTGGTTGGCTTTGAACTAGTATGGAGAATACATGAAGAGGAGTAATAAGAAGAATAACTGGAAAAGTAGCTGTGAATCATATTATGGATGACTTTAAATTCTAGGCTGAGTGTTCTCTGTTTTATTCCGGAAGCAGTAGGGAATCTTTTTTTTTTTTTCCTGTATGAGGCTGACATGATCAGATGTATATTTTAGGAAGAGCTAATTGTGTGTAGGATACATTGGAGGGGAGAGATTCTGGAAGGGGGCAGGAATTAAGTAGATACTGTAATACACCATGCAAGAACTGGGCCTAGGCTATGTGAGTGGAAAGAAAAGGATCAATTGATACCAGAGATGTGTGGGTCAACTAGGTAAGACTAGATGCCTAATTGGGTAGTGGCATTGAAAGAGAAGGAAACATTCACTCAACAAGCATTACTTAAACACCTACTAGGTGTCTGGTAGTTAGGTATGGGTGATACAGTTGGGTGGAGCATTGTATAGAGTTCAAGGAGACCTGAGTTCAATCCTGCTTCAGATCTTACAAGCTGTGTGACCCTTAGCCAGTTACTCTTTGTGCCTCAGTTTCCTTATCAGAAAAAAGGAGAATAATGAAGTACCTATCTCACAGGCTTGTTGTAAGGATTAAATGAATTAAAGTGCTTTGAAAACCATAGGTAATATGTAATCATATATGTCTGTGTATATATATGTACATGCTATCTATTTTTAATCTTTACTATTATAGATAGAGAAAAGGACAGTCTCTGCCTTTAGGAAGCTTCCATATTATTGGAGGGAAATATCTGCCCAGTTAAGTAAATAAAAAATAAGGAGAAAGTAAAACTGGGGAGAAGGCATAAATGTCTACGGTAATCTGGAGAAGTCTCATGTACAAGGTGGTCCTTGAGCTTGTGATGTTAATAGGTGGTGGGGAGGAGGAGAAATACATTCCAGGCATGAATGAGTAGCCTGTATAAAGACAACAGTTGGGAGATGGAATGTCACTTGTGAGGATAAGCAAGTAGGCAGTCTGACTGGAACCTAGAATGAATAGGTGAGTGTCCTATGCTGTAAGCTTGGAAAATTAGACTGAAGAAAGACTGGGCAAGTTTTCAAGTTCTAAGGAAAGTACTTTATATTTTAGATCCTACAAAATTACTCCAGGGTTTTGAACCTGGCTAACTGAAGGAATGGTGGTCATTGACGAAGATGGGAAAGCCTGAAGGAGAGAGAAATATGAGTTTTATTTTAGACATTTTGAGTTTAAGGTTCCTCTGGGAAATCCCAGTAGAATGTCTTGTAGGCAGTTGATAACACAGGCATGCAGATCAGGAGGAAGATTAGGGTCAGAATATCAATTTGGAAATCATGCATAGATATGATAATTGAATCTGTGGGAGCTCATGAGATCACCAAGAGAGAAAGAAGAGAAGAGGTGACCTACGACAAAGCTTTGAAAGAAACTTACACAATGGACATGAGGAAAAGGATGATTTAGCAAAAGAACTGAGGAGAGATCTGACAAGACAGAGGAGAACCAAGAGATCAGTGTCAGGGAAGCCAAGGCAGGAAAGAATGTATAGGAGGAAGAAGTGTTTGACTGTCAAAAAGCTCAAGGATTAGGACTCGGAGAAGGTCATTGATTTTTTTTTTTTTACAATTAAGAGCTCCTTGATAACTTTGAAAAGAACAATTTCAGTTGAGTAGTAGAGTTGGAAGGTATTGAGAAATGAGTGGGAGATATTCAGATGTAGGCAAGGGATTTAGATAACCTTTTAAAAGACTTTGGCTGTTGAAGAAGAGATAAAGAGTGATAGTTTGAAGGCAGTTTCAGGCTCAAGTGAAAGGGTTTTTTGATTTTATGAGGTTTTTTGTTTTGTTTTGTTTTTAGGGTGAGGGAATCCTGATCATATTTGTAAATAAAGGGGAAGAAACCAATAGACTGAATAGATTGAAGATGATAAAGTTAATGGTTGAGAGGCTCAGATGGGAAGATATTGGATCAAGAACTCAAGTGGAGGAGTTAGTCTTGGCATGGAGAAGGATCACCTCTTTCTCTTGAGACTGGATAAAAAGAAGAGAATAGGTTATGATAGAAGGAAGGTCTTAAGGTATGGAATGAAGGGGGAAAAGAGAGTTTCTCTTCATGAATAGCCCGTTTTCTCAGTACAGTAGGAAGCACAGATGAGGAAGCTCAGATAGAATAAGGAAGAAAAGGTATAAGGTCTGTGGAAAGAGGTTTAGAAACAACACTGTTTAGAGTCTCTCAGGCAAGATTCAAAGGATTACTGGACAGCGCTGAGAGCACAACTGAGGTGAACACAGCTGGCATAGTTTCGTGATTTTTTTTCCCCCATGAGCATTCAATTCAATAAACGTTTATTAAGTGCTTTCTGTGGGCCAGACACTATGCTAAAAGAGGCAAAAGATGGTTCCTGCCCAAAAGAAGTTCACAATTTATTGGGGGAGACAACAAGCAAACACACATATGTATATGTGTATGTGTGTATATATATATATATGTATGTATGCATATATGTATCTATATATACATATATATGATAAATGCATACACACACGCACGTATATATACACACACACTATACTGTACTATATAAATGAAAAAACTAGGAAATAATTCAAAGAGGTAAAGCACTTGAATTAAGAGGGGTTTGGAAAGACTTTCTTTAGAAGAAGAAATTTTAAGTAGAACTTGAAGGAAGCCAGTAGGCAGAGATGAGGAGGGAGAGCATTCCAGGCATGGAGGATAGCCAGAGAAAATGTCCCAAGCCAATGGAGGGTCCTTTTTGAGGACTAGCAAGGAGGCCAGTGCCATGCCACTAGATCAAAGAGTGGGTTTTTGAGGAGTAAGGTGTAAGAGGACTAGAGAGGTATAGGAGGGGCTAGGTTATGAAGGAACTTTGGGGTGGGATGGCAAGTGTAAGAATGACAAGTGTAAGAATATCCATCATTGAGTAGAAAGCACCATTTGTCTTCCCAGAGGAGGCTGGAGATCAGAGGAGAGCCAAGCACAGCATGAGGTGGAAGGCCCAGGGTCAGATGATCAGATGATCAGATGGGAGGCCCAATTTCCCCGTTCCTCTTCCTTGTGAAGGCTGCAGATTAGACAAGTGATGGAGCAGAAGGAGACAGAAGTCCTGCTCTCCAGTAACTTTCCTCTTCAAGGGATAGGCACAGCTGGAAATTGAAGGCCAGAAAGGTTTCCTCACCTGAAGCTGGAGATCTGGAACATATGGTAGGGAGAATGGGGAGGAGTGGAAGAACTAGTCACTGGGGTGGGGAGCCATTGAGGACCTAGAGGGCCACATGTGGCCTCAAGGCTGCAGGTTCCCCACCCCTGTATTCATGTTTAGGAAAGGTGAAGAAGGAGACATTGAATTTCCTCTCTTTGACCATACCCCCTTTTCCTTCAGAGTTCTGCAACCTGGTGATGGAACAGTCATCAGTGATGATGGATCTGTGACCCTTCCTGTGTAGAATACCATACAAAAGGAGTAGGGGGAGACAGTGAGAGTTTAGGAGGTTGAACTAATGAACCAAAAAGCAATTATTAATCACATCCTATAAACCTAGCACTGCACTGAGCTTCAGGAATATGAATACAAAAGTAAAGACAGCTGTTGACCTCAGGGAGCTTACATTCTAATAGGGGAAACTAGACACAGAAATGTGGTGATTTCAGAACTGGAGGAAGGTGGGAGGTGGGAGAGGTGAGGAGAAATTGTTGGGATGACATTGAAGAGGTGGCCTGAGGAAAAGGAATGAAGAAAAGCATGGCTGGAACTTTCCTAAAATACTATCAGGGGACAGGCAGTCACTAATTTGAATAAGAGGGGCCAGTGCCTGGTCTCTGGTGGTAGCAGCAAGCCACATGGTGAGAAGTCTGTGGGATGTGGCCAAAGAGGAGGGAGGTGGTCCAATTATCTCTCACTTCTGTGGTTCTCTAAAGAGAAGGTAGATGTGGTTTGGGAGCACAGAATTTCCTTGGCTATCTCTTCCACAGGGAAGAGTGGATGCTACTTTGTTTTATTTATCCATGTTTTTAAAGATTAAAGCATATAAATTTTACTAGTTCTTTTAGAAAAGGCAAAAATACTTGCCCAAGACCAATAAATCAGTCCACAAGCATTTATTAAGCACCTACTATGTACCAGACACTCTGCGAAGCAATTGGGATACAAATCCAAAAAAAAAAAAAAATGAAAAAGTTCCCTCAAGGAGGTATTTTTTTAATAGGAAATTGACACGTGGTACTGAATTTTTCAGTACAATGACAGGGATTGGGGTGGAAAGGAGGAGCACTGTGAGTCAAGGACTGACTTCATTGAGAAGGGAGAATGAATGACCTGGATGGCAGTAGATGACTGAGACAAGAGGTGAGCTAAGTAATAGAGACATGTAGTAAAACTTGAGAGGTTGTTTACTGGTGGCAAAGGGACAATTTTGAAGGTGAAGCAATCCTATTCCTCTTCCTGGCCCAGTGTTTGGTTGAAGTTGGATCATCATCAGGGAAAGAGCATCCAGGGTGGCTAGGAATGCTGTGTGTTCTGGCATTTTCTTTTGTCACAAGAACATTGAAGAGTAGTCCTTCTGAGGCACATGGAAGACTGGGCTCCTATAAACCTTTATGTGGGCAGCTAGGTGGCACAGTAGATAGAGTGCCAGGCCTGGAGTCAGGAAGACTCATCTTCCTGAGTTCAAATCTGGCCTCAGACATTTACTAGCTCTGTGACCCTGGGAAGCTACTTAATCCTGTTTCCCTCAGTTTCCTCATCTATAAAATGAGCTGGAGAAGGAAATGACAAACTATTGCCAAGAAAACCCCAAATGGAGTCATGAAGAAGCAGACATGACTGAAAAATGACTGAACTACAAAACCTTTATGTGATGAGAACAAGAGCCTTTTGGTTCTTGCTAGTTTAAACCATAGGTGAATGCCACCGTCATTGCCCCAGAATGACCTACTCAAAGCTGGAGAACTAGAAGTGTTCTTAGAAGCCATGTAGTCTACCCCACCTCATTTCACAGATGATGAAACTGAATCCAAGGGAGATGAAGGAGCTTACTCCTGGTTACCCAGGTAGTAAGGTCAGAGATTTGGACCCAAGTCCTCCAACTTCAACATGATCCTTATTTTCCTGAAATCAAATTATGGTTCCACAAGATGAGGGCAAGTCAGAGCCCAAAGAACCTTGTTCACACACAGGTAGTATCTTTGTGACTCTCCTCTTCTATTATCCAATGTCTTGGTGACCTAGAAATAAGCCAGAAAGATTTTGAGTAGCACATGCAGAAGAATTTGATAATATTTATAGACTCTTAGATCTGGATGTTACCCGAAGAATCATAGAGATTACATTTAGATGCCTGGTTAGAAATTGTCAATATGCAGGCAAGTTACAACTGCCTGTTTCAGTTCTTACACATTAAGATAGAGATACAGGTCGTGCTACCTCAAGGGGAAGAAGTTAATGTCATTGTGTCAGCAAAAGACTAAGTGAACAAGCCAAAGCAAGATTGGTTTGAATCCTGAATTTGCTAGTCTAGTCAAGATAAATACTGTATTTATGTAACTTAGTTGGCATAATGAATTGTGATCAGGAAGCTAGAGTTGTTTTGGTTGAACACATTTGAGCAAAATAGACCTAGAAAGAGCCACCTCTTCCTTTTGTCAGGAGCAAGTCCAAATCAAGCCATGTTTTTGTTGTTATTGTTCAGTTGTTTCAGTCGTGTCTGACTCCTTCCTCATGACTTCATTTGGGGTTTTCTTGGCAAAGATACTGGAGTGGTTTGCCATTTCCTTCTCCAGCTCTTTTTACAGATGAGGAAACTGAGGCAAACAGGGTTAAGTGACTTGCCAAGGATTACACAGCTAGTAAATGTCTGAGGCCAGATTTGAACTCCCAAAGGTGAGTCTTCCCGACTGCAGGCCCTGCATTCTATTCACCTGTTTTTATTAGTGAAGAAAAAAGGTCATTTTGAGGTTGCTTCAGTGACTCTTTGCTTTCAAGTGAAGCTAACTTGCCTGCAAAGGAGGGCTGCATCTAGTCTCTTGAGATAAACTCAAACGTCCCCTATTCTATGAGAAGCCTTTCCTGAACCCTTGCAATTCTAGTGCCTTCCTTCTACTGATTCTCTAATTTATCCTGTATAGATTTTGTTCATATGTAGTTGATACAAAGTTCACACATAGAACATATACATACACACACATATATGTACATACGTATACACACACGCACACATATATATATATGTACACATCTCCAGGCTGTCTCCTCCACTAAATTGTGAGCTTCTTGAGAGCAGGGACTGTCTTTTGCCTTTCCTTGCGAACTAAGTGCTTGGAATATAGTAGGTATTTAATTGATGTTTATTGACTTGTCAGCTTTTCTCTGATTTCAACCCCCTCCTCACAATCCGATTTTATGTAGCACTTTGTTTTGTAACTTGCTAATGTATTTATTCTGCCCAATTGTGTCTTAGAGATATTTGTGTTGATTTCCCCCACCCCCACTCCCACCCCCACTAGACTGGGTAAAGCTCTGGGCCATGTCACATTTAGGGTAAAACTTTATATCTCTCTACTGCCTAGCATGATGCTGTGCACATATTAGGTGCTTAATAAGTCATTTTTCATATGTGTTTTCTAAAACAGTCTGTGGGACTGGGGAGTATGTTGATGAGTTTTGCTGTAGGATTTAAGCTCATTGATAGCAGGCAATATCTCTTCTTCATTCCTTTGCATTCTCAGTGCCAAGCAGAGTGCTTGGCATAGAGTAGGAACTTAAGAATGTTTTATGATTGATCGTTGTTGCTTAACGCTTAAGAAGCAGTCCATCCAAGTAAATGAAAAAAGTTTCTTCGACTCTGAATTTTTTCTTTTTCTTTTTTTTCTTTCTTTCTTTTCTTTTTTTTGGGGGGGGCTGGGAATGGGGTTAGGAAGTGGTAAGAAACTGGTTTTTATTTTCATTCATTATATTTCAGCACTGGTAAGTGCATCTAGGGTAATATTTTAGACTACTCTTTGTTACTTCCTACCCAGTCAGTAGCTTTCGATTTTCTAATACTGTTTGGGCACATGTTGTTTTTTATAAATCCCTTTAAAATTGGAGCCCACATTCCTTTTTTGGTGTAGGTAAAATGGAAGGGTGGGGTGGAAAACTTCTGTGCAAACCAGAAAACTTGGAATTTCCATCGTCACCACATTATGATGATCAGTCTTTTGCAGTGTTTCTTTTCTGCCTTCCACACTTTCCTGATGTTTCAGAGACAGGCTGTTTTGTGGCTAGGAGGTGGCAAGTGACCTGCAATTCATTGGCCAGCTAACTATTTTACTTGATTATTTATTTTTGGAGTGTCCTATTAAATAGTAGTTTGCTGTGTGGTTAATATTTTTAGGTGACACATCACTCATGTAAAAAATAGAAGTGATATTTTTCTAGAGCCTTCCAATCAGGGGCTGTTGGTGCCTCGTTGGGGGATCCTATGGGAAGATTGCCTCACAAGTCCTTGTCTGGTGAGAGAAGGAAAGAAAGGAAAATAGGAATGTAAAATGCCTTGTTCCCATTTTGCCTAGCCTAATTCCTTGGTGGATGGAGTAACAAAACTGACAATCTTTAGGAGCTCTGGCTGCCATGCACATTAAGGATGGTCTAAAGGAAGTCCTAAATTTAAATATAGGTCCTGGCCCCTGTTATTAGCAAAGGCAAAATAAGAAGAAGAAAAGGTAGGAGGGATGGATGCTCCAGAATGTTTTATACTTAATAGAAGTGATAGAGTCGAATTAAAGCTCACAAAAGAACCATATAGATATGCCAGCAAGTACTAGGTAGGAAAAAATTTTCTCTTAATTATTGCTCTAGACCATGATTTCTTACATTGACAATTTGGTGGGCAAAGTGGTCAGAATGAATCAGGAGGGCAATTTTTATGTTTTTGCATGTCCCCCAATGACACGATAATTTACACATAATAGGGGCTTAATTGATTTAAATTGAATTGAATTTCTGCAAAGTGGGGTTTAAAGCAGACCTTTACTGTTAATTTCTGTAAAGGATGAGCCAAGAAAAGTAAACTGACTTCTTTCTTTTCCTTTGCTTCTCAGACTTTAAAAACCTGTGTGCAGGGTCAGGGTGGGAGAGCTGTTAGTAAAGGACTGATGTGGAGTGGTGGTGGATGGATGAAAACGTTAATAGACTCTGCCTGAGACTCCTTTATTATAGATAGGCAGGCACCATCCCTGTGAACCTTGCAAAGCCTTGTTAGGAAAGGGTGATGTTTAGAATGCTACTGAGCATGTTAGGTAAGTCAGAGTTTAAGCTAGCAACCACCTACACCCTTTCTCATTGGAGCTCTAGAGAAGTAAGAGTGGTTAGAGGTTAAAGGGAAAATTAGTAAGACTTACAGTGCTGAAGTGCCTTATACTCTGGAGACTTTGTGCTATGCATTGTTTTACTGCAGTTTGGGGTTTTTTGAGGGGAGGGGTTTATTTTGAAACAAGACTAGGCAGATGGATATATGCTTTTACTGTGCATCCTTCATAAAGAATCAAAAGCTTTTAGGGAAACTATGTTATGAGCTAAAATGAAAATGGAAACTTAAAAAAAAAGATGTCTTAGATCACCCCTAACCCATCCTGTTAAAAAGAAGGACTGCTCCCCACTGAGTGTTATCCATGAATTTTCCAGCATGATTTAAGTGACTCAAGCAAAAACTTCATCACTTCCCTTTGGAGACTATTACACAGTCCAACAGACATCCTTATTAAGAAACTTTTCCTAATTTGCTGAGGAAAAGGAAGGTTTAAAAATTGAAATTTCACTGGGGAAATGATTCATTGACCTGAAGGAGAGGGGCCCCAGAAGCTTTAAAGAGATTGCTTCTCCCCTCATAGCAGGACACACATTCCCATATGACAATATCGACAATTTCACCCAATGTTGTGGGAGTGGGAGAAAGGTAATTTTTAGACTTATGTAAGTTAAAAGAAAAACTCAGAGGAGCCCTTGGAATGTAAAAGCCAGGATAGTAATTTGAAACGATGTACAGAAGTGGGTAAAGAGGTGATGAGTGGGGGAAGTTGGATGGAGAAGCAAAAATATTGTTTGCTTCCATCATTCCATGCTTCCTAGACTTCCAGGAAGATCATAAAACTGGAAATTGCAATAGTTGGGACAAGAAATGACTCAACTAGAATAAAAATTTCCACAAAGTCAAAGGTGAAAATGAATTTTGACCATTGTTGCTTGTACAGGAAGAGTTGAACTTTGATTATTTCTCTATCATGTGTATAGCTTGTTTGACACTAGACATGATTTGTGAATTACTTAGTATCAGGGTCTCTATGAATGTCTCCATAAATGTGTTTCTGGTGAGTGGTGAATGGAGAAAGTCAATGGGGCTGTGGGGCCCAAACTGAAAAAGTTGTAGGGCGTAATGATTGGAGAGCTAGCCTTGAAAAACAGAAAGAATTGGGTCCAAGTCTTCTGACACATACTGCCTCTGTGACCTCTCACTGTTGTGGGCAACTCTATAAGACTATGAGGTATGAAGAGAGAGCTTCCCTTCCCTACCTATTCAACCATTCCTTGTAGCCAAATTTTATATAGACGTAAACACCTGTACATACACATGTATGCATGCATATGTGTATGTGTATATATGTATGTTTATATGTGTACATGTATAGAAATACACATATACACACATATTGGTAGATATATTAAAATCGAGGGAGGAAAAAGCAGTTTAGCCAAATTAAGCAGCTGTGTCTGATAGCATATACATCCATAGTCCATGACTTCAGCAAAGAAGGGAGGGAGGGGTATTTTCTCAATTTTTCTCTAGGGCCAAGTTTGGCCATCATGTGTTCATTAACTTTAATATCTTCTTTGTCTCCTTGTCTGATTCTGAATGTTTTTCCCCCATGTGTCTTCCCAAGTTCTGTTGTTGTAATAGGAATACTAATGATAGTCATTATTGTTATTAACAACTGTATATGGGTGTGAATGTATATTATATGTATATGTGTGTATGTATACACGCTCACACACATATAATTGTGGTCAGTGTGTACATATATATATATATATATATATATTCCCTTGTACCTATTTTGCATCTATCTAGACATGGACATGTTTGTCTCTTAGAGGTCAGGGACTGTTGCATTTGTCTTCCTGTCCCTAGTGCCTAGCCCTAGCACAGTGTCTGACACATAGACAACAGGTGCTTAATAAATGCTTGCTGACTGCTTAATTCATATGTGTCCTCATTTTTACTTTCTTTATAATTTGTTATCACATCACATCACATTCATGTACCACAGTTTGTTTGATGGTTTCTATGTGCACTATTCCTGTAACTTTTTAACTTGCTTTCCTAATCACTGACTATCCACTCTCTTCAGAGAACTTGACAATGCATTAGGTCAATTGGAAATGGCCTCTGGTGCCTTTAGCCCTTTCTGTTGTTGTAACTAAATGCTCAATGATCCTGTTTTCTCTATTAACATATATCTCTAAGGTGATCTTGCTAATCCTGTAAGGGGGTGCAATGAGTATTCCTTGGGGAATTGTGGCTATTATCATGAAATAAGAACTGTGTATGAGACTGTTATGAACTGATGGAGAAAGCTAAGCCTCTCAGTTTTATTATAAGGCACTTGAGTGAGTATAATGGAGCACTAGCCAGCCTCATGTGAAAGTGGAATGCTGGGTAAGGAAGACAAGTAGCCGCTATGAATAAGAGTAATAAATTCCCTGTTCCAAAGGTTTATTAACTGACAAAAAGAGAGAACTTTTATTACCAATTTGATATCTGTAATTGATATAAAGGGAAAGACCCATGGAGTCTGTGATTCTTAAAAGATATGCATCTAAATAATATTTAAATAGTCTTGTGTTTTAAAGACTCCCTTGGAGAAACTGTGTTTGACTTAATTAAATGAACAGAAATCTCCTAATAACTCTGTACTAATGTATTAGAGTAAAATATTGTCTGTTCACCAGCTTCATAGAGCTTCATTAAGACATTAAAACCCAGAGATCCCCATCCTCTCCCCACCCCCTTCATGCAGTTTGTGTTTCAACAGTTTGGGTATTCAGCTCAATTTTTGTGTCACCTCAGAAGGGGAAAAATATTTATTGCAGTTTGGGAAGACATTTCTTCAGATGGCAGAACCTCTGCCTAGTCATTAGGTTTTCATTTATTAAGGGGGGGAAGGGTAAAGGAGGAAAGAAGGGGCACAAAGAAGGCACCTATGGTGAGTGCTGAGGAAGAGTTCCTAAACCTAGTTTGAGAAGAAAAAAAAAAACCTTAGGTATCTTGGAATCATGAAATCATGAAGGGCAAGTGTGGTGCAATGGAAAGGAGGTTGGGTTTGGACACAAAGGACCAGAGTTTGAATCCTGACTCCACTGGTTACTCCCTGTGTTAGCTTGGGCAGGTCATTTAACTTTTTGGAGTTTCATTCTCCCCTCCTGTGAAATTGGACTAGATGGAGTTGGAATTGTGGAGTTGGACTAGATGACACAAGGTCTCCTACAGTTAGGACCATACTAGAGATCCTACGAGAAATCACCTACCATGGGCTGTCTCTTGACCTTTTATTTGATGGTAAAGGAAGATACTAGGATATTAAAAAAATGCAAGTTGGATTGGTCATATGTCACAGTGACATTTGTAACAGCCTGCCTTTCTGCCCAAGTTAATTGAGATCTGCATGCAAATACACTAGGTTGGAGTTGAGGTGTCCTAATGGAAAAAAAAAAAGCAACAAAACCAAAATCCACACATCTCTATTCTATTTCTTTCTTTCCTATTTGCAGCACAAATTCCTTTGGAGTGGGGTGGGCAAGGAGTAGCTGTGTCACCCCACAGGGAATTTATTAGCTAGTATTAGCAACTCAGATTATCCTCCTTATAAATAATACAGGCTAAATCCTTTAAAAGTATTTTGAGATTTTTTTTTCAAGAATGAAGTTTAAGTGTGGTGAATTTGCTATTAGATTTTTTATCATCATCATTATTAGCTTTTATGACAATAGACAATTTGAGAATGCCACTGTCTTTATATGATTCATCCATCCTTTGTGGAGTTGCTGCTTGTGAATTCCTAACATATAAATGCTGTAGTTGTATGAGCTAAAGCTTAGTCCTGGCTTTTCAATTGCACCACTGCCAAAAATTGTTTAGCAAAGTCTCGACTCTGGTCTGCTGGGACAAAGAACAAAACAGAGTGCTACTGTTTACATCCTCTCCCCAGAGCCACCCATTTCTCTGTAGCAGTCAGGATTTCCTCAGGAAGCTTTCTTAGTGTAGGGTGGACCAAGTTGCATCAGGATGTGATACATACACCTCCCCACACCACCCTCAACTTCCCAGACCCAGGACTGGTATAGAACCTTCTATTTAGATTTACCTTGACTGGTAATGAGTGTACCTCAAGACAAACATACCACAATTTATGCCCAAACTCTTCGAGGTGTTGAGGGGTATGGCCAAGTAATGCACCTTCCATTGTGGTCATTTTTTCCCCTTCTCATATCATAACTTACAGTACTAGGATAAAAAAGAGACAATGAGTTTTTCACACTTTAGAGCTGGTCTTCAGCCAAGGGCGTTATTAGCAGCTATAGCTGTAACAAAAGCAACAGTTTTAAGACCTTTAGTTCCAGTCATTTTTCACAGTCTCCTAAAGATGAGGTTACTAGTGATGAAGGATTAATGGTAAGGCAAAACTTGAGGAAGTAATTGTGGCAAAAACTCTGTGACCAGCTTTTTGGTCTGGCCATGCATACTCAAGTATACACACTTTCCTATTTTTGTGTATGGGGTGCTCAGGGAGGACTAGCCAACCTCTGGTATGAGGGCTTGCTGAGTCCTCTATAGGGCTGCTCATCCACCTTTTCTATCTACCTATTACCCAACTTTTACCTGGGGTTCCAAGATGCTGCAGCATGCACAGCAGTCACATTCCAGTAAACCATCTTGACAGATGGACTAAACAGGTTGAGGGTAACTGACAGGCTTCAAACCCGTAGACGAGTTGGGGGGTGATGTGTCTGCCCCGAGCATGTTTTAAAGACTTCCCCTGGTGGAATGGGTAGATGAGAACAATTTGTTCCAGTGGCATGAAGGCCTCTGAAGCACTTAGAGCTTGATTAGGCATCAAAGCCACAAAGGTCATCCACTGTATCCTGGACCATTACCTTGACTTTTGTCCTGCCACTGGACTTCAATGACTCAGGAAGAGAGTGAGGCTGATGACTTGGTGTGACTCTGCCTCACTTAAATCCAATTTAACCTCAGGTCAAGACATCACCTTGTGATGTCATTAGTCATCTTTGAAAACAAAGCGTAAACAATAAGAAAATAATTTTTTTTCCAATTGAAAAACAAATGGGTATCCCCCTAACCTAAATGAATTTTGCTTAATATTAGTAACCTTTAATTGGAGGAGGAAAAAATAAAACACAAACCTTCCAGTTTGGGTTTAGTTATAACTGGACAGTTTAAGTGACTGGAGTTAGGCTTACTTAAATTTATCAGCTACCTAAGTGAGTTCAGTGTCTTAATGATACAATTAATCCTAAATATTTTCTGTCTGTCTTTTGTTAAATGAGGGAGTTGGACTGAGTGAGCTTCAAAGTGGCTCTGTGCTCTGACCTGTATATGTGTTAGTACACAAAGTCATTAAATTTCAGAGTTGATGACTTCCATGACAACCCTAAAAATGACCCAACCTCGTCTTGAAGACCCTCAATTAAAGAAACCACTTTCCCTACAGCCCATTCCATTTTTGTATAGCTCTAATTATTATGTAATTTTTCCTTTTGTTGGGCCCAGATTTCTGTTTTTGTAACTTTTACCTATTGTTCCAAGTTTAGTGGTCTGGGGCTAAACAAAATTTATTAAATTCTTAGTATGTGCCAACTTTTGTGGTAAGTATTGGGGATAAAAATCTAAAGTGAGGCTATGTCCCTGCCCTCAGGAAGCTTATATTCTATCAGTCCATCAGTAAGCAGTTATTGAAAGAGAGAGAATGTGTATGTGTATACATATATATGTAGATAGATATAGATAGATGTAGTTTACATGAAATACATGAGAGCAATAGGGAAATGGTGACCAGGATGGGTGTTTTCTGTTGGAAAGTAACATAACAGGAATAGTTAGTGGAGCCTTAGGGAAATAACTAGTGGATAGAGCACTGGACTTGGAGTCAGGAAAGGCTGACTTTCAATCTTAGACACTTAACTAGCTTTATAACTTTGGTCGAGTAGCTCAGCTTTTCCTGGCCTCAGTTTCCACATCTGTGAAATGAGAGGATTGGAGTGGATGACCTCTCATATCTCTGTCAATTTTTAATCTGTGATCTCATAATCTTTCTAAGTGATAGGCAACCCTTTAAATATCTAAGGACAGCTATTAATTCCCTACCTGAATATTCTCTTCTCCAGCTTAAACATTGCCATTTCCTTCAACCAGCTCTCATGGGGCCCTTCACCATCATGGTGAAAGCCTGGAAGAGGCCCTGATCAGAGGCCTTTGAACACTATACTGCATAGTAGTATGGAAAATTAAGCATTTATCAATATGCCTAGCCTTATAAGTAGTGATATTGGGGAGGATGGATACAAAAGAAGGTCACTATCCTATTAGAGCTTTTGATCTAGTGTGGAAAACAGTTTTCTAGTTCTAGAGAAGTAAATGGGACATGTTTTCGGGTATACCTGAAAGACATCAGAACAAGGGAATTTTTACTGTGGGATTGATTGTCCCCTAAAGACAGTGATGGTCAGCTTAGATGAGAGAAGGGGCAAGACTAGGAGCCAGGGAACCTGTCTCTAGGAGATCCCTAAAGGCCCTATGCAAAGAATACATGTGTTCTGCTAGATTTGTTCTTGAGCTTGTTGTATACCTTATAATCATCAGCTTTACCTATCTTTAAGAATATTCTTTGCTGAATGATGCTGTGATGCTTGCTTGTTATGGTGGCTAAAATGAATTCCGTTGTGAATTTTTTATTCCTTAGGGGTTGTGGAAACATATGTGGTAGAAAAAGTGCTGGATTTGGTGTTTGTCAACCTAGGTTTAAATCCTGGTCTCACTTATTACCTGTGTGACCTTGGACAAGTCATTTAATCCCTTTGGGCATTGGGTTCCTCATCTGTAAAACCAAAGGGTTGGAGGTGCTCTATAGTCTCTTCCAGTTCCAGATTCATGATCATATATTTGTTCCTAGAGAACAGAGATCGTCATTAAAAGAAAATGGTGTCCTCAGTTCCTAATACATTACTTTGTATTTTCTTTGGGTCTGGACGGATGATTCCATCATATAGAGAGCTCCCTACCAAAACAAATCAGCAGTTTATATCTGTCTTAGCAGTCTTAGAGTTGCCCAGGGTACTTAGAAGTTAAATGATTTGCCCAGGGTAACATAGGTAATAAGTGAGACCAAAATTTGAGCCCGTGTCTTCTGGCACCAAGGTCATTCCACTGTCTATTAGGCCTACCTCTCATATAATATGAACTTCATGAATAGTTGGTACTGAGTAAGTGGTTATTGAACTGAATTTGTTACACGTAGGATCATCCTATCTCCCTACCATTCATCTAGATATCCATGAAACTGCTAAGAACTTACTTATTATTTATTAGTCAGAGAAAATGATATATCCTGTTAGGAAGATGACAGTGGAACTAATGAAAGGTGGGGGGATGTTGCAACAATTCAGCTAGCAGCTATTGTGGGGGTAAAGACCAATACAAGCCCAACAACAAGAATGCGGCCAGTACAGGTTCTTTTGATCTGCATTACTAAGGAAAGTAACATTAAGGGGTTAACGGTCTTACTTTAATCCAACATACAAATATCATTCACTTAGTTCAGGAGGAAAAGCCAGCAACCTGAACTTCGGAGCAGATACAAACAAATTACAAACATACACAATATAAACAGACCAAATCACAATTCATAGTTACCAGGAAAGCATCAACATCTGGCTTTATGAGCTGGGAAGCTCTTAGAGCGGCTGCCCAGAGTCCCACGCCGATCTTCCAGTGGCAGAGGGCCCCAGAAAGAACACCAAACTTGGAGCTTTTATACTCTGTTCAGGGCTTAAAGGGTTCACATCCAATCAGCAAAAGGGTATGAGCCTAGAGTTTAGTACCTAGTTAGCAAAAGAGTGTGGGCCTGGGGCTTTGTACCTAGTAAGGCTCAATCAAAGACACTTAATTAATTTAGCATTCTAAAACAGTAAAAAAAAAGTCCCACCTTAATTACCAATACAAGAGAGGGGAGAAGACTATGCAAGATGCTCTTTTGGAGGCTTTATATATATTATTCTGTGGATCTATGAATATCTCTTACATAATTTTGATAAGAAAAGCAGTCTCTGAATATGGTAAAAATCCAAGACAATTGAAATGACTGACTTTTTTTCATTCATATATTTTGGAATTGAAGCTGCGTATGTATTTGTATTAAGTGCTACAAACTATGCAAATTTTAAGATAATTAGACCTAACAGCCTTTGTCTGTCCTCCAGGTCAGACAAATAAATAAACACATTGTACTGAATTATTTGTTTTTTAGGCCTTGCCATTTCTTGCGTTTGGTCAATACCACCTTGCCTTTATTTTAAGAGATGAATGTAAGTTGCATTGCATTGTTTTGGGACTGTTTTGAAAAATGTTTCATTTTCTTTTTTTTCCTTTTTTTAATTAGATTTTTTATTTTTAGTTTACGACATTCAGTTCTACATGTTCTTGAGTTTCAAATTTTCTTCCCTTCCCTCCCCTCCCCTCTACCCCCCAAAACGGCATGCAGTCCAATATAGATTCTACATAAATCTTCGCTTTAGACTTACACAATAGTCAAGTTGCAAAGAGGAATTATGACCAGTGGAATGAATCATGAGAGAGAAGAAACAAAACCAAAAAAGAAGAGAAAAAAAAAAAGAGAGCAAATAGTTTGTCTCAGTCTCCATTCAGACTCCACAGTTCTTTCTCTGGATGTAGATAACTCTCTCCATCATGAGTCCTTTGCAGTTGTCTCTGCAAAGTTGTCTCTTATGTTGCTGAGGAGAGCAAAGTCTATCAAAGTCAGTCATCACAGAATCACTATGTCTATCGTTATGTACAATGTTCTCCTGGTTGTGCTCCTCTCACCCAGCATCTTATCATGTAGGTTTTTTCCAGGTTACTATGAAGTCCATATCTTCCCCATTTCTTTTTTGTTTGTTTGTTTGTTTTTTTGGGGTTTTTTTGGGGGGGCAGGGCAATTGGGGTTAAGTGACTTGCCCAAGGTCACACAGCTAGTACGTGTGTCAAGTGTGAGAGGCCAGATTTGAACTTAGGTCCTCCTGACTCCAGGGCGGGTGTTCTACTCACTGCGCCACCTAGCTGCCCCCTTCCCCATTTCTTACAGCACAATAGTATTCCATTACATTCATATACCACATATACCATTCATATAGCACAATAGTATACCACATATATCACATATATCATTCATTATAGCACTATAGTATTCCATTATGTTCATATACCACATATACCACAACTTGTTCAGCCAAGTTCAGCCAATTCAGCCCAATTGATGGGCATCCCCTTGATTTCCAATTCTTTGCTACTACAAAAAGAACTGCTATAAATATTTTTGTACATACAGGTCCCTTTCACACTTGTGTGATTTCTTTGGGATATAGCCCTAGGAGTGGTTATTGCTGGGTCCAATGGTATGCACATTTTTATAGCCCTTTGGGTATAGTTCGAAATTGCTCTCCAAAATGGCTGGATCTGTTCACAACTCCACCAACAATGTATTATGTTCAAAATGTTTCATTTTCAAGAGCACATTCCCTTCTAAGGAAGTATGGTCTACAGAAGATACTTAAGGTTAAATATAGTGTATCAGTTTGTTGCTGTTCATGTGTTTAAGTTGTGTCTGATTCTCCATGACCCCATTTTAGAGTTATCTTGACAAAGACACTGGAGTGGTTTGCCATTTCCTTCTCCAGCTTGTTTTATAGATGAGGAACTAAGACAAACAGGGTTAAATGACATGCCCAGAGTCACACAGCTGGTGTCTGATGCTAGATGTGAACTCAGGAAGATGAGTCTTCCTGACTCCAAGTGCTCTATCCACTGTGACACCTGGCTACTCATGGTATGTAACTACTGTTTTTTTTTAAAGTAGGATATTAGGATAGCCATACTTTTTATATTTTATGAAATAAAGCATATTACCAAAAAGCCCTAGCCAATTTATTATTGTTATCTAGGTTAACCTCATGGACAGTGTTGCCACATTATCACTGTTTACTCAAATCTATTCATTATTCAGGGACTTATGGGCTCGGTCTGGGTCTTTTTATTTCTCTCCCTACTCCTACTCATCTTTGGTCATTTGAGTATTCCTTAAAAGTTCCTCTAGAAGGTAGTTAAGAGATGAGTGAATTCTGTTCCATTCAACTAGTGTCATTAAGCACCTTGCTATGTGCAAGCTTCTGTCCTAGGCTCTGGGGGATGCAAAGACAACAAATGGCAGTCTGTTCTATAAAGGAGCTTGCATATTACTAGAAAGAGGAGGGTAGAATTTGAACAGATAAGTTAAGTATATGAATCTGAGAGGGTTCTAACTACTAAGGGGATCAGGAAAGTTTTTTTTTGAGAAAGTGGCATTGGAATTCAGATAGATGTCAGTGAGAAGATTGAGTGTTCCATGTCATAACTGTTGAGTCTGGGCAAAGGTAGAATGCAAAATAGAATGCAGAGTTTGGAGAGCAACAAGAGGACCAGTTTGGCTAGATCATAAAGTAGGCGAAAGGGTATAATATGAGGTAAGTCTGGAGGCTGACTTTTAAATGCCAAGCTGAGAGTTTTGTATTTTATTTATCCTGGAGACAAAAGGATAATTGGGAGATCCTAGAATGGCTTTATATAGCTTTTAATCATTTTTACAAAATAATTACTTAAACTTTCATTCAGTCAGTAGAGCTTTTTAGATTTTCAATAAGACATTTATAATTTAAAAAGGAGCTACACCAACCACACTTCCATATTCAGAAATTCTAGCATATAAAAAGTTTTTTGAACTATCTTGATTTTTCACTTTTAGATGTAAAAACTAGAGTTAATGGGCTTTTTTTTTTTAACTGCTGTACTCTACAGCATAATCATTTTCCTCTTGTATGAGATGTATTTTTCAAGGTTGTGCTTTCTGGATTTGACTTTTCTCTGCACTTAGAAAATGAATTAAATATACAAACTTAGAAGTGCTAAGTGTTAGAACTTAGTACCTCCAGTTCTTTGTATTTAATAAGCCTCCATAATTAACACCTTGAACTTTGTCTTATTTTCTTCTTTGAAAATATACGAAGCAAGTAGGATGATGCACATAATGGTGGCACCAGCAGTTAATATTTCTTTTTTAATTTTTAATATTAAATCACTAATGTTTTAGATGTGAAAACTTGGCAGCTACTTTTAAGTCTTGGCACTGAAGAGCAAGCAGGTATATATGTTATATAGGGAGAAGGTTTAAAATATGAAGCAATACATATTTTGGATATACATATGCATATAAGTCATCTTACTTAATGTGAATATTTTGATTTCTCAATGTAAGTATAGTTTTCGAAGTGCTACCTATTGTGAATGGGGAAAGCAAACAGTTCTAACAAAGAAAATGTCAACATCATTTATTAACTAATTAAGCCTTAATTTTTTTTTTGGTCTTTGGGAGCCTTTTATATGCTTAAAAATTAATGAGGAGCTCCCCCCAATTTTTGTTTATATGGGTAATATCTATCTATATTTATCATATTTAAAATTATAATATCTTAGTAGTATTATGAGAATAATTTTTACATCATGGATTCTCCGAAAGGATCTCAAGTACTTCCTTAGGTCCTCTGACCATACTTTGAGAACTGAATTAAAAGCAAACACCAAGAAGCCTAATTACATGCTTAACTTACTTTTTCCCCAATGTAGCAAAAGATTAATATAAAATATCTTTTTAAAAAATATACATCATAGGTAACAAGTGAAATTACCTTTTTTATAGAGCAATTGAAAGATATATAAAAAAAATTGGAGGATGTAGCATTCCTGTTTTTTAACTAGATCATTCCCTTTTATGAGATGGTTTCCTTGTAAATCCAAAATCATGGATGGGAAGAAAGGGAACATCTACAAGCACAACAGCCTGGTCACAGTGGTAAAATTCCCATATGAAAGTTGTATGGGCTGGTTATTTGCTAAATATTTTATTTCTCTGAGAATCAAACAATTTTTTTTTAATTTTTGCTTTTGTTCTACTTTGAACAAATAAATACTGTAGAGGTGTTGAATTTTTAAAAGACCGCTCCTGGGAGAGCAAGCTACAGCTCTTGGAAATTCTGAGCTTGGGAGAAAGAAGCTTGAAAAATAAATACTGTAATTCTTATGGTAATTTAGATCATTTGATTGACCTGTGAATTTATTTCGTATTTTTCTGTTGTTTTAGGTCTGATGGGAAATGACCATCAGGTTTACATTATAACTTGAATAATTTAAGGGGTAGGGTAAAGGCTCGCCATCTTAAGCTCTTAAGATGTTTTTAATCTACAAGTAAGAATGAATGCATGTGCTTTAGGAGGCTTCTGCAGAGATGCTTCATTTTATATTCTTGGCAAAAGGAAAAGTGTTTTATGCTGAAAATTGAGATCATCTTGAGAGGAAATGATGTAGCTCAAAAAGAACTTTGCAGAAGAAACTGAAATGAAAGAATATGTGCAGTTTATATATTTTATATATATACACATAAATGTACACGTATGTGTATTATATTACACAAATATGTGATGTGCTATCATCTCTCCATACATGTGTATTCATGGACATATACATGGGAAAAGGGGGGGCAGTCCAATACAACAGTAATTCTCTTCTGTGGAGAATGATCTTCCATAAATTGGATTTTTCTTCTTCTATTTTTACAGAACTAGAATGCAGTACCGCATGGAACCGATATTTAATACAGAAATCGACAATTACCTAATTTGTGGGAGGAGTGTGTGGGTGGGAGGGGGTAAGATTATTAATGTTGCATTGCATAAATCTGTGTAAACGTAGGGGTGGTGGAGAAGAATGGAGAAATAAAGGGTTTGGTAGAATAGCATTTCTGAGCATTAGATGTGAAGAAGCTTGGAGACAGATAGGTGTGTAATGGACAAGCATTCTCGGTGGTTTGATTTTTCTAGGTCAGTAGGCAATCCAGATTCTTTCTCCTTGACCTTGGAAAGAAATACAGAGGTAGTGGCACACTGCCCATGGATGAAATACTCGTGAATAAACAAGCCATCTCTTGA
Organism: Phalanger gymnotis; assembly: GCA_028646595.1. Lineage (NCBI taxonomy): Eukaryota > Metazoa > Chordata > Mammalia > Diprotodontia > Phalangeridae > Phalanger > Phalanger gymnotis. Next base: position 97,295,105 of record CM053627.1, on the reverse strand, counting down.
GCTTCAGGCATGTGGATCATTACATTTCTCTTTCTTTCCTGGAATAAACACAATTGTTATGCCCTAGTTGTTACCTTTATGAATGTGTCTTATAGGATTCAAACCTGAAATGTTAATTCAGTGAAGGATAGCATTCTGTGTGTTTTTTTTGCCAGCCTTCCTGACAAGCTCCAAGGGCCAAAGATAATTACACCTACGCAGAATAAGCTTTTTCATAACATTTCTTTATTTCAAAAAGTCATAACTAGATTTCTTTACAATAAAATATATAGAGAAAAATGAGAGGTTCTTTATCCTTTGTACCTAGACCCTAACTATGTTTAATTTAGGTAGGTAGTTCTCCTTCCTTCCCCTCTTCCCCCTTTTCTGGCCTCAGTCTTCCATTTCTAGTTTGAAGGCTCTAATAATTCCTATGACAAATATGTTTATTCATCGATGGTCCATTCTCCAGTCCAATAAGACACTTGGTATCACAGCCCTGTACTTTATGGTGATATGTCAGATTCAGTGGAACCCTCACTGTAACATCACTCATTTAACTTTGACTCTTGGCCTCAGATATGGACCCATCTGGGGTAAAGCAGCCTGGTTTGGGTGCTCTTGTAGGCTAGCCCTCTTTGGTGTAATGTCTTTTCACTGGGTAACTATTGCCACACTAATAGAGTAGATGGTCTTGAGGTGAAGACCCCAATGTAGATTCTGCACTCTGTAGCAAATGTGGCCGACATATACTAGGTGCCTAATAAATGCTTCTTCCCTTCTTTCTCATATTCCTATTGAAGGACTATGTTACTTTCCCCTTCCTTACCTCCATCAGCAGTCCAAGCAACGTAACAGACTCTTTGCATTGCTCCTGGAGGTCTCAGAAAAGTCATCATGTAGAAGGTGGCACTTGAATTCAGTCTGGAAGAAAACAAATGATTCCAGGAGGTGAGGCAGATGAGATGGGGGAAGCAAGGAGGGAAATGCTTTCCAGGCATGAGGGATGGCCGCTACAGAAGTGTGGAGATGGCCAATAGACTGTGGTATATGAAGGACAATAACAATCTAACCAGGAGAAAGGAACCATAGAGAGCAAAGCTGACAAGAGAGGGGATGAGTTGTGGACACTTATCCTGTAGTATTGTATGTTACAATTCTCTTTTCTTCCCCTACTAGACACAAATTTCAGAAAGGCAGAGAACCTGTCTATTGTAAATTTTGTATCTTCCCTCAGGGTACACAACAGCTACTTAATAAATGTTAGATTGAATTCGACATGCTGATTCCCTAAGGTACCACTCACTGTCTAACACACTGGGAAACAATGTTTTCCTGGGACTAGAGGGAATAAAGCTGGGAGGAATTAGAGGGTTCAATAAATAGTTATAAAGCACTTATTTAGTGTTCCCAGCAACATACAGTGGAAGGAAATGGGATAGAGAATAAACCCAAGTCATGGTCGCTGCCTACAAGAAGCAGAAGATCTAGTTGGAGAGAAGAGGCTTGTACACACAAAACAGTTAAAGGGCAATACACGATAGAATATAATGAAGGGGTTTGAATTTGTGGCATGATTTTTTTTCTTCTGTAATAATGGTAGCTGTTGTTTATATAGTGCTTTGAAGTTTAAAAAGCACTTTACAAATATCTCATGTTATCTTCACAGCAACCCTAGGAGATAGGTGCTATGATAATCCCCATTCTACAGATAAAGAAACTGAAGCAAACAGAGGTCAAGTGACTTGCCCAGGGTCACACAGCTAGTAAAATTCTGAGGCTGGATTTGAACTCAAGGACTTCTTGGCACTAGGCCCAGCACTCTATCCACTCTAGCTTCCTCTATTAGAATGGGGAGTTAGGTTAGATGATTCCGATGGTCTCTTCCAGCTCTAACACTTGTCCCTATGACTCTAAATGTCATGGGAGGTCATGAGGGAGACAAATTCTTGTGGACTGGAGTTGGCGAGGAAGACTTCATAAAAAAGTTGGGATTGAAGGAGATGTGTCTAGAACAGGGGTAGGGAACCTGTAGCCTTGAGGCCACTTATGGCCCTCTAGGTTCTCAAATGTGGCCCTTTGACTGAATCCAAACTTCACAGAACAAATCCCCTTAATAAAAGGATTTGTTCTGTAAAATTTAGACTCAGTCAAAAGGCTGTATACCCAAGGACCTAGAAGGCCATATGTGGCCTCGAGGCTGCAGGTTCCCTGCTCCTGGTCTAGAAGAATGGGTAAGATTGTAATAGATCAGAAGGAGTGAGGAAGACATACTATGGCTACTCCTAATATGAGGTTTGTTACTTTATAACATTTTAGATTGTCTTTTTGTCTATACGATCAGTCTGTCTACATTTATGTTAAAGGTAGCTAGGTGATAGAGTAGTTAGCATCTTGGGCCTAGAGTCAGGAAGACCCCGGTTCAAATTCGTCCCCAGGCACAGTCATTTAATCTATCTGCCTGTTTTCTCAACTTTAAAATAGGGACCATAATATCACCTACATCACAGGATTGTTATGAGGATCAAATGAGATAATATTTATAATCCTTTAGCATGATGCTTGGCTTATAGTAGTACTTAATAAATGTTTGTTTCCCTTACCTCTTTATAGCTTTTACAGAGTCATATTTACTGCAAAACTGTAGCAAGAACAGAAGTTACAAACATTTCTCCTCAACATTAGGAGGCACAATCTCTCCTTTACCACACTGAGTCCTTGGGGAGAGTAAGTCTGTTTCCACATAAAGCAATTTCTATGTAATGCTCAGCCCACCAAGTTTACTTCCAAATGTTACAGCTGCCAGATGTATCCTGATCCCCACCTGGGCTGTGTCCCTCAGGTTACTCTTCAGAACTTTCATTCTGCCTGTAAACCTTGGCATAGCCACTAGCTCCCAGACTTGATGGTTTTGTCCTCCTAACCTTTCAAAGCCCTCAAGGTTATAGCCATCTCTAATCTCCATCTAGGAAAAAAAAAGAAGAAAGAAAGTCAAAGTGTCAAAGAACAGAGGATTGTATTCATAGGCCACATGTTGGCAGGCATGAATGGGGAGGGCTTTGAGGCCTCTCCCCATCCAGAGGTTTACAGCATGCCTCTCTCCTCAAATGCCCCCAGAGAAGAAGAGAACAGGAGCTTGCTGAATCCACTATTATATTGCTGTTCCATATATTAAAATGTGCTTCTTTAGCGGAAACATTTTATTTATAGTATATTTGGTCAAGACCTGTGTAGGGAACACCAAGTGACAAAAGTACCTTCTCCTAGTTCTGATCTGTAGTTTCTCTGTTCCTTCTAGTCTTGAAGCATTACCTGGGTTACTGAGGTTATGACTTAACCTGCGTCTCCCAGCCAGTATCTGCCAGAGACCAGACTAGAACCCAGGTCAGGAAGACCTGACTTAGAGGCTGGTTCTCTATCCACTCTTCCACGTTACATCTCTTTTTTTATTTGTCTCTATCTCTGTCTTTATCTCTACATATCTCTGCATACGTAGATCTACACACACACATACACACACATATGCTTGAGAATGGTTCTTTGCCCATGTAGTGTGTATGCTCATTTAGCCTGTCATCCTGTTCCATTCATTGGGGATTAAGGCTATTATAGTCCTCTAGAATACATGTGATCAGAAACTTGCCACTATTGGCCCCCACCTCAATCCAACACAGTTATTGGGCTGACAGCTTGAGACATTAGCTCAAGAACCACTTTGAATGCATTAATTTCCAGGATCCTGCTTACTAAGGTTAAGGACATTTTGATATTTAGCACCATTTTATTACTGAAAAGGTTTTAAAAAGAAAGTTTTAGTAACATATATAGTAACATGGTATAGGGGAAAAAACAGTACATTTAGAACTAGAAGTGGGTTTGAATCCTACCTTTTATGCTTCCTAGCTGTGTGATCCCGGGTAAGTCATTTCATCTCTTTTGGCCTCTATTTCTTCATCTGTAAAATAAAGAGGTTGGAATAGATGATCTCTGAAATCCTTTCTAGTTCTAAATCCTGCTCTTTTGGTTTACGTGTTTCTTGAGTGATTTTACCTGAACATTAAGTGAAGCAAAAACAATAACAGTAATAAAAACTCCCATTTCTATAGTGCTGCAGTGTCTTCATGTGATTATTCACCATTTTAAGTCATCGTCATCATCATAGGTAACATTCCTCTGCTATTGTAAAATTTGCAAAATGATTTGCTTGTATCTTCTGACTTGGTCTGTACATTAATTGGGCCAAGGAGATGATTATAAGAATATGAAGGCATAGCATAAGAATCTTAGCATTTTACCACCATTGCAGAAATATGTGCATTTTACTTGCGTTTGTGCACTTTCATTCAGAGTTCAGGTTGAATCATTACAGTGAACCATGTGTCTACGAGATGACTGAAAAACACCTTTCATTGGGCTGTAATTTCACAAAACTGAAATTCCTCATGAGTAAAAATAAGAGACTTAGTGGAAAAGAGATAGTAAATAAGAAATAAGATTTCTGATAGGAAAGGAATTAAGAAATTTTTTAAAATTGTGAATTTAGATGAGTAGGGTGAAAGGATATAATACTAAAGAAATAATACTACGTATTATTACTTTTTAATACTATAATACTAGAAAAAATATTGAGAATAATCTATGTTGATTGTTGAGAATGAGGGTGATTAAATGGGTAGGCATATAGTTACAAAACTGAAAAGGACTTCAAAGATCATCTTGTTCAACCTGTACCTGAATATGAATCTGCTCTATGAATCCTATAGAAGTGGTTGTCCAACTTTTACCAAAATATTTCCAGAGAGTGAACCATGGTAGAATGGGGCGGGGGGGAGGGGAAGAACCACTGCCTTTTGGTGACAAAAGGTTGTGGTTCAAATCCCCTCTCAGCCCCTTACTGCCTTTGTGACTTTGAATGTACCGCTTAAGTTCACAGCCTCAGTTTCCTCATCTGTGAATGAGAAGTTTGGAATAAATGGCTTCTAAGGTCTTTTTGAGCTTGCAGTCTGTGATTCTGTGATTCTGTCATCTGAGTCTGCCCGGTCTACTTTTGGATAGTTCTGATTTTTAGAAAAGCTTTTTTTTTTAATCTCAAAATGTATCAAAAGGTAAAGGAGGCTTGCTTAGAAAAACAGGTATGAGAAGATGGGCTGTCATATTGTGACTGACTAAGCTTTTTATGTGAGTGGAATGGAAGCATGTTATGGAGGGATGGGGGCTGGTAGAGCAGAGACACATTGGTATTCCCTTCAGGCCTTCCTTGGCCAGAGAATCTAGTAAGTCTTGTGTGTGTGTATACATACACACACACGTTATTACGGGTAGGGTTTTGTCCATGACAGACCGTGTCTTCAGCTCTCTATAACCATCTGCAGGGGAATTGAACATAACATTTTGGAGAAAGAATTGCAAGTCAATTACTATATGTTTTATGAAATTCTTTTCTTGAAAACATTTGGTAGAACGGTACAATACAGCTGTTATAAACATCTTTGATTGAAGCCTAGAACTAATTAAATGAATTTTGCACAAGGAAATCAGAGTTGGTTATCTGGTAAATTCCTTTACATGCCATATGTAAATCTGCCTGAAAGATTTTTATTAAGTTTTGATCACCTCTAGATCTTTAAACATGCCCCCTGAGGGATGTAAACACTATGTAGTTGTTTAGGCTTCTCTGTATTTTAACATTTTATGTTTGGATGACACAGATAAGAGAATCTGCTTGGACAAGGGATGCAGTGAGTCAGGGAAGGACAGGCCAGCAGAATCCATTTCCTTCCTTCTGTCCACTCTTGGGACCCTCCCTGCTTTTGCTCCTTGGAAACCAGAACAATATACCTCTTACTCTGCTGAAGTTTTCCCTTTGGGCCCACACTTAGATAGAAATATAAAATAAAAAGTTTGTATGTGTTTGCATAGATTATTAGCATTTAATTTGCGTGTTCACATTGTACCGTATCTTCAGATTACCAAAATGTTCTCTTTTCCTCTTCTGGTTTTTTTTTTCACATATTAATGATCATCCTAGTTGACCCATCTACACTAAGCCAGAAATGTACTGTCCAGAGACAGGGACCCTTGGAATAACAATACTGATAATAGTAACAACCATAACACCTGACATTTTTTATAGTCCTTTGCAGTTCTCATAGGACCTTCACAGCTGATCATCTCAGCAGTCTTATGAGGATAGCCAGTGCAGATATGTGAATGAGGTTCAGAAATGTCAAGGGGCCTATGTTTATACAACTACCAAGTGGTAGAACCAAATGAGAGCCCTTGTCATCTGATTCCTAGTTCAGTGCCTTTTCCTACTGTACCATGTCGTTCAGAGACTGAGGACAGCGGAAAGATGGGCCCGACCAAATAGGTAAGGTTTCACCTGATCTGGATGAGGATTTCACAGTAGGAGCATTCAGTTCCCCTTCCCTGCCCCATTTCTGGCATCCTTTTATGTATTATCTTCCACTATTGATTGTAAACTCCTTGAGGGCAGAAACAGTCATGCTTGCTAACATTTGTATCCCTCAGTTCCTGGCATATCAAAAATGCTTAATAAATATTCTCCCTTTCTAGCATGGGAGAAAGCATCTAGGACTCGATAGGTCAATCCATATATTTAATAGTGAGAACCCTGAGGCCTCTACCCACCCCTGTGGCTTAATTAAGAAATAGTATGTTATAATGGAATGAGTGCCAGACTGGAAGATAGAAAATTTGGGGTCAAAGAAAAGAATGTTCATAAGCTATTTTGCATAGGCATAAGTCTGCTAAAATCATGTTTTTGTCATTTAGGGAAAAGTCTTGAATTTAAACTGGAGAAAATATTTTCAATTAAAGTCAAAAGCAAGTTTTTTTTTTAATATGCTTCCACATAACCCCAGCTCTGACATTCACTAGTTGCGTCCTTAGCCAAATCGATTTCACCCTGAATTTCAGTTTTCTAATCTCTAAAATGAGGGGTTAAATTAGCTGATGATTAAAGCCTATGTCAGCTCTAAAATGCCAAAATTCTATAATCATGCCTTCTTCCTTCTCATCATCTCACTAGCTATCATTACAGCTTAGCCCAACTGGTACCTCAATATTTACTATATTATTCAGTCATTTTCATTCATGTCTGATTTTTCGTGACTCCATTTGGCATTTTCTTAGCAAAAAAACTGGAGGAGTTCATTATTTCCTTATCTACTTTATTTTACAGATGAGGAAATGGAGGCAAATAGGGTGAAGTGACTTGCCCAGGGTCATACAGCTAGTAAGTATCTGAGTTCTGATTTGAACTCAGCTCTTCCTGACTCCAGGCCTGGTGTTCTATCTACCGTGCCACCTACCCGCCTGTACTTACTATACCTGAATCTGACTTTACGTCCTGGAGGACCTAAAAGTGTGATAAATGCCACATTAAAAATTTTCAGTCTCCATCCTGCTCTGTGGTGCTAATGTCTTTGATTTTTGCGTGATGTTTTATGCTTAACAATAATGCTTTTGTAGTTTGCCACACAGTGTAGTATGAAGAGTCCTAGATTTAGAGGTAGAAGACCTAGTTTTGAATCTTGATTTTCATTATTAGATAGTGTGGCTTTGGGCAAACCAATTCACTGTCTGGAACCACAGACGCTTCCTCTGTTAAATGAAAACTAGCACTATCCACCTCTTCTTAGTATTGTAAAGACAAATGAATTTATGCACACAATAGACCTTTGTCACCAGAAAATATTATATAAATGTCAGTTATTAACATGTGAATTTTGCAAATTAATTTTTATATGGATACTCTGAGCCCACATTTATCAGTTTTCCATCACAGGAAAGGAGGAATGCTAGTTACCTAGTAAAATCAGGAAGGAAAAAAAAACTGAAGATTGACCAAAAATGGGATTGTGTGTGTGTGTGTGTGTGTGTGTGTGTGTGTTTAAGTGGGTGATAGGAAAGTTTGTTAAAAGTTAAACTGAACATATTTCACAACAACAAAGTGCAACCTCCTCTTGGTGGGAAATATAGTTTTCATGTCCCAAAACTGGAACCAACATTATTTTAGTAAAGTTCATGAGGACAAGGTTGAGAGGAAGAGGAAATGAAATTAATCCACTAAGTTATATGGTATGAACTCTAGACCAAAGTCCATTGAATCATGAAATCTCGAAGTTAAAGGGACCTTGGAGGCCATCTAGTCTAACTTCTGTCTGAAGAAGGATCCTCCTTGGAGCATACCTAACATGGTATAATCCTCTTTACAATCTAGCTCCAGTCTATTTTTCTAGCCTATTATACTGGCCACTCTAAGTAACCACCTTGCTGTTCCTCACTGATAACTTTAATTCTTATCTCTGTGGCTGTCTTTATTTCTTGTGCCTTTGGACTGGCTGTCCCCAATGCCTGGAATGCAGCAGGATCTCTAGTATCTTTCAAGACTCAGCCATCTTTCCTAATTGCCATGTGGCTAACCTATCCTTAACCTAAAAATCTGTAGTGAAGAAGAAGCCTTCCAAGGCAGCCCACTAATTTTATTATTGGGAAATTTTTCCTTAAATCAGCTCTCATCTGTCATGTTTAGTTCTCAAGGACCAAGCAAAATACGTCTATTCTTTCTTCCATATTATATTTCTTCAGTTACTAGAAGAGTGCTGTGAAGGACGTCTGAATTTTCTCATCAGGCTAACCATCGATGGTTCTTTCAACTGATCCTTATGTGGCATAAATTTAGGTCGTTAACTCTCTTGATTACTCTCCTTTCAGAGCTTACTAGCTTATCAACTTTGGTAGTATTTTCTTCAGTGGTCTTTTGGACCTCCTTTTCCATTTGGCTAATTCTGCCTTTCAAGGCATTCTTCTCCTCATTGGCTTTTTGGAGCTCTTTTGCCATTTGAGTTAGTCTATTTTTTAAGGTGCTGTTTTCTTCAGTA
>CM053627.1:97239030-97285720 GCA_028646595.1 Phalanger gymnotis | reverse complement strand
TTTGTGGGTTCTGCAGTTCTAGAATTGGTTCAGAGCCATTTTTTTGTAGGTTTTTGGAGGGACTTGGTGGGGAGCTCACGCCAGTTACTGCTTTCCAGTCGCCATCTTGGCTCCTCCCCTGTTCAATCATAGTCATTAGTTTCCACTTGTTTAATTCTAATTTTTAAGGAATTACTTTCTTTAGTGAGCTTTTGTACTTTCTTTTCCATTTGACCAATTCTATTTTTTAGGGAGTTATTTTCCTCAGTAAATTTTTGTATATGTCTTCCCATGCGAATGACTATTTTTTTCTTGATTCTCTTGTCTTACTCTCATTTCTTTTCCAAAATTTTCTTTTACTCTATTTTGCTTTTCAAGATGCTTTTTAAGCTCTTCCAGAAATTCTTTTTAGGCCTGAGACCAAATTATATTTTTCATTGAAGCTTCACATGTAGTCATTTTGACACTATTGCCCTCTTCTATGTTTATGCTTTGATCCTCCCTATCACCATAGTAACATTCTATAGTTAAGCTCTTTTTGTTTGTTTGTTTTTTTGTTTTGTTTTGTTTTTTTGTTTTTTTGCTCGTTGTTTCCTCCTTTTTTTGTTACTTGGTGTTTTTATGTGAGAGTTGGGCTCTGGTCCTGCACTGTCCCAAGCTTTTTGTGTTGGGCCTCTGGGTCTTACTGCTGGTTTTCACTGGGCTTCAGGGCTTAGCTGCTTACTTTCTCTGGAGGGTAGGCTTCCTTTCTGGTTTGTACTGGGGGGGGGTGAGGCCTCCATTTTGGCCTCTTCTGGCTGTGAGGTTTAGCTGGTAGCCTGCTCCACTAATGGTCAGCAATGGGGTCAAGGCCTGGCTAGTGGCTTTTCCTGGGGGGCAGGGTTGCTGGGGTGGAGGCTTGCTGCACTGTTCAGACTGCTCACTTGCCTAGGGGACTGCTGGCTTGCAGGAGAGCAGAGCCTCATTGGTGGATTGCCCCAGGCTTAGAGACTTGCTGCAAGCCCCCTGCTGTGAGGCTGGATGATACTGTTCTTGGACCTCACTCCCTTCCTGCCCCACTGAGGCAGACCTTTCTTGCTGTGCTGATCAGCTGCTCACAGATCAATTCTGAGGCAATTTTATAGTTGTTTGGAGGGGAATTTGGGAGGGCTTCAGAGGATTTGTTACTCACTCTTCCATCTTGGCACTGGAAGTCTCCAGAATTCTTTACATTTATTACATCTTATGGTGTAGTAAAATGTTATATTATACTCACATACCACCTAATTGATGGGTACCCATTTTATTTCTTTGAAACTTCAAAAATTTCTCTATAGATGTTTTTGGATTTACGAGATTTGTTCCTCTTTGATTACCTTGAGAGATATACCTAATATTGAGCAGTTTGTTTTTGTTGTTCAGTTATTTTTAGTTGTGTCTGACTTGTCGTCGCCCCATTTGGGCTCTTTTTGGCAAAGATACTGGAGTAGTTTGCCGTTTCCTTCTCCAGCTCATTTTACAGATGAGGAAACTGAGGCAAAGAAAAGTGACTTGCTTAGGGTCATGCAGCTAGTAAGTGTCTGAGGTAAAATTTGAACTCAGGTCTTTTTGACTCCAGGACCAGCACTCTATCCATTCCACCATCTAGCTTGCTAGTTTCTAATATACTTGTGGTTAGTTTGCATTTCTTTTGAAAACTATGTCTTTTGTTTTTTAACACTTATCTGTTGGGGGCATTGGCCTTTCTCCATGTATGTGTATATATGTACATATGTGTTTACATATGTGTTATACATGCATGCTAGGGGAGCTAGAAGGCACATTGGCTAGAGTGGTGTGTTTGGAGTCAGGAAGACCTGTGTTCAAATACTGCCTTGGACACTTATTGGTTAGTTATCCCTGGGCAAGTTATTTAAGCCTGTTTATAAAATGGGGATAATGATAGTACCTACCTCACAGGACTGTTGTGAAGGTCAAATGAGATTTTATATATATGTGTGTGTGTGTGTGTGTGTGTGTGTGTATATATATATATATACGCATATATATATGTTTGCAAACTTTAAATTGCTTTATGAATGTTATCTATTGTTATTTGATCTTTTTATTTATATCAGTAGTCCTCATAACTCTTGGAAATCAATCTTTTATCAAAAGTATTTGCTGCAATGATTCCCCCCTCCCCCACAATTAGCAGGTCATCTTATTCTAGTTGCATTGATTTTTCTCTTGAAGAAGGTTTTAAATTTTTTATTTAAAAAATGGTCTGTTTTGTCATTTAGGATGCCCTAGATCCTTTGTTTGCTTAAGAATTCTTCCTGTAGCTATAGTACTTCCATTCTCCTAAAGTGTAATGGTTTAGTTCACATATATTTGTAGCAGTCATATAGATATCCCTTTTCAGTATATGTTTCTACATGCATGAAATTAAAAAATTCTTAAATACTGGAATGCCCCATCTGGCCTTGGGCCAGAGTTTAGTGAGGAACTTGGTTGTGCCTTCTCCTGTCCCAAGAAGGTAAGGGAAGGAGGGAGAAAGTAACAGAGAAATTGTTGTTCAAATTCAGTTTGGGCATGCAATTCAATTAAATTACACAAGTATTCATTATGCAATGAGCTTATGCAGAGACAAGTGTCCTGGGTATTAAGCTGGAAAGGGCCTGAGGCAGAAAACAGTCATCATAACCAGAGGCTCATATAACGTCTGAGAAAAGATTGACAGAAGGTAAAGTCCAGGCTTTAATACTTCTCAGTTTAGTGCTGAGTGATGAAAAAGAGGTGGAGGCAGACATTCTGCTAGGAGGTACCTCAGCCATTCACTAACCCATTGCACAGTCAGATGTGAATGTTTAGCCCAGCCTTATGTCTTCAATCCTGACCTCCCCATCTGTTGTCTGGGGGGAAATCCTCCTGTCTTTGTTACTCTCCTTAACTTTCATAGAATCTGTAGGTGGTAGATTTACCTATAGGGGTGGGGAACCCGGGACCTCGAGGCCACATGTGACCTTCTAGGTCTGTGGGTGCAGCCTTTTGACTGAGTCCAAGTTTTACAGAACGAATCCTTTTATTAAGAAGATTTGTTCTGTGAAGTTTGGATTCAGTCAAAGGGCCGCACTTGAGGACCTAGAGGGCCTCAGTGACCAGCAGGCTTCAGATTTCCCTCCCCTGACCTACACCTTTGTTTAGGTAGAGTTTTCTCTTCACTGTTGTCACCCTTTATTATCCTCCAAGGAATTCATGGGACGGCACACAAAATATCATGAGACAGAGTTCTAGACTTAAGTAATTGATGTTAACATTATTGATGATGTCGATCTTTAGGCTCCTTACTATTTATGTGTCCACCCATTTTTTAATTAATGATATCATAAGAATAGCACTGTACACCTAATCTTTTAGTTGTATATGTACTATATCTGTAACTTTTAATTTGGTGAGATTCATTTAGTGAATGAATGTTTAAAGAGTAGCCTACTGTTGACTACTTGGATCTTCCCATTTCTAGATCTGTGTGCTGGGAATATAGGGGAAGTGAATTTTGGGATTTTTAATTGATTACAGATTATGTGAACTTTACTGATGTAGCAGCCAGGCATATCAGTAAGAACTCTGGACTTGGAACCAGTACCCTTTGATTTGCATCCTGGCTCTGCAGTTTAGTAGCTATATAGGCTTTGGGCAAATCACTTGACATCTTATTGTGCTGGGTTCCTTGATGGAAATGCTATTTTTGTTCCCTGCTTCACAGCACTATTGGAAAGCTCAGATGAGATAATGAACATAGGGGTTTGTTTGGTGAACTGTTAAGTGAGAAAGAAGTGGCAGCTATCTTTGTTGCTGTTATTATTAGGAATGAACTCCTTTGTCTCTTTGTGCTCTCTCCCTCCTTTGCCTCCAGGATGGTTCACTGGGAAACATCGATGACCTGGCACAACAATATGCAGATTATTATAATACCTGTTTTACTGACGTATGTGAAAGAATGGAAGAGCTGCGGAAACGAAGAGTTTCTCAAGACCTTGACTTGGTGAGTGAGGTGGTCCAACTAATTTCTTTTGTTAGTGGTAATTTAATGGTATTTAGTTTTTTACAATTATATGTAAAGACAATTTTCAACATTCATGTTTTTATAAGATTTTGAGTTCCAAATTTTTCTTCCTCCCCCCCACCAAGATGGAAAATAATCTGATATGTTATACATGTGCAATCATGTAAAACAGGTTTCCACATTAGCCATGTTGTTAAAGAAATAGAACAAAAGGAAAAAAAACACAAAAATTAACAAAAAAAGTGAAAATAGTATGCTTCGATTTGCATTCAGACTCCCATCAGTTCTTTCTCTGGAAGTGGTTAGCATTTTCCATCACAAATCTTTTGGAACTGTCTTAGATCATTGTGTTGCTGAGAAGAGCTAAGTCTATCATAGTTGATCATTGTCCAAAATCTGCCTGCTCATCATTTCTTATGGAACATAATATTCCATTACATTCACATACCACAACTTGTTCAGCCATTCCCCAATTGATGGACATCCCCTCAATTTCCAATTCTTTGCCACCACAAATACAGCTGCTACAAATATTTTTGTACATGTAGGTCTTTTTCCCATTTTACAATCTCCTTGGGATACAGACTTAGTAGTGGTATTGCTGGATCAAAGAGTGTGCATAGTACAACTAATTTCTTGTTTACTATCATAGTGGATTCCTTTTCTAGTTCAAATAATCCCCATTTGATAGTCATTTACTGTCAGAATTTTACCTGGAAAGTTCAACTACTAAGCCCCTGCTTAAGGAGGTTGTATTTTTAATTAAATTTTAAAAGACCAACTCAGGTTTTGTAGGGACATAAATTGAATAAATTACAGGGAGTGGAAATCAGTTCATACCTCCTAAGCTAATGTTCTTTATAAGATATTAACAATTCTATTAGCACTATAAACCAGAGATTTCTCATTTCTGCTCTCCAAAAGTATCATACTTTAGAATGAAAAGTTTGGAATTACAATATTTAAAGCTGGAAAGGACTTTAAATATTTCCAATCCCATCATTTTATAGATGAAGAAACCAAGGTCTGAAGAGGTCAGGTGACTTTGTCCAAGGAAACATTGGTAGGAATAAGCAGAGCCAGGTTTGAACCAGATCCCAGGAATCATGTTCAGGGCTCTTTCCGTAATTTTAATGTCAAGTCATGTAATTAATGGAGCATTTGGAATTCTCTGTGAATATTGAATTTTTATATAGCTTTCTATATATGTACTAGCATTTCCATGTTAAGCCTCTACAAGCAAATATCTAAATAAGACCAATAGTCCAGTTCACTAAATTGTGACTTTCTTGTCATCTTTTAATTTATTTTATTACTTTTTTCCTTTAATTTAAAAATATATTATATTGTATTTTTGAGTCTATATTAGTCGTTTCCAGTCCTCAGTAAAGTCTTTCTTATGATGAAGAAAAACAATTATGCAAAAACAAAATTAGCTTTCTTTGACTGTCTCAGACATTTGATCATCACTTTTTTCCATGAAGGAAGATTCTTCCCTCTCCACCCTAGAAGGGATGGAGAAAAGATAATTCAATTAAAATAGGTTGTCAGACTATTGAATTGGTTGCTCCTTTGTCTGCATAGAGAGGCCCTGTTATATAATAGAATCAAGAAGTCAGTAAACACTTTTTAAGTTGCTGCTAGACTTGGGTCCAGGGAAGGTTTGAGTTCAAATTTTGCCTCTGATACAAGCTGTGTGATCATGGGCAAATGATGACATCTTTCTGAGTCTCAGTGTCCTCAGCAGTAAAATCAAATCATAATGGCACTTATTTTGTAGAATTGTGCTAAGATCAATTGAGGTAATGTGTGTAAAGTGTTTTGCAAAACTTAATTTTATGAAAATGCTGCCATTTGCTAATTATTATTTTTAATTTACATTATTTAATCTTTTTACCTATTTGCATTACTTTACGTGTGTTTAGATTACAGTTACATTATTAAGTAGCTGAAAATTCTTTTTAAAAATATCAACTTGTTAATTTTTCTAATAGAAAATTAGACCTTAAGTGTAGTTGAATGAAGTTTTCTTGGATCTGGAGTAATGTTATTTCAGGGTTGTCAGTTATAAATTGATTCTTCTTCCTTTCATTCACAGCTTTAATAGCTAGCTGGGCAGTCATATTTTAATAGGATAAGTCTTTTATCCTTAGAAGTATCTAGTGGGAGATAAAATATGTGTGTCTTGGGAGCATGACCCCATAGCACTGGAGCAGCTACTGCTCAAGGGGATTTCTTTCCTACTGACTTTGCTTTGTAGCACATGTGAATGATGGGGGTCCTTTCTCCCTTTTAAGAATGTAACTTCGTGTGGAAAAAGACTCCTGTGCTTGGTTAAAATTACATAGTGCCTCCCACTGGGGCATTTTTAATCAGAAAAATATATCTTCTTTTGGCCAACTTGGAGCTGTATAACAACTTAAGTATTGTATCAAAAGGAAATCTATACTGCTGTTGATTTGAACTTTAAAGGTTGTCTGGAGGCTTCATTGAGCATGCCCCCAGGGCAAAGAAACTTTTGCTATGAATCTATGAATGGAGCAGCCTTGTCTTTTTTATGTAACACCAAAACACCATTCTTAAAATTATATGATTACATGTTCAGATAAGAGTTGAGGGTACTGCAGTCATCTCCATGATGTTAGGGAATTTTAGAAGGCAGCTTCTGTTCAGGGTAACGAAGCATGCCTTATGATGGGAAGGAACTCAGTTCCATTTAGACAGATGGGCCTAATTTGGTGTGCTCTGTTCCAGAGCTGCAAAAGACAGTCTGGGGAAAAAAACCACATGAGCTTAATTAGTTCACATCAAAGGTGCAAGAACTTGGTGGTGAGTTAAATTGATGGGAGCTAATTTGAGCCAGACTTGTGATTCAACTGTTCATCCTCCCAACTGTACTCTTAGTTAGGAAAGCAACTCCGTCAAACTGGCATTTTGGAGCTCAGTCTCTATTTTGTGCAGTCCAATCAGCCTAGCTGAGTTTGCCAAGACAAAGGGGAGGTCTCTCATCTCCGTAACCACCTTCCAGTTTGCTCTTTCGGCTTCATGTGTCATTCTGAACAATGAGAACTCTGGGAGTTTACCTGAAGCATTCTTTGTGGTTATCAATTACTCAGGTTGTACCTGGGAGTTACAACTCTTTTGTTTGATGGATCAGAAGACAGTAATCCAAGGCAATTAGTGATGTTTCCAAGGCTACCCACTCACTTGATAACAGAACCACTGACCGGGATTGGATCTCAGCATTGCTGCTACTTAGGTAGAAAACGCCTGCTTTTAAGTACCCAGAAGCTTGCTTATCAAACGTCTTGGAAATACAAATGAAGGCAAAATTTATGATTCTTTATATCTCTTGATGAAGGAAAAATTAATGCTGTATTCTGTGTGATAGGCACAAGCCATGACAAAAATTTTTAAAAATTAATTTACAATTATTTGACATCTAAACCATTTTCTGCTTAAAGAGAGAAATGGTCCGACCGACAGTCCCCTCATGCCCGTGGACAGGGCTCTAACATAAGGCATTTTGAAGTCCTCATAGATAGGATTCTTGAACAAGGAATATTTCACAGTATGATAAAACAAAGTTGGAGAACTCAGGATAAGATAAAAGTTCAGCAAATAGTTTGCCTCATCAAATAGAACAGGAGTCATTTAAATTTTGGCACACCCTTAGAGTAACATTTTCCTAAAAATTGCTTAGTTCTTCTTTCACCACTTGCTTCAAGGATTCTGCTTTCCTGCTGCTACCTTCTATTTATGTATATATGCATGTATGTATTTATGTGATATATGTGATATAATCAAAAACTTTTTAGTTCATGTAGTCTAATTGTTACCTGAATCTAATTGTTTCAGAATTGATAGAGGATGATAGAGTTTCTCTTTTAAATTAATCCAAAGACCTCAGACCAAGAAAATGGTCTTTTAATATTTCTACAAGAGGAAGCAGGGATTTGGGGGAGGCTTTATCTGATTCCACTTTACATAGCCTATCTTCACCTTCCACCTTCCCCCCCACCCCGCCCCATTAAGAACCCAAAGCATTTCATAGACAAAGCACATTCATAGCATCATAGATTTAGGGCTGGAACGAACCTTAGAGGCCGTCTATCTAGCCTGACTGTGTCTAACCCTATTTTACAGGTGAGGAATCCACGACCCGGAGAGTTAAATCTCATAGGTCTAATAAAGTAAAAGGGCTTTAGAGTTCCCCTTTTCCCAACTCTGGTTCATGACATGGACAGAACTACAGTTGGTTAAATTTCTCAGATGCTGGTTGAACTTAGTGGTGTGAAATAATACGGAGATGCTAGCGCCTAGTTTCCAATAAATAGAAGAGAAGTGTTGTCACTTAGACCCAATTACATGTTAACTAGAGAAGAATAAGTGGCATTTTTACCATTGCTATACAGCATACAAAGTAACTTCATTTAATTATTTGAGGGAAAGTTTTGATGAGTACGTCATACATTTTTCTCAGTAATTAACTTTCTGGATTGGTTGGACCAACTTAGTGCTGTTCTGCTCTAGTTGCACTGACCCAGACAGGGATAAAATATTGGATCCAATAGCTTCGAAGCCAGATATTTTACATGGTGGCAACTGTAGGTACAGATGGGTAAAAAAAAATATAGCAACATAAAAGATGCATTATTTTTCAAAATTATAGTGATGGCAAGGATTTTTATTTAGTCTCCAAATGGACCCTAAAGCCTTTTTGAATTTGGAATTAGGCCTCTGCCTAGGCTGAGGATTAAGGCATTAGTATCTGTGAACAGCAGGGGAGTTCCCCATGTTCCTCAACATTTGGCTCATCCCTATGTGCCATGTGTTTTTTTGGCTGGGAAAAACTGCAGTCAGAAATGGCAACAGTTTTCCAAGTCCATAATGGACCTATCTCTGCTGATACTAAGCCTGACATCTGTCAAAGTGACACTGGCCAGAAAAGGGACTCCCAAAAGGTGGCCTCTTATTACTGACTATTTTCTGCTTCCTCTGCATCTTTGACATGGAATTGGTTTGGTGTCTGGCAGAAACAAATTTGTATGGCTGTCAGTTGTGCATCATGGCAGTGATGTACAGCCTAGAGGCTACAAGCTGTACTCTTCTTCTTACATGTCCCTCACGAGCCAAATCACTGCTACAGTTGGATTCTGGATTTACTCACTTACGTGTTCAAAATTGAAGGATTCCAGGTTGAGATGGATACTTGGTTATTTTTTAGGGGCTATAAAGGTAGGAAAGAACATTTAGCTAGACGATATGTTTTTAGAAAAGGAATGCAAAGTCACACTAGACAGCATATATAGGATAATAGTATAGCATTGAGATCATTGAAATTTCATTCATTCAAGTAGACATGTACTGAATACCTTCTATGTGTTAGGCACTGGTTTGCAGGGATGGGGAGGGATGCAAAGAAGAATCAGAGTCTGTCTCTGCCTTCAGAGAGCTTACAATCTGGAAGGATGAAAAGAAATGGAGAATATAGTAGAGCTTGCTAAGTGGACAAGAGGTAAATGAAAAGTATGAGAGTTCAGAGAAAGGAGGAATAACTTTTGGTGAGGAGATGAGGGAAGGGTGCATGGAAAAGGTCATGTACGAACTAGGTTTTGATGGGTGGGTATGATTTTAACAGGCAGCTAGGTAGAGCGGTGGATAGAATGCTAGGCCTGGAGTCAGGAAGACTCATCTTACTGAATTCAACTCTGGCCTCAGACATCTTACTAGTTGTGTGACCCTGGGCAAGTCACTTAAGCCCATTTACCTCTATAAAATGAACTGGAGAAGGAAAAGGCAAACCACTTCAGTATGTTTGCCAAGAAAACCCCAAATGGGGCCATGAAGAATTGGATGTGACTGAACAACAGCAACAGATTTCAATAAGCCAAGCTGATGGAGGCAAGGGCATGGAGGTGAGAAATCACGGCATATGTTCTGCCAATGTGAATTATTCAATTTGGCTGAAACGTGAGGGTATGCAAAGGAGATCAGTGTAAGATAAAGTTGTAAAGGTAGGCTGGGACCATATTGTGGAAAGCTTTCAATGCTAGGTTAAGGAATTTTGGTTTTATTCAGTGGGGTAATAAGGATCCATTGAATATTGTTAATAGGAGCCTAATGAGATTTGAATAGTGCATTGGGAAGATTAATTTCACAGAGTTGTGCAGGACTGATTTCAAGTAGCTCTGAAGTCACTTTGGACACATTTCAAGTTCAGTAATAACCTTGAGTATTACCTCAGCAAGATCTAACATTTTATCAGTGTGTTTTGTTCACTAATGCGGAACATAATCTTCCCACATCTTTGGATTGTGAGAGGCCCATGGACCAAAAACAAAATCATCTTTTGGTCATCCATTTTGTGGTGATGAGCCCTTCCAAATGCAGCTGGGCTGCCTGATCCTTAGATGGTGGTCCATTACTGGGTGTGTATTGGAGGCTTTCCATTTTGGAAGGACCTGTCATGGCTTGCACTTCATCGACATGGCCTTTGGAAACCCAGGAGAAGCTCCATTACATGATCGAAATACAACTTTAGCAATGGAACATTCGATGTAGCCTATGTGAATATTATATGAAGAACTCATTTTACCTAAGCCTCTTTCTTTAAAGTGTTGTTTTATTAATGGCATTAAAAAGCTATTACAGGATATTCTCTTTTAACTGAATTCAATTTATAAGAAAAAAATGGATATTTTATTGTTCAAGTTGGAATGGTTCAAGCTTGACTTTGCTGCATTGCAAGATATTATTAGACTGTATTAGAAAGCCACTGAAAATAGCTTTCTTCTCTTTTTCTCTCCTTTGTCTTCCCCCCTTTCCTCTCTCCTCTTTCTTTCCTCGCTTCCCCAATCCTCCTCTCCTCTCACCTCCTCTCTTTTTTTTTCTCTCTCTCCTTTCTCCTGTCTCCTCTGTCTCATCTCTGTCCCTGTGTTTCTAATTTGCTATAAAGGTGGAGTGTGCGGACAGCAGGATTTGTGTACGTCCTCAGTTGTTCAAGTGGCTCAAATGCACAAATAAATAATTGGGATTGCCTACCTCAGTCTACAGTCTCTCTCTGCTCTCTTGGTTTTGAGAGGTCATTGAACTTCAGCCGGGGGTGGGGGGGTGGGTGCGGTGGTGGTGATCATAAAGTTAACACACAGAAAGTCCTTCCATTGTGTTGATCTTGGTACCTCACTGCTAATATTTTCTCAAATTTTTCATGTTTGTGTTTTAACACTGGAGAGGATAAGGGTGAGCATTGTTTTTCAAGCTGTCTTGAGTTTTAAATGCATTTCTGTTAGATTAATGCTTTTGCACGTGGGGGGGGGCAGGGAGGGGACAGTTCCTACTTTTCAGAAAGCCTCCTTGGCTTTGGGTTCTTACTGGGTTTTCAGATTGGTCCTTAGCAGTGAGCATCAGATAGGGATTCTGAGCTATGGCCTGCTGTGGCCTGCTGTTTGAACATGAGACAAATGAATCCTCTGTAGCACTCGCTGTAGAGCTTGCCAGATGCTAATAAGTTTCTGTGCTTAGCCCCTCTTCTGACAATGCAACACTTGTAATTAAATGTCTGATCCAAACTTATTCAGCACTTCTATACATCCCACTGCCATCAACACATAAAGAAATAGATCATTTTGCCACCTAATTTTATGACAAGATGCTCTCATATTCAGTACCATTCTGCTTATCCTGTCTTTTAATATAGTAAGAATTTTTCTTTGAACCTGACATGCATTTCAATGTGTTTTCTCTCTGCTGTGAGGAGGACCTGCAGAGACTGACCGCATAATTAAGGAAACCAATAAATTTTGTCTGTGTGTGAAGTGTGGGGTATAATATCCTGATAGTTCGGAAGTTCTTCAAATTATAAAAATATTGCTGAACAGCTTTAATGACATTTCTGTAGTTTTTTCCTGCACCTGGCCACTGTGAAAATGACTTAATTTTTGTCCTGGTAAAGATTATCTAGTTAGTTTTGTTTCAAATATTGTAATGTGCTTAGAAAGATAAATATTTGAGCGTATGCTGCTTGAAACATAGGTACCTACCAAAGATAAATGTGTTTGCTTTGTTTTTTCTCATATTGCATATTGGAATCATGCTTATGGAATCATGGCCATGCTCACAGTGAATATGTCTGGAGGAGTATTTGAACCCATATCCTATCCTTTTTCCAGTTCATCTAGAAAACTATCATGAGCAAAAGAACCACTCAGTCAGGTGCAGGTATTCCAAAAGAAAACATCCAATGAGAGAGCCAAGTAGAGGTAGGTCATACAACTCAGAGCTGGAAGGGATGTTGTAGATAATATCATCAAGTCTCCTCGTTTTGTTAATGTGAAAACAGTCCCAGAAAGATATTCCAGAAAAGGCTATGGATGTTACAGATGGCATTTCTGTTCAGGTATGGTTTGGTTCAGGCTCTTCTGAAAATCTTTCAAACATGGAGCTTCCATGAAGTTGAATGACTTTTCCAAAATGGCCCCAGATGGTGGTGATCCTTTGGTTTATTTTTGTCTGCTTTTTATACCCTGTCTTGCTATCAGCTATGTTTTTTTTCCCCTGCTAGTTAATATGCCTGCCCATAGTAAAAATAACAATAGTTGGAATTTATATAGTATTTTTCAGGTTAACTTCATTTGATACAACTCTTAGAATTAGGTGCTGTTATCCCCATTTTATAGATGAAGAAACTTAGTGACTTTCCTAGCATCACACAGCTAGTAGGTGTTAGGAGGCTAGATTTGAACTCGTTGCTTTTTGACCCCAAGTCCTATACTCTGCCCCCCCACACCCCCATGCAGTACACCTTTAGCCTTCTTATTCGCTATTTCTAATGTGTCTTGGTTTGTGTAATTGACATAACTACATTTAACAGGTATTAAGTAGCAGAGCAGCGTTTCTAACTGAGGTCCTAGGATTCCAAATCTCATTCCTTTCCCACTACACAATCAAGTGAAAGCTTAGTCCTAAGAGGACAATGAATGGGGTTGGGCTGACATCAGGGCCGCATGTTAGAAATCACTCTCGGGGGCAGTTTTATTGTCTTTATGCCTATATTGCTGCAGTTATCACTCACCATCAAGCACCTACCTATGGTTCTACAATTTTCTGTAGGCCCTTTCCTCCAACCCTGTATCCCTAATGCACTTTGTCTCATGTTTAAATGTCTTAACAATTAATGATTGTTTAGAACTAAATGTTTTCTTATAAATAGTTTAGTTACCTTTGAGGCTGTAATTCACTTTTTCCCCTTAACTATCTTTCCATCTTCTCTCTCACAGCCCCACATAGATATCCTACAACCATAGAAATATAGTGAGGTTGCGGGGAGGACAGGGGAGAAATGCCTTCTAGGAAAAAAAGCACTAGAATTGGGGGAAAAAAAAAGCTTTGGGTTCAAATTCTGGCTCATTTATTAGTTGTGTGCCCTTCACCTTAGGAAAACGACTTCACTTCTGGGCTACAGAGTCCTCATCCATAAAATGAGGAAGTTTCATTAGATGACACCTAAGGTCCTTTTCAGCTCTAAATTCTGTAATTAATTTAGGTGAACATTTCTATGGTTCCACTGCCATTCAGGAATAGGGACTTTCCCTTAAACAAGATGCCAGGATTTTTTTTGATTCCTTCCCTGTGTTGATATGGTGATTTTTGTAACTTGAGTATATAAGCAAAAAAGAAGACAAGTTGACCTGTGATGAGGATGAGGGATACCCCATGAACAACTAATGTGCTCTGATACTTTTAGAATATTAGGAGATGATGAGGAAGACTCTTACAGAAATTAAATCATAGATCTATTTTTTTTTTTATATTTTGAATTGCAAAAACTTTTCTTGCCTTTCTCAAAAACCCAAATCATTTATTTTTGACATTCATTTAAACATTCTTTTTGAGTTTTGAATTCTCTTCCTTGTGTATAGGTAATTAAGGTGGGATTTTTTTTTTTACCGTTTTCTCTTTTGGAGCACTTATTTAATCAAGCGCCCTTGATGAGTCCGACCTTTGTTTCTTTGATTAAATCAGGAGTCTTTGATGACTTGCTTACTTCAAGGGAAAACCTAGTTTACATGGGTTTGAGTCACATGTTTGTTACACCAGAAGCTTTTAGGTGCCATGGATTTGAGTCCCATGTTGTGAAGCCCTTTGACCCTGAATAGGGTATATAAACACAGAGGTTGGTGTTTTGTCTTTTGGGGCTCTCACTCACTGGAAGAATGTTGATGTGGAAACTCTGCGTAGCTACAGGAGCCTCCCAGCTTTGAAGAAAACTCAGATGTTGGTGCTTCTCTTTTTGGTAACTATGTATGCGACATCTTGATCAGACAAAGCCTGTCTATTTGAATTGTGTTATTTGATCTGTTCATATTTTCTATTTGTAATTTGTATTTGCGTTTGCTCTGAAGTTCAAGGTGCTGACTTTTCCCCCTGAACTAAGTAAATGTTGTATGTATGTTTGATTAAAGTAAGATTGTTAACTCCTTAAAGTGCTTTCCATAGAAAATCAGATCAAAGAACCTGTGTTGGCAGCTCTCGTTGCTGGTCTTGTTGGGTCTTACACCCTCACAACAGCTGCTAGCATTGTTGTTATACCTTGTTTGAGAAAGCAGGAAATATCATATCAGTTATACATGTGAAGTCGTGCAAAATAGGTCTCCATATTAGCCATGTTCACTACCCCCCCCCCAAAAAAAGCAAGAAAAATAAAGTTAAAAAATTGTACTTCTATCTGTACTCAGATTTCATCAGTTGTTTCTCTGGAGGTACATAGCATTTTTCCTGATAAGCCCTTCAGAATTGTCTTGAATAATTGTATTGATTAGAATAGCTAAGTCTTTCACAGTTGATCATAGTACAATATTGCTGTTACTGTGTGCTCTGTTCTCCAGGTTCTGCTCATTTTACTTTGAATCAGTTGGTACAAGTCTTCCTCGGTTTTTCTGAAACCATCATGCTCACCATTTCTTATAGCACAATGGTACTCCACCCACAACCATATACCACAACTTGTTCAACCACTTCGCGATTGGTGGGCCTCCCCTCAATACTGGGGGCAGTTTTTTGCCATCACAAAAAGAACTGCTATAAATATTTTTGTACATATAGGTGCTTTTCCTTTTTAAAGTGTCTTTGGAAAACAGACCTAGTACTGGGTATGTACAGTTTTAAAGTCCTTTGAGCATACTTCCAAATTTTTCTCCATAATGATTGGACCAATTCACAGTTCTACCAACAGCGTATTAGTATCCCAATTTTTCCATATCCCCTCCAATGTTTGTCATTTTCGTTTTCTGTCTTCTTCTGAAAACTGCTTGTTCATATCCTTTATTAATTGGGGAATAATTTGTATTTTTATAAATGTAACTATGTTCTCTACATAGTTGAGAAATGAGGCCTTTGTCAGAGAAATTTGCAGTAAATTTGTCCCCCTGGTTTTCTGCCTTCCATAGTTAATTTGAGTATTGTAGGATGTCATTTGTTAATTTTGGTCTTTTCTAACCATTCCCTAGCTGCTATAAGTAGTGGATGGGACCAAAGTGAATACAGCAGGATCTTGAGAAAATGTGGTTCAGTATCCTCCTGCCTCAGATGTTATCCAGATAATTGCATCAACCTCTAGAAGGCTTACATCTGAAAAGTGATCCAAAAAGCTAAATTTTGTAAATAAGGTGATGACAGTCTTTTCCAGATTAGGAAATAAGCCACTTTTGTTTTGGCTTTTGCAAGGTTTGTGTTTAAAACATCTGTCACAAGGAATGGCTTAGGTAGAGCCTTAGTGATTAGTAAGAGATACCCAATTCTGAGCAGTTGCAAAGACATCAATCTCATGGGCCACAGAAGAACCTGATGAGACTTAATCAAAAATAAATCAAGAGCAAGTCCCAACCAAACTGGAAGCACATCATGAATATTCGTGAACATCTGGATGTTTGCGGATATGTGCATTTTTTTCTTTTGATACAGACAAGGATTCTTACAAAGATGCCAAAAGGAAGACAGATTTCCATCTGTGATATCAAAGCGTTGTTTTCTTTTGTTTCTTTGTGTATGTCTTTTCTCCTCAGGGTTTGGGTTTTTCTTCTCTACAGATCTTCCTTTGATCTCTTTCATCTCTCTGTCTCTATTTGGTGTTTTATCTGATTTCTCCATTGGAATCAATAACTCGAATGAAGAATAAACTTCCCCTAAAGAGATAGTGATCTTTTTTTTTTTTTTAGTCAACAGAAATTTTTTGTTCTAACTTATTTTTTTACCTGCAAGGAATTTTATAACTATTAATTGAGGTATTTCTTGGCACAACTTTATTTCAATATCATAATACCTTACCTTCGAATAAAACTCTTTTAATCACCCCAAGCTTTCCATTTAAACAAAGACCCATTTTTCAAATTCCATTATTCCACTGGTGGTGCTATATAGCAGTGAAACATGGAATACAACACTTTAGAGAATTAAGAATTATTATGGCAAAGAGGGCAGTGTAGGAACACATGATTGGTGTGATCAGAATGTGAAATATAGCCAATGAGGACCTATGAAGAATAGGGGTAAGTATATTATCAGGGAAACATATGATAAGAAAAGAAGATAGTTTGGTCATGTGGTCAGGGTAATATATGACAACTGGAGTATTCCATTACGACCTTCTCAATGCTGGAAGAAAACAAGGAAGAACTTGCCTGTTGTTGGATGAAAAACCTGTGGTAAATTTATGGGCATGTATGTGCAAGAGTCATATAGGATAGACAGACAAGGACAGATTTCAATCTCAATTGTCATAGAAAACTCAAAAATTGATATGACCACGGAGTTATTCGAGAGCATTCTCATTTGAAACTTAATTCTTTAACATATTTACCTGTTTTGAAGCATAGCCAAGATCTGAGAATTATTTAAAATAGACCTGACCTGCCTAAATATAAGCCCCAAAATCTAAACTCTAAAGCTAATAATCTAATGCCTAGGGCAACAGTAAAGGTTCTTACTTATTACAGCTTATTTGTTCTTCATTTTCACACTATTTTAAAAAGTATGTCATTTGGTTACCATGCCAACAGCTTATTACAAATAGGAAATTAGAAGCAGGAAATCTTACTGGCTTCAAGGCCAGATTTCTATCCACTCTACCAGGTGCTTTCCTTGAAAATTATTTTCTGTTATGAAGAATTTCTCCTAATGTAATTCAGATCTTGATAATGCTTATTTTCAGGCATTTCAATATACTGATTTCTCTTTTCCAGGGTAGATAATGCTCATGGTGCCCTACACAGAGCTTGCACATAAATATATAATAAAATCATTAATTATTATTGAATATCTTTAAAAATTATTCATATTTTTATGTTTACATAATCTTCATTTATAAACATATCCTTTCTCCCTTTCTTCTTCAGTAAACCAACCCATGTAGCAATGAATAAAAAAATGAGGGAGAGAGGAGGGAAGGGTCCAACATACCAATTAAGTGTGACAGTATATGCAATGTAACATGCCCATAGTCTCCCATCCCTTCAAATTAGGGGAAGAAGCAGGTTTTCTCCTCTTTTCTTTGGAGCTAAGCTTGATCGTCCTAGTGTACAACATTGCCTTTTATTTTTTTGTTGTTTTTTTCTTTACATTATTGCAGGTTTCTTGTATTTTGTTTCTGCTTATTTCACTTTGCATCAGTTCATATATGTCTTCTTATGCTTCTCTGTAGTCTTCATATTATTGATGGGTGTGTCTTATGAGGACAATCAGTCTCTAGCCCCAAGCCATATGAATGGGAGGATTTCTTCATGCTTACCTAGCAAGACCTACTAGGTTGAAAAAAAAATGATTAACAAAACTGAGTCAGAAGTTTCTGAAGGACGTTACTTCCTCCTTTCTGAGCCTCAGTTTTCCCATCTCTTAGAAAAGGGGGTAAACTAAATCCTATCCAAAATCTCTTACAACTCTAAATCCTCTGAAACTAGTTAGCAATGGCTTGAAGGAAAAGTGCCTTTATTGTGGATTGGAATTAAAGGCTTTATAAATAAATGGTTATCGATATGTATAGGCTGCTACACTAATCGGGGGCAGGAAAGATGTCCTTTCAATCTCATTTGGAAATTAAATAAACCTTTCCCCCAGCTCTACTCCACTTTGTAGTTTTTCAAAGAATAGCAGCTGTATAAAGATTCTGTCAGCAGCCTGTTGGCCTGAAATGAGAGTGTCAGAAGGAAAAACCCAGGAGCCAACAAGGACAGACCACTAACAAACGAACACACAAAGCCAGGCTTCTTTGGAGTCTTCAATGGTTTGCAACTCACATTAGCCCCAGCCTCCTCTATGGCTGTTTGTGCTGTCTCCTGCTCTGGACTGGCTGTACCATCTGAGGCTCAGTCAGCCCTTAAAGGCAGGAGCTTTTGTGCTTTGTTTGCCCCAGTTTGCCTTATTGTTTAGTCTCATGAAACCACGGAACAGCAAAGAGATAGCAATAATACAAGCATTTGAAGCATGGTGCTGTTATGATGAAGTGAATATAACCCTATAATAGCTATTTGTAGTCTAGGAAATGATGACTGGGAAGGTTTTGTGCCTGTAATGAAACTTTACAGAAAACCATCTGTATAGTGGGGCATTCCCCAGCTTACATTATAGGCAGATAAAGTCACTATAGAAGTTCTTGCTTTTCCTCTCCATGCCCCACTCATTGCTCCCTGCCCACCTTCCTCCCCTCCCCTGGTCCCAGTTTCTGGTTTCTTACTTCTTCCTTTTGGTGCTGGAGTAGAGAAGTGAAAGAAAAGACGAGAGAAGAGACCTCATCTGATCAGTGCACTCCTGCTGCTTTCATCATACACACACACACACACGCACACACGGTTATCTCAGTCCTTCAGCTACTGAGCTTTCTTCTGCCCTCTTCCCTAGTGGGAAAGAAAAGGGAGGAAGGAGGTGGGGAGGAACCAACAATATTCCTGCTTCCATTCTTCACGTTCTGACTTTCCTAACCTCACTTTAAAGATCTCTTTGCCCCTCTGATATTCACCTCTGATTTCTCTCTACCCAGAACCCTGCTCTCTCTTTGCCACCATCTTAGCTTTCACTTTAGACTTCTCACCTCAGTTCCAAAATGCTCCTTACCTCCATTTACAGTCTGCCCTGCCACCACTGTCCTGTTTCTCTTCACCTGGACCAGCACCTTCAGCAGAGAACCTCCGTGGTCCGTGCCTCTGGGGTGCTTAATCCACTCAGCTTTAGAACTCCTGACCTTGATAGAGGAGAAGGAAAAGAGGAGAAATGGGGATGTGCAGAGACTAGTTATTAAGTACCTACTATATGCCAGGTTCTGTGATAAGTGCATTACAAATATCTCGTTTGATCCTCATAGCAGTCCCATAGCATAGTAGGTACTATTATAAGATCCCCATTTTACAGTTAAGGAAACTGAGGCAGACAAAGGTTGTGATTTGCCCAAGGTTGTCCATCTAGTAGTTGTCCATCTGAGGCCAGATTTCAGGTCTTCCAGACTCCAAGCCTGGGTACTCTCTCCTAGCTGATGATTGGATACCGAGGGAATACAAATTGACTTAGCCTAATTTATTGCATCGTGCTGACCTCAGACCAATAGGCTTTGAGGTTTTGTAAAACATTTTACATGTATTATGTCATTTTATCCTCACAACAGCCCTGGGAGGCAGGTGCTATTATTATCCTCATTTTACAGATGACGTAATTGAGGCTTAGGAAGATTAAATGATTTTCTCAAGGTCCCACAGCTAATAATTGACTAACACAGAATTTCTTAGGTCATCCTCATTTCAAGTCCAGAACTTTTTCCAATCTGTCTTAATATGATACATATATGACAGTAAAATTCTCTAATACTGTGAGTACTATCCTTGAGTCATATTACTGTATGTTATCTGCACAGGTCGGTATCTGTTTATGCATGCACATATGTATGGTGTTAGAGTCAGTATGGCCACATAGTCTAATAAGTAGAAAGCTAGCCTCTGGATGAGGAAGACCTGGGTTCAAATCTTGCCTCTGACTAATATTTTGTGTGCCTGGATAAATAAAGTCACAACCTTTCAGTGCCTCACATGACTTTCTAAAACTATAAGTTCTTGATCTTAACAGAGACATGTCCCTGCCCAGGAGTTTCTTAACACCAGTGAAATTACAGGGGAGTTGGGGAGGGGGAGAGAGAGAGAGAGAGAGAGAGAGAGAGAGAGAGAGAGTGCATGAGAGCGAGAGTGAGAGTGTTAGTAGTTCTGTCTTGGGAATTCACATCCTTACACTTTTTTTTTTAAATGACATGTATATTGTTTCTGGCTAAACATCCATTGTTAGATATAACCAGTTAAGAAAACATTCAGGAACACCATCTCTCCATTAGTGGGAAAATGCCTATGATGTGGTAGCTCAGATCTTTTTTTTTTTTTTTTTTGGTTCCTGCAGATAAAATTTATAATTTTTTCTTTCTTTTGTCAGTCAATAATCATTAATCACCTACTAAGTGCTAGGGATACAAAAGAGGCAAAGAACAATCACTGCCTTCAAGGTTTTCCTGTCCAACAAAGGAGACAACAAGCGAACAAATCTGTAACATCCCCCCTTGGTGGCTCAGATCTTGCAGACATTTGTCTTCCAGCAGAGTCATGCAACTAGGCCATGATCCCACTGATGTTTTTGAATGTGGTACTACACAAAGTGATGGCATCTCAAAGTGGCAGACTATAGAACAGATGAGAGGGGTTCAGCTTTCATTGATTAGTTGCTGGTTAGCCATTGCTTCTCACAAGGTGTTTCATACCAGTGTAAGATAGAATGACAGCTTTGGACAAATGCTTTTCATAAGAATATCAGTATCTCTTTTTTAAAAAAATTATTGATATTTTTTATTTTTTATTATTTTTCCCAATGTATCTCTTCCTGAAGAGACGTCCTTTATAAGAAAGACCCAAAAAAAGGCAGCCAGGGTGGGGGGAGGGGACAGTTCTAACCAACACATTGGAAAAAGCTAGTGTGGCTGACTTGGGTTCAAGTTGTGCCCCAGACACATGCTGACTATTTGAGCCTGGGTAAGTCACTTAATCTTAGCTCTCCAGGTAGATGGGGAACTATTACAAATTACAGAGGAGCTGTCAATCCACATAGGTACAAGTTCCTTATCGAGAACTCTCTACATTAAAGAAGTCACAGCTTCAATGAAAAAAGCCCAGTCCTGATATCATCTATAATGTTCCAAAGCCACAGTCCCCCATATCTGTAGAACGGGGAGTGGTGTCTACTTATCTCTCTTCTTTGGAGCCAGCTTGACCAATATAATTTATCAGCATTTGGGTTTGGTGGCTTTATTGTTGTCCTTTCTTTTCACATTATTGTAGTCACGTGTGTATTATTTTCTTGGTTCATGCTCATTTTTTTTATATCAGTGTTCCCATGCTTCTTTGTAGTCGTCATATTCATGGTCTAATATAATAATAGCCCATCACATTCATGTAAGAAATAGCTTGCATTTACATAGCTCTTTAAGATTTCCCGAACATTTTATAAGTATTACCTTATCCTCACAACAATCCCGAGAAGACAACCACCTAGGAAGGTAGGGGCTATTACTATCATCTTCATTTTATGGATGGGAAATTGAGGCCAACAGAGGTTTAGTGACTTGGCCAGAGTCATACCACTAGTAAGTGTCTGAGGCCAGATTTGAGAGACTCTAGGTCTCTCATTATCTACCGTTCCACCTCCCTTCACCATAACTTGTTTAGCCTTTCCTCAGTTGATGGACATTTATCTTTGTAGTTCTTTGCTACAAACAAAAAAAAAATCAAGCTATGATATCTTAAATTTGGTGAAAGTAATTTAGGCAAGGAAGGCGGTGGGAAAGAAGAAGCTAAAATTCTTACTATATGAGTAAAACCTCAGTGAAAGATGTTGCTGTTAATCTACTTCAGTATTAATAATTTGCAAGGTCCCTAATGAAATAAAACAGTGTGTAGTAGAGGAAAGACCAATGGAGTTAGAAGACCTGGATTCAAAATCCAACTCTGGATTTTTCTATATGATGCTAGGGAAATGGGTTAACCTTTCTAAGGCTCAGCTTTTCTGTCTTTGCGAAACAGCCATAATAATAATGGACTTCCTCACATGGTTTTGAGAAAGGTGCTTTGTTATAACAGCTAATGTGTGTGTGTGTGTGTGTATAATATATATATATATGTATACATAAATATATCACTTTAAAGTTGGCAAAACATTCTGCATATTCATTATCTCATGTGATCCTCAAGACAACTTTGGGAGGTGGTTGCTATTATTATCATCTTCACTTTACAGAGGTGGAAATTGGAGTTGTCAGAATTTATGTGATTTGACCAAAGTCGCACAATTCGTATCTAAGACAAGATTGGAACTCTGGTCCTCCTGAATCCAAGGTTGTTTCTCTCTCTACTACATCCTGCTACCTCTTCATAAAGGCTAAAGTTATCAATCCTGTTGGAAATGAGGGAAAGCTTTGAAAAGGTTTAGGAGAATGAATGTCTCTAGACTGTCTGTGCTTGTGTAGTTTGAGAGTCAGTGGAAAGAGACCATACTTGAAGTAAGTAGACACCTACGTTTGAATTCTTCTCAGACATACAAACAACAGAAAAAGAGGACTATTTATGAAACCGTAAAGCTCTGCTATGTTTTTGAGAAAAGGATAAAAATTCACTTGGTGGGTCCAAAGCTGCCCTGCTTCTGTCTCTTCCCTTATTAAATTTCTTCTGCTCTCTTCTATGTAGTTTTTCGTGATCCATTGACGCTTTATTTTCTTCCTTCAAATCAGATAATATTTGTAAGGCACTTAGTATGGTGTCTGACACATAGTAGGCATTCAATTGCTTTTTCCCTTCCTTTTCCTCCCTCATCTTCCCTTATAATTTCTGTCCCTTTAACAAAAGCCCTCCCTTGTAAGTTTAATCAAGCAAAAGACATCCATACTTTGGCCACATTGAAAATACCTGTCTCATGGTACCTCTAATACAGGGCTTCTTAAACTTTTTCCACTTGTGACTCTTTTAGTGCTTCTTAAAATGTAGGTCACAACCCCATGTGAGTTTTAATATATCATCACTTCTCTGTCTGGAAGTGGGGAGCATGATTTATCATAGTACTTCTCTTTACAGAATTGTTTTTAGAATCAAATGAGGTAATATATGTAAATTAACGGGCTATGTCAATATCAACTTTCCTTCTGATTCTAAAAAAAAGATTAGGACTAAAGAAAGGGCCTAGTACTGTATTTGCACATAGTTGGTGCTTAATAATTCATATCAACGAAAGCCATTGCAGTATGTGTAATATTTCTTTAAAATAATTCTTATTTTATTAGGTGCTTCGCTTTCAATGCTTCCACTGTCTTCTGTTGGCGTTTTAAACCTAATTTCTGATAGTATTACTTTCAACTCTTTAATTATTATTTAGTGTAATCTACCAAATTTTTATTGTTACTGGGATCAGACATTGTATTGACTCATCTAATACTATAGCTACAAGAAAAGCAATGAATATATAACCTAATATAAGGCAGCTTTTTCATCAAGCTTTTTGGTTAACATTAAAGTCACTTTATTCTTTGTGTCTTTGAAAGCATAACATCATATATTGAGATTTGGGCTGGGTTTTGGACCTTAGCTGGAAAGATAGTCTGTTAGGGAAGATCTCATACATACAAAATTATTTATAGCATGTGTTTTATCATAGCAAAGAACAAGAAGGAAAGGTGTTGCCCGTTAACTGAAAAAAAAGCTGAATAAATTATGCCTTTTGAAAGCAATGGTCTATTCTTATGTTCCATAAGAAATAACAAGTTGGGAGAATTTAGAAACTTGAGAAGATTTGTGTGAACTGTTGTGGGATAAAGAAAGGAAAAAGCAGAACAATTTATGTGGTGGGCATATTGAAGCAATTTTGAAAGACTTTAGAACTCTAATCAATGCAGTACTCAGTCGTGACTTCTGAGGACTAATAGTATAGCCTGTCTCCTGCCTCTCAACAAAGGTGGTAGATCAGAGGTGTAGAATGAGTTGTATATTTTTAGACCTGGCCAATTTTTTATTTGTTTTAAATGGCTACTTTTTTTGTAGCAAAGGAAGATACAGAGTGGGCCAATCATTGTGAAATACTCAGTGATGCAAAAAAGAAAAGAACATTAATGAAATATTTTTTAAAAGGATAAAGTCTATTTTTGTGACCAAATGCATGAATAGAAACAATGCCAGACATTTGTCTCTTTTATTTTCTCCACTCTGTATTTTGGCAACTTGTTACACACCTGAGGCTTTTTGGGAAATTGAAGGAACCGCTTACTAGAGCCCAGCCAACATTCAGCCAGAGTTTGACCATTGTCTGCCATTGTATGTCTATGTTAGACTAGGGCACTGGTGAAAATCGTCTGGGATCAGAAAATCCAGCTAAGCTAACAGATACAAGATCAAGTCCAGGCAAATCAGCTCAGGTAGGGAGGATCAGGGAGCCACCCCAGGTTTAAGCACACTTCTAGGGATCAACTTTTAGGAGGACAAAATTGGCAGGCGGGACAATTGACCTTTGCTCCTAAAAGAAAGATTACATTCTGCTGTGGTGTGTATTTCCTTAGAGATATGGGTTGCATTAGGCCCATAAGTAAAGCTTTATAGACAGTTGGTCCGAAGCATTCAGATGAATCATGCCTCTCATTGAGGTCAGGTCAAAGATACTAAGGTTATCTTATGATCTGGTTTGTATGTTAGAGATTGGCCATAATCAATCTGTGGCAATAATGTATATTTAACACAGTTAAGTGCATGTATAACTGCATATTAGTGACTCTCCTTTTTATTTACTAGGCATTATGAAAAAAAGAATTGTCGAATTTATTGCGTCTTGGACCCGATTTATTTAATTTGACCATCATTATAAAATTGCAGCCCAAGGCCCTCTGTAAAACAGAGATGTGATAGTTTGGGAGGAGAGTGGACAATTTCCAGGGTTGAGGGGAAGATTTCTGTTGGGTATTTGTTTATTTCTTCCTAGGACTTTTTTCTCTTTTACCTCCCATCTGGAAAAAGGGAAATGTTTTCAATTATGATATTTTAGAAATATTTTTAATAAGATGTTCATCATTTGCATAACCTTTATTCTAAAATAACCAAATTATAAAGTAAAAAGCCATCCCTTACCAAATGGCTTAGATAACTCCACTGTTTTTGAAAATCACTTTCTACTTACAAGTAAGTACAAAAGAGAATCATGAGAAAAGATTCCCATTTGAGGATTTTTGTTTCTACAAATTATGCTCTTGCATGATTTTAAGAGCAAAAGCCAGAAATCTGTAAGTAATGATTGTATCATGACAATGTTTCACTGGACTACAAAACAGCTGTATATTTTGGACATGAATTTACATGGGTGGTGTTGGATTTTGGAGGACACAGAACTTCTTCAGGTGTCTTCTGGTCCAGGAATGTTATAGAGGCTTTGGCCAACCCTTATTGTCTCCTTTTCCTTCCTGCGTGCTTCAGATTTTACCATCATCTACAATATTTGGAAGGAGCATTTGCTTATGTTTAGAAATGTGCCAAATGAGTAAATAAGTTAACATGTAAATGGGTAGAAGTATTTGTCTCAAGCTGGGGAATCAATTTTTTGAGGTGGGGGAAGTCTGTGAAAATAGTAAAAATAAAGCATCTAGAGAAGCTGAAACTTCTAATAGTAACAGTTCATTAAATGAATATTGTTTGAGAAAATTCCCTTACGGCAAAAGTGGAATTGTTTTCTTGATTTATCATTTTCCCTTCTCCCCTTTTTTCTCCTTGTTTTCTGACAAATGACCGATAACCTATTAGGAGAGCAACTAGATGGTACAATGAATACAGTCCTGGGCCTGGAGTCAAGAAGACTCCTTTTCATGAGTCAGACACTTACTAGCTGTGTGACTCTGGGCAAGTCACTTAACTATATTTGTCTCACTTTCCTCATCTGTAAAATGATCTGGAGAAGGAAATGGCAAACCCCTCCAGTATCTCTGCTAAGAAAACCCCCAAAGGGGACAAGAAGAGTTGGACATGACTTAACAGCAACAAAATCACCTTAAGAACCCAAACATGTATTTTAACTAGTATTGAAAGAAAAAATGCCAAAGTATAATATTTTGTCATTTTGATCTATAATAATAATTAAAAATGGAAATTTAATAGAATTAGAGCTAGAGGTGACCTTAGAGATCTTTTAATATAACTTCCTTTACACATGAAGGAATTGAAGCAAAGGGAAGCTTAGAGCCTTACCCTAGGTTAAATGGTAAGTAAGTAGTGGAGCAAAGATTTGAACCTTCATTTGACTCCAAACCTAGAGCTCTTCCATTGTGCCGTGATGCTCTTCCCTTTCTCTAAAAAGTCTAAATAAACTGATATATTGTCACAGCAAGCACCCTAGCATACCCAGGGTGGCCTGCTAGCACAGGCTCTTAGATCTGCTTTTCTAAGAAAGACTGCTCAAAAAGGGGTTAACAGCCCTACTTTTAATTATATTCACTAGTTCAGGGGAAGGATCAGCATCCTGAATGTCAGAGAGAATTAGCATAAAGACCAACAAACGGGGCTCTGACTGCCTGAATCAAAGCTATATTGCTATACACTTTACATACACCCCTGGATCGAGAGAGACTTTACATCTGAGCAA
Source organism: Phalanger gymnotis (assembly GCA_028646595.1). Lineage (NCBI taxonomy): Eukaryota > Metazoa > Chordata > Mammalia > Diprotodontia > Phalangeridae > Phalanger > Phalanger gymnotis. The sequence goes on along the minus strand of CM053627.1, from coordinate 97,259,043 downwards.
TCAGGGGGTCTGAACATACAGCTACTCATCAACCAGGAAATCAAAAGGTCCTTCTCATAAGTGAGCCCCCAAAGCAAAATACCAACTCAGAGTGTGTGTGTGTGTGTGTTTGTGTGTGTGTGTGTGTATATATATAATATAATATATTATATTATTGTATATTATTATATATTATTAATATATTATAATATATAATATATTATATATAATATATAAATATATAAACATATATATATATATACATATATATATATATATATACACACTTCTCAGAGTCAGAAGGCGTCACAATCCTTGTGATTCAGTGCCTAATCGACTTAGTACCAAAAGGTGTGAAAGCCTTCCTACAAGCAAACCTCCCCTACACAAGCTTCCCTTAATGGGCAGGGAAGATCGTTATATCCCATTCACATTACATATATACATATAAACATATATATCCTAAATAGATATTAAGTAAAATTCATCCTTTCCTTGATGACTAAATCTTCATTATAAGCATCCATCATTGAAAGAATGAAAAAGATAGACAACAATAAAAAGGATATTTCATAACTTGTAACAACTATGAGCTATTACAGTCGAGCAACAACTATTGAATGACAAAAATCTGGTCCATTTGATCCTTTGAAGGTATACAGTTAGAATAATGAATCAAACCCCTGTTTGAAGATGCTATCTAGGCAAATTGAACTTTAGATTATTAGATAGTAGAATCCTAACTCCCACTCCCCTGCCACATTTCAGTTTATTTCAGATAATGTTTGTTGTTCAGTCTTGTTCAACTCTTCATAACACCATCTGGGGTATTCTTGGCAAAGATACAGAAGTGGTTTGCCATTCCCTTCTCTATATCATTTTACAGATGAAGAAATTGAGGCAAACGGGTAAGTGACTTACGCAGGGTTATATAGCTAGTAATTATATCAGGCCAGATTTGAATTCAGATCTTCTTGACTCCAGGCCTGGCAGTCTATCCACTAAGCCACCTACTGGTCCAATTTCAGGTGTGTGTCTGTGTGTGTGTAAACACATGTACATATACACAAGTTTGCACACACATATGCATACACGTGTGTGTGTGTGTGTGTGTGTGTGTGTGTGTATGTATAGCCTCTTATTAAGTGGGAGCCAGAAGTTGGGATCTCTCAAGTAAGCCTAATTAAAATGATAATGACAATAGTAGATCTATTTGCTTATTTATTGATTGTCATGCTTTGTTTTGACATGATAAGTAACATGGTTAAAAAAAAAAAACAACCTGGCTCGGTAGTCAAAGACCCTGGGTTCAGATCACTCCTGTGACACTTTGAGTGATTTTGCTTATTCTTCCCAGGGCCTCAATATCCTCAATTGTAAAATAGTTGGCCTCTGAAATTCCTTCAGTTCTAAACATCTGATTATATGATCCCTGACTAGATACTTCTCAACAAACATCAGTCAGTCAATAAACATTTATTAAGGGAGTAATGTCCAACTAGTCCCTCATCCCCATAAAATGCATTCCACCAGAGCAAGTAAACAAAAGTGTCAGATACAGTAACTGCCCCTGATAGTAGCATGTAAAAAACAATAGGATTTAGCGACTTGAGAGCAGAGACTAGACTGATTTATTTGGGGAACCTCAGCTCCTTACAAAATGCCTATTAGTAAATATTGGCTGAATTGAATGTAATTCATGGTAGACATTATCTGCTTTTGAAGTTTGCTGATAACAGAGGGAAAGGAAATATACTTTAATTTTGATAGTGTGGTTTCAGCATTGTCCTTGTCTTTGATAAGGGGCCTTTAAAAACGGTACTAAAGAAGACTGACCTTAAGGGGGAAAAAAATTAGTGAGCATTTGATGTGTATTATTATGTCCTCATGTTAACCTGACCAAAATCATCTTAAAGTAATGTCATTACTACATTGCAGCCGAATTTCACTGTAACATCATCTCTAGAAACATGAATTGGATGGTTGGTGACGATCCAAACTCTTGTCGAACTCCAGAAATTATTCATTTCTCTCAACATCATATCACTCACTGGGAATTTGTAAAAATTATTCCTAAGAAAATTATTGTCCCTGTAATATTGTTCCACCTAGCATCGTATTTTAATGGATCAATTAATGACATAAATATGGATACATGTACACGTGTGTGCATATATATACACACGTGTGTGTATACATATGTATGTGTATATACATACATACATGCGCATGTATGTGCCAATATATACATATACGCACACAGAGGGTGTCCCAAGTGTCTTAGTGCAGTTTTAGTAAGACTTTTGAAACATACTGTATATACACATGTTATTGTATGTTATTGCATCTTATTGCAGTATGTAAGAAGAGGAGGATTTAGTCTCCTTAAAGTCAGGGACTATATTGGGTTTATCTTTGAAACCCCAGTTGCTAAAAGTTCCTTTAAGTAAATGTTCATTGACTGATTTTAATTGGTAGTATACGTCACTTTCTGCTTTTGGTATTTGCTCTATCAGAAGGAAAGGAAATATACTTTAATTTTGTTAGTGTGGTGAAAAATTGTCCTTGCATTTGATAAGGGAGCTTTAAAAAAAAAGTGATGTTAAGGAACACTGACCTTAAGGAAAAAATATTTGCTGAATATTTAATACATAGCATTTCATTAGTGAGGAAGTTGTATCCACTCTGATAAAATGGCCTTTGAGAGTTATCATGCTTGAAAAATCCATCATCTTGTGCGGCTTTTCTTATCTTGGCAAGGCTGGCTCTTAGGCTCAGCTTGTACTCTGTGCTTTTCCATCTTGATAGGCTCTGCCAGAACGTTGCTCTAACTGGAATAATCTTTGAGAGTGCAGGGTCACCATTCCACAGTAACATAGAAAAAATAGGAAAACTCATGCTCAGATAAGTGTCATTGATAGTGATATAACCTTTCACCTAATGGCCTATCAAATCACAGAGCAGGCTTTAAAAATATTCATTCTTTGAACAAACATTTATTCAGTGCCTACTATTTTTGTTATTGTTGAGTCATTTCAGTCATGTCCAACTCTCTGTGTTCTCATTTGGGGTTTTCCTGGCAAAGATTTTGGAGGGACTTGCCATTTCCTTCTCCAGTTCACTTTACATATGAGGAACCTGAGGCAAACGGGGGTCACACAGAAGTAAGTGTCTGAGACTGGATTTGAATTCAGGTCTTCCTGACTCTACAGCCAGTGCTGTATGCCCTGTACCACATACAATGTAAATACTGGTAGGAATACAAAAATTAAATAAGAGATTGTCTTTCCTTTCATGAACATACAACCTAGTAGATAATATTCTTAACTCAGAAAACTCTTGAAACCCCTTATAATAGGCTATGAAAGACTAATCTTCACTTTCCCTGAAGTGGCAACTTTTCATACTAGTAATACATTTCCTTTGGTTCCATTATTTTTGGGTGGCATTAAATTAATAATTAAATTAATAATTTAATTAATCCTCTCTTGTCAGAACCTCACTAAAATGAAATACATGAAGAAATGAAATGAAAGATGGCACAAGTCTTTCTTGCATTCTGTCTGAGAAAATTAGGTTACCAAAAAGCCCTCATCATGAATCAATGTCATTATGACATTATACAGTCTATTATTACAGGTTCTCAAACCATGTTTGATCCCAGGTCACTGTAATACAGAAAACTGTGCCAGCATATAAATGACAAAGGGAAACTGGCTTCTATGTCTTTTCGACTTGATCTTAAAAGTGTCATTTAAATATAAGCAATGGTGTAATTGACAAGAATCCAAAAATTTTCTATTACTGCTCATCAATCAGTTAAGCATTTTGAGCATTACCATGTTCTTGTCATATGGGATGGATAAAACCCCCGCCGTGGATGACTTCATGGATGGTCCTGGCAGGAGCTGAAAAGAATGAAATTATAGGGATGTGTTGTAATCAGTGCCACTGGAGGGATTGCCCATATGAAGGAGATCATGCCTCTCCTCTTGAGTTTTGAAATACATTCCCAGTCCTGGACCAGGGTTTCAAAAAATATTAGTCAAGGTTTCTTATACTATGTAAAAAAAAAAAAAAAGATTTATACTCTTTTTGAGGGAAGGGTTTGAGAGGAGAAAAGACTATGTCAGTCAGCATTTTCCTATAGGACCCCTTGGTAAAGGTGTGAAACTTCATTATAATCAGTCTCCCATTTATAAAATGGAATTAACTGTCTCTTGTAAAATTATTTTGCCTAACATCAAGATTTTGCAAAACCAGTTAGCAACCTTAGACAGGGTATGCCTGTACAGTAAAGCATCCAATTAAACCACAGACAATTAGAGAATAGTATGTATAAAAAGAGCTGCTAATTGTGCCCTACAGACAGAAAATGAAAAAAAAAAAGATTGAAAGTTTTGGTTAACGTCTCTTCGGGCTATAGTAAATTCATTTTTTCATATTTGATTGAATTGATTAAAAATGGGAATTATATCAGGAGAAATTGTTTAGCTATGCAACTATTAAAAAAAAAAGAAAGTTGCTGGCAAAAATAGTAACAGTTATTGTTTTACAAATGTCTACCTAACCTCTAATCACCACTTTTCTCATCAGTTTTGCTGATACTTAACATTCTTTCATTTTTTCCCCATCTTTCTTAATAATCTCTCTGATAATACATTTCTCCTTTGTATGACATTAAGTAAAATTCAAATGGCTCTACTTCCAAAGTTTTGTAATTTGCATTTGAAATTTTACAGAAATATTTTTCAATGGTTACAATATTTCATTAAAAGCACTTATGCGAGCTAGAATTTGATATAAAGAATCATAAAAAAAATTCTCTTCCAAGAAATTATTTTTAAAAATCGTCTCGACCTATGATTTCGTTGGGTAGGAAATTCCCGGTGTCAGAAACTCCACCTCCTACCCTCAAGAAAATCGGCAACTTATTTGCAATTTATAGCCTCAGATAGTTGCTTCGAGAAGGGACTTTAAGTTACTTGCCAGGGTCACTTAGCAAGTCTGAGTCACTTGCAGTACTTGAGCTCAGGTCTTTCTTACTCTTAGGGGATGTGGGCTTCTATCCTTTATGCCGTGCTACCTCTTTAAAAAAATTATTTAAAAGATAAGATTTCTTTCCAAATGGTTTTCTATTTTTGTTTGTGTTTCTTCCTAGAAGCATTACCCTGAGGAAGATGCTTCTCTCTACATTACAGATAGAATTAAAGCATGTACATACGAGTAGATTTTATACAGTGCTGAAAATATTTAATGATTGCTGCTGATATGTGTGTAGCGCTTTAATTTTTGCAGAAGTTTTTGCAAGCATTATCTCCTTTGATCCTCACAATAACCCTGCTATTATTGTTGTCATTTTACAAATGAGGAAACCAAGACAGGCCAAGGATAAGTGATTTGCTCAAGGTCACACATCTAGTAAGTGTCTAAGGCCAGATTTAACTAAGAGCTTCCTGCCTCTAGGTCCAGTGCAACCAGTTGCCTCTCATAGGACAAATCACTTTGTGGTTCGTTTTTTGAACTCTTACATTCTGTGCATTAGTTAATTTAAGTGGCAGTGGTCCTACACTGACCAAACACTTCTATAGGTACATCGAGATAACAAGTCATTATAGCAAAATGTGAACAAGACTTGATTCTGTAGCTCTCCACATATAGCATGTGTATGTATGGCAAATAGTTATTTTTATTGCTAGGAATCTGTTCCTGAGCATTCATTGAAAGCATGCAAATGTATACTACTGTATCCCTCCTTCCCCCTAATTTTGAGGAATCAACACATGATATATAAACACATGATTTTTTCTCTTCCTTCGCTTTCTTTCCCTTTCTTGGCTGGCCACTGCAGTGGTGGTTGTGAAGTCTTGGTGGCAGCAATTGGGGTGGCATAAACTACTCATTACCTCTGTCTTATTGATGCCTACCTTTCTTCCCAAGCAAGTCATTCTTTATTAGCAATTTAAAAAAAAGAAAAGAAAAAAAGCTTAGCAAAACTGACCAGCACATCTGCCGTGTCTGACAGTATATGAAATACTCCATACCCACAGTCCCCAAGCTCTACAGTGAATATTCAGATCATGATGGACAAAAGTGATAACTGTAAGAACAAATATTTCTATATTGTTTTAAGATTTGCAGAACTTTTATTCTACATCAGCCCTGTGCAGTAATATCTAAAGGAAGAAATATATATAGTAGACTAATGCTACAGTAGTCATAAGTACACTACAGTAGACATAAGCATCTCCTTTTGAAATTGCCAGCAAGAGTGACTTGTGCACTGTCAACCCCTCCTTTCCCCTCCTATTTATCAGCATGCTGTTTTCAAGGAACAGTGATGAATCACCTGAATAATTTGTTTTAAGACACCAGCATGGTAGAACATTCAGTTATAAGTCCTAGTTAGAGGGAATCGTGTGAAAAGAATTACTATGGTATTTCTTCTGGTGCAGAGTACAGTGCCATGCACATAGTAGGTCCTTAATACATGTTGAATTAAATTTGGCATATGAATTTTAGCAACATTTTTGGGTGCATAAACAATGTGTTTTAGTTCATTAAGTGGCTCCTAAGAAAAACCAAAACATGTTCATGTACTCAAGAGAACAGAGATGGGCATAATAACTTTCCCTATGTCTAAAAAAATTATTGGATACCTAGGCTTTCCATTGGAAAATAGATTTGGAAATCAGGATACTTTTGTTGTTTGGTAGGTCTGTGATCTCATGAATGTGGATAATCTGGATATAGATAATGTGGATGAACAGGCATGCTGTTCCACTCTTGTTCATGTCCCCCCATAAGTCTTTCACAAGTCCACCCAACACTTTAGGAGCTTTTATTTCTCTTTATATTCAAAGGATACTAGAGTAACACACTAGCAATCTGTTGATTACCCCCTCTTTTGTCATGTATTTGACCCATCTTCTCTTCCAGGCATGCATTTCTCTGAAGACATCTTTCACACCTCTGTCATCTTTTGAAATTCATAGTTGGTGGTGTGTTGCACCTTACTTATATTCATTGGCTACTTCTCCCCTGTCTTTCGATGACCTTCCATCTTGATCTTTTGGTAACTGGTATTCCTTGAATCAAAACCATAAAGCGTTGCTGGAAACAAATTATTAAAAAGATGGGCCTTTGTTTTAATGAGGAACTTGGAGTCGCTAAAAGCCCTACAGAGTGGTGATTCCAGGCGACTTGTTTCTCCTTGTTCAATTCTTTGTTCACACAGTGTCTATGCAAGGTATATCTATGGATGGACCAACTCTGTCACTTTGCCTGACAACTGCAGAAGTTAGCCACACGTTCTTCATGTACATAATTTTTCTAGTGTGAATAGTCAGGGTCAACATTTTTTGAGTGATTATGGGTTGTGTATAAAAATACTTTGCAATGTTCTGAATCTTGATGAAATCAGCACAATATCACCCTTCAATAGTAGTATTCCTACCTGTATGGAATCCATCATCCTTTGAGCTGTGTATTAGTCATCTTCCACAATGGTGGCAAAACACCTTTGGCAAAGATACATCTCTCAGTTTTAGTCCTCACTTGGTATTTATAATAAAAAGTTTCAAGAAAGTCATGATTGGGTTTTATTGATTTGTGGGAGGAAGTTATGTTTGATCACATGCATTTATTTCATTTCAATTTAGATTCTGACTTTGTTCTGTGAAGTTTGAAATTGCTTGTAGTCTTGTAAATATTGAATCCCATAATGAACTTCATTATTTAAGTTTCTAAATATACATCAGTGCTTGACTTGCATCTTCTACTAGATTAAACATTGCAGAAAAGCAACTTCATCCAAGGGTTTCTCCCATGATGCTTCACATAGTGCCCCACTCCAAATAAATGTTACTGACTGACTAGTGTCTTTCTCACTGATACTTACTTATGCTAAAGCTTATTTTTTTCCATCCTTATCTGACTCCAGTAAAATTAGAATTAAGAAATACTTAAAGCATTGGTTTTATAGTAGATATACTACTGTGTATAGAAACAGAATGCCTAAGCTTGCAGGGTATGTAGAGAAACATCTCATCCAATTTGCCCATCTTGTAGATGGAAGCCCACATGGTTGAATGACTTGACCAAGTCACAGAGTAAAACCAAAACCCAGATCTCTTGACTCCTGGTTTATTTCTCCTTCCATTATATTAATAGTATTTTAAAAAATCATTTACAAACTGTTTATATTTATATTACCTCATTAGAGTCTCACAACAATGATGCAAGGTAGATAAGATAACACAAGTATGGTTATCCCTGTTTAACAGATGAGAAAAATAAGTATTAGTTATTACAGGTAGTTATATTAAGTGTCTCAGGACATGAGTAGAATCCTGGATTCAAGTGAGGGTCTTCTCTTTCCATCTCCGATATTATCACTACATCATTCTGCTACCTAAAAAATGCTAGTGACATTTTCACCATTAGAATGAATTAAAACATAATTTCCTTATATGTAATGCTTGAAAATTTCTGTTGATTCCTTATTCTTCTAGTCTGGGTGCTCCACTCACAGTCACAGCTCACTGACCCTCCAATGCCTCAGGAGATGAAAGAATGAATGAAAAAGCATTTAATGAGCACTTACTATGTATTGGGCACTATGCTAAACATTAGGGATGTGAGTGAATGCAAAAGAGAGGAGGTTTTTATCCTCAAAACCTTACAGTTCAATTGGAGGGGACCACATTTGGAATAGTTAGCTCTCAACCATATTTTGGTCTGGGAAGTCACTGGAATTCTGAGTGGAGTTGGGATAATTGATTGACACTCTTGCCCTTTTCTTGGCTCAGAATGAATGTAAATAGCAATTGCTTCTGTTTTGGCCAGAAACCCTGAGTTCTTCCCCTCCCAGATTGGTTTTTTTTTGAATTAGGTAAAGGGGCCATTCTCTGCTTCTTGTCTTTTTTAGCCTTAATCACTAATGGGGTGTTGCCTCAGTCAAACTGAGATCTGTTAAAGATGTTAGCTTGAAAAGGCCAAGGTCCTCCATTACATGTTGGGCTGTCTCTAGTTGTCCTGATTTATATCAGGTCAATGGACCCAGTTGGCTCTTAAGGAGAAAGTGAGGGTGTTGACTTTGCACAGCCCTCCCTCACTTAAATCAAATTCACTTACACGGCATAGCATCACCTCCCGGATGTCATGGTCCTGAAGGACAGACAACAACCACAACTCAGACACTCTTTCCCTTTCCAGAAGCAATAGTCACAGCTGATTTGGTCAGTTCCCAGAAACAAGATGGGGAGTGGATAAGGTATGCGGGTATGGCAGGAAGATCTCTGAGAAATGTACACTTGCAAGTCACCCTGACAGGGTAGCAGCTGAAGGTCAAGCTAGAAGGGTACAAATGGACCAAAAAAAAAAAAAAGGCGATCTGGAGCCCCGAATTGAGGATTGTCTCAGGGCTTATTATCTAGGCCGATCCTTGGTTAACAGTGAGATGTTACTCCTCTTCTTGAAGCCTTTTCCCCTTCGTAGACCTGCTAGAGCTTGTGTTCTCACATAATGCTCGAGAACCCAAGGCTGTAGTTATGCCACTATAGAGCATAGGGGGAAGACCGACCTGGGTAAATGTTTGCAAGTAAATGCTGAGTCAAATCAAAGAGGGAATGATCAAGGGAAGATAAATTCCTTGATTAAAGCCAATGAGGTTGACTCACACCAGAGATAGGAAAAATGGCAAACAAAATAGGCCTGAAAGCATGCTGGAGCTTGTGTATCTAGAAGGAAATGAACAACTTCATGAAATATGGGAGACTGTGTGGTACAGTGGAAGAAAACACTGATTCTGGAATCAGGAGACCTGGGTTTAACTCTTGCCTCTGCCATTTAGTCCCAAGGTGGCCTTGGGCAAATTATGCAACTTCTATGGGCCTCAGTTTCCTCATCTGCAAAATGGGAGGGTTGAACTAATTATCCTTCAGGGTCTCTTCCTACTGTAAATCTGTGAGCCTATGGCACTGCCAAGTCCCCATCTAGCCCTAAATATATGATTGTCTGACTTCTAAAATGTCTTTCAACTTTGAAATCAATGATCTACAAACACTTAGGCCTATAAGGTTAAACCTCAGATTCAAAAGTGAGCAAAGCTCAGTTAAAAAAAAAAAAGGATTATTCATTGAAAAGACCACAGCTGTTCTTGGGAACTTCTCTCCAACACCTTAGTCAAAGGAAGTTAATTAAACCTACCCATTTATTAGTAGGGTTCCCCTTTGGCAGAAAGACAGCTTCCTCAGCAAAGAAGGAATTACTAGCCTTCCTTCATTAACTGAAATTCTTTTTTTCCCCCCTTGAAGCCAGAAAAGCCTTTTGTAATTATAGCTTGTAAAGGTAAGAGTGTTCCCTCACTCACTTCCCCTAGTCAAACCCCTCTGCATTTACCTGCCTGAGCAGGCCATGCAGGATTTTAAAAAGCCTGCCCTTTGTTTTTACAGACTTACTCTGCAACTCAGAAGCCCTTTTACATTTCACTCATGTCTGTGGAGCCTGGCAGGGCTTTGAGTCAGCTCAGACACTCGCAAGTATCTTCTGCACAGGCAAGAAGCAATTTGTTCCTGGGGCTTTTCTATGTCACTAATTTAGTTTAAAAAACAAAGCAGATGAAACAGCTGGTTCTTTTGAGGTTTTCCTGGAATATTGGGGGAGGGCAGAGGAAAGGACGTTTTGTACCTTATTCCATAAGCTCTACTCATGTGTCCTCCTTTTTATAGCATTCCCAATAAAAGAGTAATGGCTTTATAGCCACCTATTGCCTGTATTGAGTTTTCTAAGTTTAGCCCAACCTGTACTTACTGTCCTTTATATGGGTTGGGCCTTTTCCAAAGGTCATTGTCATGTATAGGTCACAGGGTTAACATACTTAATGATTTTTTTCAAAGTCTGCCACAAATGTTTGTCAATTTAAGACACATGACTCTAGCAATGTCAAGCTTTGTAAGAAATGGAGTCATAGGGAGCTGTTGCCCAAACCCTCTTCTATCTTGGAAAAATCCTTCTGAATTTCTGCACATGATCCTTTAGAGGCAGCTATGTGACACAGTGCATAGAGTAATGGGCCTGGAGTCAGGAAGATCTGAGGTTTTAACTAGCTGTGTCACCCTGGGCAAGTCACTTAACCTCTCTTTGCCTCAGTTTCCTAATCTGAAAAATGGGGATAATAATGGCACCTACCCCCCCCTCCCTGATTGTTATGAGAATCAAATGAAATAATAATTGTAACTTGCACATAGTAAACGCTATATAAACATTAGCTATTTATTGTCATTTTCATCAAAGTGCTAGGCCTGGAATCAGGAAGATAAGTTCAAATATAGCCTTACACCTTCACTATCAGTGTGATTATGGGCGAATAAATTGTAAGTCAATTTTAAAATGTCCCCCTCTTATAAAATTCTTGTCCTGCAGGTTAATTTTTTTTTATATCTGCAACATTTCCCCAGATTTAACAGTTTCCTTACCTGTGCTGTCAAAAATCCTCCATGGAATTTTAGGACATTTTCTGTTTTTCAGTGCATGGTAAAATACTCGAAGAATCCATTGCCTTTTCAATTCAATCCAGTAAATATTTATTAAGCGCTTACCAAGTGATAGTTACTGGGATGAGATGCTATGCTATGAAATGACACAGTTCCTGACCTCACAGACCTTCCAGTCTAATGAAGGTTGTGTGATATATGCATAAGTAAATGTGATTCGAGGTAAAATGGGATAGGGTTAAAAAAATAGATCTAGATAAATTGCTCCAAGAAAATTTGTCAGTGCATGGGAGATGTTGACAAGAAAAGCAATGGATGAGGAGGAATTCCTTCTTCACTAGAGGAAATTGAGGATTCCATTTTTTTTCAATTAATAGACATTTATTTTCTCTATTTCTCACTCTTCTCCCATTGGAGAAAAAGGAAAAAAAAATCCTTGTCATAAATGTACATAATCAAGCAAAAACAAATGCCCACATTGGCCAATTGGCCAAGTCGGAAAACATATGTCTTGTTTTTTCACCTTGAGTCTATCACTTCTCTTTTAGGAAATGGGTAGCATTCTTTATCATCAATCCTCTGGAATCCTGATTGATCAATAAATTGATGAGAGTTCTTCAGTTTTATGGAGTTGTTTGTCTTTATGTAGGATCTGACACCTGAAATAAGCCTTGAAGAAAAGGATTCCACCTGGGATAGTTGAGTGGGAATGCCTTCTGTGCCTGGGAGATGAATGTTTGGGAACATTTTGGGACAACTAGTTCTCTGGTTTGAAGTGTGTCAAGGGAAGTAGTTTGGATTAAGGTTAGAAAGGCAGGTTAGAAACAGATTATGGAGGGCTTTGCCTTTTAATTTTTCAATGAAGTATAATATGGATGTTCATGAATTATAGTTCTGTACTAATACTATTCATATCTACAATATTAAAAGTCCTTCCTTGGACTCATCATGTATGTCTGCTACAGTTTCCATTTGTAATTACAATGATATGGTTTCTTATAATACTAAGAAAATCGGTTTCGCAACTTTGTGAGTGCTATCTCATTTTATTCTTTTTATTTTAAAATTGGCAAATTACATGAAAAACACGTTACCATGTTTAACTTAGAATATATACAATACCATCACATTGCTCTATTCTTGTGAAAAAACCCAATTGTGCCTTATAAAATCCTTTTTTCTTTTAAATCCTATTGATTCTCTAAAAAATAACCCATATCTTTTAAATAGTCCTTTCCATTTTTATATTCACATTTAGGTCTTGGGTCTCATTCTATCTTGTTTCCCCATTCTCTAAGCCCATGACTCCTTACCAATAAATTAAGCATTTATTAAGTGCCTATTCTGTGGAAGGCACTATGCTAAGTCCTGAAGATACAAGTACAAAAATGAGATCGTTTCTGTCCTCAATGTGTTTATATTCAAATGAGGGAGGAGAGGAAAAACATTCACTACTTTTATCTTTAATTCAAGCCTTCGCCACTGCATATACTACGAAAATGCCATACATCTGCTTACTGACCTTAGAGACTAGGTCTTCCTATATTTCCTGTTCTGTTCTGTTTCCTGTTTGCATTCTCCAGAGTTTCTTGTTTGTGTTCCTTGAGAAAAAATGTTATCTTTCAAAGAAGAGAAAAACTGGCTTCAGCCACTGTTTGTATAATACAAATTTTAGCTGCATATGTTATGCCATGCTCAATACAAAGACTGCTTTGCAATTTAATAGTATGTTTAGTACCAGGATAGCCAAAAAAAAAAAATTCACCTTTTAATCCTTTTTCTTTCTAAGATAATTTACTTGGAGGAAGAATAAAAAGGGAAGAAAACATTTTGAGGGGCAACTCCAATACCTCCTCTACCACATAAAACCTAAAACTATTGTTTTTCCCTTGATTTTATATAATACTTTTTAAGATACCAGGAGTATAGCAGTATTTTAAACCATTCCTTTAAATAAAGCATTGTATAGAAGGACACAGGTAGGGGTATATACCTTGATCGCTAACATTCCTTGATTCCATATGATTTTTGGAACTGCTGCTGTCCTCTGCTCTTGCCTGCCCTGTTTCGTATAAGGAATTTTGTGATCCCGTGTAGGGAATCTTGTGATATATGGCAGTGCCACTAAAATATTATATTAAAAAGAGACTTGCTGGCCTTTCAGATTAGTGTTCCTGCAGTGACAGCTCTTTGGTGAGTTCATCTTGGGTCAGAGGTCTAGTTCTCAGTTTCATGGCCTCAGTAACTTGATTTTTTTTTCAGACTCCTCAGAGAGAATCTGTTCCAGGGGAAATGATTTCAGGCCGACCAGACTCTTAAGAGGCTTGATTTTTAAACCAGAATGCAATTTTAATAATTTATACTGGGAGGTACATTAGATACAGTAATGATGATAGCTAGCTTTTATATAGTGTTGTAAAGATTATAGAGCATTTTACAAATATTTTCTCATTTAATCCTCACAAAAGCCCTGTGAGGTAGGTACTGTCATCTCTATTTTACAGAATAGGAAGAAGAGGCAGCCATAGGTTAAGTAATTTGCCCATGGTCACATAGCTAATGATTGTCTGAGGGTGGATTTAAACTCAGGTCTTTTTTGACCAAGTCTAGCCCTCTATCTATTGCACCACCTAATTGTCTCTAGATTGGATTGGTTGTTTTCATAGGTATTTCCTTCTTGGTGAATAAATCTACTCAGGAAGTTGCTTTATAATCATAGACTCAGAACCAAGAGATGTAAATATTCTCAAGGTATGGGAGCCTGCAGGACTCAGAGATGGGCTTTCTAACCATTTGCTGGACCTGGCCCCCTATGTGTGCTGGGGCTGTGAGCTTAGGAAAGGCATTTAATCTCTTTATATCCCCACAAAATTCATTTAAAGACTTTCAATTGCAGAACAGGTGCTGATCTTCATTGGTAGAGAGTCTTGGCACCTGGAAATTTCCTAGAATAGTGAAATGCCAAGTCTGAATACCACCTCTGCATCCTGGAAGGAAGGAAGGAAGGAAGGAAAGAGAAGGCTGGCTGGCTGATGACTTGGCCTTCTTGATTCAGGATTTTTCTGTCTACATAACTCAAGTAAACATTTGCATCAGAAATACCCTTTTTGTGTGTGGTGCTAGCAATATGACAAATTGTTACCCTTGGACCTTCCCCTTTCTAGATTTCTTGGAAATGACTGATGGCATTGATGTGATAGCACTAAATGCATTGTTGAGTCATTTCAGTCATGTCCCACTCTTCCTGACCCTGTTTGGGGTTTTATTGGCAAAGATACTGGAATGGTTTGCTATTTCCTTCTCCAGCTCATTTTACAGATGAGAAAAATGAGGCTAATAGGGTTTAGTGACTTACCCAGGGTCACATAGCTAGTAAGTATCTGAAACTGGATTTGAACTCAGGAAGATGGGTCTTCTTGACTCCAGGCCTGGCACTTTAACCTCTGTGCTCCTAGCTACTTTTGTAATAGAACTACAATAAGTTGAATCACAAGTTATCTTTTATTAGGTGAATTTGGTCTCTTTGGTGGGTTTTAGGTGTCTGCCTTGATCTCCTTGACTACTCAAAGAAGACATCTCCTTTCTATCTCACCTCCCAAGCATTTGCAAAATATCTCTTAGAGCCAATTACTTCCACAGATTTCTAATCTCTTCTATTTATATTGATTCTTCTTATCTGCTTGGCCCCAAAGTCCAATAGAAGTATCCTTCTTTGGACCTACTGACCGACTGGACAAGAGTTTTGTTTTTGTTTTTCCTTGATATCACTATTTACTTTCTTTTCATGTAGATCATTTCTTTTTAACCTTTGGCTGTACCTTAAATTATCGTGGCTGCAGCCACCTATCATTTTCTGTATATAAGGTTCATGGAAAGGTATTGAGAAAAAGACACATTGTCCCACTTCCATCCCCAGCCAAGTTCTCTGCTTGGCTGAAAAGAGAAGAAGCATCCTTACCAGCCATAAGATGGGTGATAGGTTAGGACAGTGGGAATGGTGGCTTCTCTGACAGCAATGCAACAGCAAAGCTGCATCGGCTACAGTCCAGTCCCACAGAGGTGGCCATCACTGTTGCTATCTCTGCTAAGAGATATAGTAGTTTTGGTGTGGTAGAAAGAGAACAACTTGGAATTCAAAGACCTACTAGCTTCAGATATCCCACCTGATCTCCTAATTTAAGCCTGGGCCATAGTGTTCACATATATTGTAGCCCATTGTGGTTTTTCAAAGCACCTTCCCCATATGAGGGAGGGAGTGCCTGTGGTTTTTATCCCCATTTTAAAGATAAGGAAACTGAGCCTGAATTAAAGTGACTTACCACAGACACTCAGATATTAAGCAGTTGAGCTGGAACTCAGATCCTGACCATCTGATTTCACATTCAATGCCTCTCCCAATAGCTGCTTCTGCAGTCATTTAATCCTTTGTAAAATGGGTTAAGAATGTTTGGCCTGTCTTCACCACTGTATCTTATGAGGAAAGCCCTTTGTACACTTTAAAACTATACGTAAAGAGAGGTGATTATTCTTCCTCCCTGGAATCCCAGGGATTGCCGTAAGGGGAGAGTGAGTATGCATAAAACTTCCAGGGGATGCTCTTTCATTGTGATCTTCCTTGTTATATGAGACCTAAAACAAAATAGGTTTTGCCAATTGCCTATTTTAATCTCTTTTAGTGTTACAAAGTTTCATTGAAATCCAATTTAGGATTGCAATGAGAGGTTAGGAGCTTCTATATTAGATGAATAAGCAATGTACAAAAAATTGCTGATGTTTTAAATAGAAATATAAACCAATCAGTTTTTTTTTCAGATTTTAACTTAAAAAAAAAGGTAAACAATGGAAAGAGGCATTAACTTGGTACAATGAGCTGCACTTACTACAATAACAAAGGCACTGGCTGACAAATCGCAGCAATTTCAACATGGCAGTTTTGCCATCTATTAAATGGGTACTTTAGATTTCATTTAGCTCACGAACTAGGTTCAGTAATTTGGAGAGTAGGTTATTGAACGATTAATGCTCAGAAAGAAAATCACCACGTAATGGTATAAACACATCACTCATGTGTATTACGTTGCCAGCGTTTCCATTATAGACCTCATTTTGCAAGCATTTATGTTACGGCTGTAAAAAATTTGCTCTAGGCTAAAATTTGCCATTTACTTTAGAAGGAAAATTTAAATCCTAGGTCTTTTCTTTCCCAGATAGTCCATGGCAACTATCAATTTAGAATTTTAAAAAATATTCCCTGTGGTGGGCAACACGATTTACTCTAAAATGAATTTGATATTTACACTGAAATGTTGTTAGTGATTATTGCAAATGTAATGAGTTATCATTAGGTCTGGCATTTTTGGTGATAATTCTCATTTTATAAAAGACAGATCAGAAAGGGCGGTGGCATGTCATGATGTCATAACATGGTTATGCTATAGGGTAATGTGCTTCTTCATATGCCATAATGTGAGCTAACCTCCTAAAAGGGAAAGTTCAGATTACTTTGTATACCTCCATTATTTTTTAAAAATATATTGTATATCCTCTTTACATGATAATTTGCTCAAACATTTTAAAGACCCATCCATTCATCCCATGTACGTCCTGTGGACTGAGTACTATGTTAGGTACCAGAGGAAGATAAGAAGTTTAAATAAGATAGTTACTACCTTCTTGGAGCTTAAATTCTCATCGGTGATCAGATATAACCATATTAGTTCAAATGCATTATAGTAGCATGAGAGAAGCTCAAAGCAGTGCTATGAGAGGGGAGGGGGACTTGGTGTGCACAAAAATTTCTTTGGTTTTGTTCAAATTCCAGAATCCTCTAGTTAAGAAGACATTGTGTTCCAAAAAGTGTAAGTTGTTTGAAACTCGTAATACATTTTCCTAAAGAAGCAGTGTTAAAAGGATAATTAGTTTTCCAAGTCAGCCTATTTAACCCATAGAGTAGCAATTTAGTAGTAGTAGAATCAGAGAGTGAGTTGAAAGGGATCTTGGAAATCTTGTCCACCTCCGCAGCCCTTCTTGGTCAACATTCCACCCAGTGTAAGCACCATCAACTCATAGTTACTATCCCAATAGAGCTAGTGATGTAGAGCTCAGTATCTTGAAAAGGGAGCACGACCTGGTGTATCAGCATGAGATTGAGAGTTAGAGGACCTCTTAAGGACTCAGGGTTTCAGTCTCCCCATCTGTAAAAAGTTTTGATGAGGTCGTCTGCAGTCCCCGCAGCTCCAATTTGGTCATCTAATCTTAAGACCAAGCTCCTTCCATTGTTAGGCAGCTCTCATTGGAAAGCTCATTCTAACGATGTTGAGCTGAAAATTTGGCTCCCTTTATCTTCAAATCCATTGGCTTTGCCTGAAACTTCTAGAACACATGGTGCAAGTCACTTTTCAGCATCTATGGTGCAGAGTGGGCTGCTGGTCATGGTCTAGCACTAAGATGGTAGACTTGGGTAATGTAGAAAAATAGAATGCCTTGGTCTCAGAGGTTGGGAAGGCTTTGAGGTCACATGTAGCCCTCTAGGTCCTCAAGTGCAACTCTTTGACTGAACTCAAACTTCACCGAACAAATTCCTTTTTGGTTAAAGGGTTGCACTTGAGGACCTAGAGGGCCACATGGGGCCTGGAGGTTCCCCACCCCTGGTCTAGTTTACAGCTGTTAGTCCTAAGGGCTGCTGAGAATTCTAGTAGATGACATTTAGATAATGCTTCCAAGTATACTATCTTATTTTATCCTGGAGCGGTGCTATTATTATTCCTATTTCATTGATGAAGAAATCGAGGTTCGAAAATAGTTACTTGCCTAGGATCTGTCATTAGATGCCATACCTCTAGTCTACTTGAGACTTTCATGAAGTCTGCAGCTACTGAAGACCCAGAAAGGAAAATTCTCGTCCCTGTCAAATGGTTCTGGTTCGACATCAGAAACTAATAAGATTTTTTTCGGTGGAAATAACATTAAAGAAGAAGTGCTATGATCTGCACTGCACTGCATTAGGATGACAGGACTTTGCCATCTGAAACCTTCCATGTGTGTTCTTTCCCCCATTAGAATGTGAGCTCCCTGAGAGCAGGGGCTGTCTTGCTTTTTTATTTGAATCTCCAGTGACCTTGCACAATGCTTTGTATATAGTAAGTGCTTAATAAATGCTTCATTCATTCACCCATTCACTTACATGCTTCCCACCAAGTAGGCACACGGTATAGTGGAAGAAACCCAGCATAGTTTCTACCTTGGCTCATTTACTGACCATCCACATGAGCTTAGTCAAGTTACTTCTATTTTCTGGACCCAGCTGGTGTCTATGGTGGGATTTGAACCCAGATCTTGCCACTATCTGCATTGTTACACAGCTTTAGTAGAAGAATGGCTGTGTCTGTTCTGAGAGGAATACAGGTAGGTGGATGCTGACCATGAGAACTGGCTTTGTAGCCTTGCCTTGCTACCTGCTTATCATATACAGGCACTCTTTCATCATGATGATGGTTACATTGGACCTTGGTAGCAGGGTATCTTGTCAAGCCCCTATAATCACTTTGAAGTATTTTACACTTCCTCTCCCCACCCCTACCTCCGACATACAACTGGTGATCCAGTTCTTCAGGAGGCAGTTAGATGGCTCAGTGACTAGAGCATTGGATGGATGTGGAGTCTGGAAGACCTGAATTCTGCTCCAGCCTTAGGGACTTATTAGCTGTGTGACTCTGAGCAAGTCACTTAACTTTTGTTTGCGTCTGTTTCCTCATCTGCAAAATGGGTATAATAGCACCTACCTTGCAGAGTTGTTGAGAGGATCGAATGGAATAATAATTACAAGGTGTTTAGCACAGCGCCTAACACATAGTAGGCGCTATATAAATGTTAGTTATTATTTATCATCATCATTATTAATATGACCCTAAGCAAGTCATTTAACCTCTGTTTGTTTCAGTTTCCTCATCTGTAAAAATGGGGATATGTTTCAACAATCCGGCTAGCAGCTTCTGTGGGGTGTAAGATCCACCCACAGCCAGCACCCAGAAAGCTGCCAGCACACCACAAAAACACAGGTTCTTTTGATCTGCCTTAATAAGGAGGGCAAGGTGAAGGGGTTGGCAAGCTTCCTTTAATTCAATGCACAAATATCATTCACTTAGTTCAGGGAAAAATGCCAGCACCCTGAACTTCAGAGCAAAATACAAGCAAATTACAAACATCAACAGACAGACCTTGTCTGATTCAAATCCCAATACATAGTTAGCAGAGTTCAACAAAGTCTCAGCATCCCGATTTACAAGCTGGAGGGCTCCTTAGCTACAGCTGCCCGGAGTCTCCTCATCAACACCATCTCCAGAGCCCTGCCCAAATGGCTCTGTCCTCCCTTCTTATAGGGCTTCAGAAGTCATCAGACGTCATCTGAATGACCAGAATTTAGGCTCTGGTGATTGGTTCTTGAGTTGGCCCCTCCCCTTAGGACCCTGGGAGGTTCACATCCACATAGATTAGGTTAACACCTAATAGGGCATGGCTCTGGAGTTAGCACCTCCCCTTA
>CM053627.1:97185558-97238930 GCA_028646595.1 Phalanger gymnotis | reverse complement strand
GCATATTATACATATATATACAAACGTACATATACATGTGTATGTATATGTGTATTCGTGAGTGTATATGTGAGAAAGAATGCAAATAAGGACAGTACCTGGCACATTGTAGGCACTACATAGATGTTAGCCATTATTATTAATCTCTAGTTAGTATTGCAAGTTCTCTGTATCATGCCGTTGGCCTACATTGATTTCTATTACTTTGAGGTAGACAGGTCTTTGTCTTCTTTGCTGTAGGATGGAGTACTTACATCTGTGCATACGGTACTAGGTTCTCTAGGTAACTGGGGCCAGCCCATGAATTACTTGAGCTGTTGGAATGTCATTAGCCTGAGAAAAAATCATTAAACATATTAGTGCATTCCTGGATTTCTGATTGAAGCTTTTTGAGACCCTACCTTAGCCATCATTAGTGAGAAGATTGGGGTGGTTATTGATGGTGAGGCATGGCTTATCACATTATGTCATCTTCTTCATATCAGCCTTTCAAATATGACAGCTATCATTTCTCTCATTAGGAGAGAAGCTAAGTTCCTTCACTCATTCCTCATTGCTTTTTAAAATCTTCATTTTTCTTGACTCACTTATAGAAACTGTCTAGTTTATCGATATCTCCCTCAAAATGTAGCATCACCAACCCGTACACCGTTTCAAACTTATGCCGTACAGATTAGCGCCATTACCTTTCTTGGTCTAGTGTGAACCGGAACCGGAGAAGGCCCGCCTCAGCCCATAATTAGCTATGCTGCCTTGGGCAAGGCCGAAGACTTGCTTCCTTTCTGCAGAAAACTGTGAGGCGTCATCTCTTAGGTCGTGCAGTGAATGGAGTACTGGGACTTGGGGTCAGGAGGTCCCTGATTTAAGATACTTAGGAGTTGTGTGACCCTGGGTGTGTCATTTAACTTATCTTTGCCTAAATTTCTTCATCTGTAAAATGGGAATAATGCTGGCACCCCCCCCTTGCAGAGTTGTTGTGAGGCTCAAATGTGAACAGGTGTAAAGTACTTCATAAACTTTAAAGTGCTAGAGAAATGCTAGTTTTTGTTATCATTATTGCTATTATTATTATTATTGTCAAATGACAGGGCAGCTAGGTGGTGTGGATAGAGCACTGGGCTTGGAATCAGGGAGACTCATTTTCATAAGTTTATATTTGGCCTCAGACACGTACTGGCTGTGTGATCCTGGTCAAGTCACTTGACCCTGTTTGCCTCAGCTTCTTCATCTGTAAAATGAGATGGAGAAGGAAATAGCAAACCACTCCAATGTCTCTGCCAACAAAACCCCAAATGGGGTCATGAAGAGTCAGAAATGACTGAGTTATTAAATGATAGGGTTGGAGTAGCTGTTCTTTAACATTTCAGGATTCTGTTAGGTATGAGTATAAAGTAATGAGATGGGTTTTCTTGGATGACCCATGGAACCAATCACATTATTTTTCCTACCATACAACATTTAATGCATCCTGAGGTTGTATTTGTTTAGTCATTGGTCTTGTTTTGGGGGGAAGCGGTCACATCTCACTGTTGTGTCGTGTTCAACTTATAGCAAACCCCCTAGATCTTTTCCATGTGAATTCACTATAATGCATATGTGAAATAGATTTTTTAAAAATTGAAACATGAGACTCATATTTTATTCCTTGTTAAATTCCTTGTTTCTGTCTAGTGTTACAGCCAGTTGAAATAATTTTGAATCGCTATCCTGCCGTCTATTCTGATTTACTCTGTTTGATCTGAAATCTTGATAGTCACATCTTCTAGGTTTTCATCTAAGTGCTTGATCAATAATATTAAAGAGGACAGGACCAGTCCTGCAACAGGCCACCAGAGTTCCTTCTAGTTTGATCCTGAGTTATTCTAATTTTTGGTATGGCTGGTCAAGTAGCTATGAATCCACTGAATGGTATAATCATCCACCCCTTATTTCTCCCTCTTGCCCTTGAAAGTTCCTGAGAACACTGATCATGTGTTGCTGCAGCTGGATAGGTGAGAATATACATTACTTCTCTGATCATGAACCTAAAAGCACTTTGAAAAAAAAAAAGTAAGCAAAGTTGGTTGTACACATATTCTTAGTAAAGTATATTCTTAAATCTTTCCTATAGTTGTAATGATAGCTAGCACTTATATAGCGCTTTACAAAACACTTTATACATGTTATCTCGTTTGGTCCTTACCAGCAACCCTGTGAGGTAGGCGCTATTAGTACCCTTACTTTAGAGATGAAGAAACTGAGACTGAAAGAGGCTAAATGACTTGCCCAGGGTCACCCAGCTAGTAAGCGTTTGAGGCTGGATTTGAGCTCTTGTCTTCCTGATTTCAGACTTGGCAATTTATCCACCGCACCATCTAGCTGCCTATCAAAAATGGTGTGCATTAGTGGAAAGAACCACCAGACTTATTCAGAAAATCAGGGTGCTTTTCAGAGCTCTGTTACCAGCTTTCGGCACTGGGTAAATCACTTGATGTCTCTGAATCTCTAGTCCAGGGGTGGGGACTGCAGCCTCGAGGGCACTTGTGGACCTAGCCACATGTGGCCTCGAGGCCGCAGATTCCCCACCCCTGCTCTAGTCCATCACTAAAATAAGCACACAAATAATCCTTGTTCTGCTTATTTTATAGGGTTGTTCTGAGCATCAAATGAAAAGGCTTTTAAAACTATAAAGCACCATACACATAAAAGGTATTAGGGTTAACTTAGAATTGTTGGTGGTGAATGTGATGATCGCAAGGTTATATGTTTCTAGATATCTCAAATTCATTTGAAAGATGTTTTGTAATTCAAAAAATTCTACCACCGTAAGTTCTACAAATGTTCCATTATTAGCCTGTTACTGAGAAGAGTTTTAGAAGGCTTTAGAGTGGCTGTATGATACGTCTCATTGCTAACTATATCTGAAATTAACCTCTAAGAATAACGATTTTTCCATATAAAAGATAAAAGCAATGGACCAAAGAGATGTAGTTACTCCATCCCAGTACAAAAGTAGAATAACCAGAGCCACAGAATTTATTCTAACTAAAAGAACTGCAAATCTGCTAATCAGCTTAATCCCCCTTATATTTATGAGGCTGTAAAAATGAAAATAACAACAATTCTTATTTGTAAGTAGCGTAGAAAATGTAGCATTGGGCATGGAGTAAAGCCTCAGAATCTCACTAACTGACCCTGGGCAAGTCACTTAACTGCTGTTTGCCTCAGTTTCCGCAATTGTAATATTGAGCAACAGCAACTACCTGTCAGTGTTGTCATGAGGATCAAATGAGATACTATTTTTAAATTGCTTAGCATAGTGATTGCCACATAGGTGCTTAATAAATGTTTTTTTCTTCCTTTCTCCCAGAGTCCCTTCAGGTTTGTAAAGTGCTTTCTTCACATTGACTTACCTCAGTGGAATGGCCATTGGAAAAGTCAACCATTAAAAAAAAAAAGCAATGCCTGACTTAAGAAGAATTTATTTATTTCTCTAGCCCTTCTCTTTTTTTTTTTTTTTTTTTTTTTTGGCAGTAGTTGAATGTTTCCTTGTTCTTTGAGTATGATCTAAAACTATTTCTTAAAGGCCATGTTCTCTGCTTTATAAATTCTGTATCCTAATATATAATGCTAAGCTCTCAGTAGACCCAACAACACTGTTATTGGTGGGCACATTTCCCTTTTAATGTTAATTGTAAAAATTGATCCATGAAGTTTCCTGAATGTTGAGGTTACGGTTGGAAATATGCTCCACTCATGATGTTTGGGTTTTTTGTTTTGCCTTCTTTTGTTTTACACAAAAGGGGTTTATAACATAAATTGCTTTGAAGTTCTTATAGACATAATTAGGCAGGAGAGATGTAAAGTTCTTTGTGGACATTACTCATTATTTCTTGTTGACTTTTACTTTTCAAAAGACCTTCCTTACTTTCCAAGATGAGGCCTTCATTGAATCAAAACTTTTCATTACATATCCCCACTCACAGATTTTGTGAACCAAAATGCTGAGAAAAGAGAATTTGACTAAGTACAAATCAATTTATGTTTATTGAATGCATATTATTCATTATGAAATAGATATTGTGAGTTCTATAAAGAGGTCCCCGTCTTGCCCTCAGGTAGTTTGCAACAATAGGGGTGGAGGTGGAGGAAACATATAAATTTATGAAGGTTAAATAAGCACAAAAAAATGAGTCTCAGATCCTATCAACTGTCCAAAGATGTTAAGTGATTTATCCAAACTCCCACAGCTTGACAGGGCTAGAACCATAAAGAGCACTGATTGGCAGATGACTTGGATTCAGATCCTACCTCTGACATTGCCTGGGGGTGTTAGGAAGGTGACTTAAACTCCCTCACCTTCAGTTTTCTCATTTGTAGAATGGAAGGCTTGAATTAGATGGCCTCTGGGGCCCCTGACTAGACAGGATTCTAGAATTCTAACCCTGTGTTCTTTGAATTAAACAAAACTTTAGGCATGGTTACACTCTCATAAGAATAGGGAATTCTGGAGGGAGAGATAGTTTGGGGGAGAAAGATGAGTTAAATTTTAACCACTTTGAATTTGTAGTGGTAACTAAATATCCAAATGGAAATAGTGTTTTATATTGGTCTGTGGAGTGAGAAACAGGGAAAGGTTCTGAACAAAGGAGCAGAATGGAACAGTGGGATAGTTTTTTTTTAAATTGTTACATTTTTAGTTCCAGTCTGTCTTCTTCCCTCTCTCCCAATCCTTCACCAGAGAAGGCCACCATTTTTTTTTTTCACATTAGTCGTGTTGTAACGAAGAATTAGAACCAATGGGAGAAACCACAAGAAAGAAAAACCTACAACAAAAAGAGAGTAAATAGTATGCTTTGATCTGCATTCAGACTCTATAGTTCTTTCTCTGGATGCATTTTCCATCCTGAGTCTTTTGGAATTGTCTTAGATCCTTGCATTGCTGAGAAGAGCTAAGTCTGTCAAAGTAAGTCATCACACAACGTGGCTGTTATTGTGTATAATTTTCTCCTGGTTCTGCTTACTTCATTCAGCATCAGTTCATGTAAGTCTTTCCAGGTTTTTCTGAAGTCTGCCTGCCCATCATTTCTTATGGAACAATAGTATTCCATTACATTCATACACCGAACTTGTTCAGCCATTCCCCAATTGATAGACGTCCCCTCAATTTCCAATTCTTGGCCACTACAAAAAGAGTTGCTATAAATATTTTTGTAAGTACAAAAGTATTGTGGGTCCTTTTCCTGTTTTTATGATCTCTTTGGGATACAGACCTAGAAGTAGTATTGCTGGATCAAAGGATATGCACAGTTTTTATAGCCTTTCGGGCATAGTTCCAAATTGTTCTCCAGAATAGTTGGATTAGTTCACAACTCCACCAACAATGCATTAGTGTTCCAATTTTCCCACATCTTGTCCAACATTTATCATTTTCCTGTTTTGTCATGATAGCCAATCTGATAAGTTTGATGTGGTGCCTCACAGTTGTTTTGATTTTTATTTCTCTAATCAATAGTGATTTAGAGCATTTTTTCATATGAGTGTATATAGCTTTAATTTCTTCATCTGAAAATTGCCTGTCCATATCCTTTGACTATTAATCAATTGACGAATAACTTGTATTCTTATAAATTTGACTTAGTTCTCTATATATTTAAGAAAGGAAGGAAGGCCACCATTTCACACAGATATACATGTGAAACCATACAGTGCATACTTCCGTATATCAATTTTTTCTCTGGAGTTGAATAGCACTTCCCCTCTTAAGTCCTTTGTAGTTGATTTTAATGTTCATATTACTCAAGAGTTTAGTCATTCGCAGTTACTTTTGGAACAATATTACTGTTACTGTATTCAACATTCTCTTGCTTGTATCATTTCACACTTCATTATTTCCTGCAAATCTAAATCAACCTGATCATCATTTCTTTTGGGCATCTAGGTGGCTCAGGGGATAGAGCGTTGGGCCTGGAGTCAGGATGACTCATCTTTCTGAATTAAAATCTGTCCTCAGACACTTCCTAGCTTTGTGACCTTCAGCAAGTCACTTAACTTTGCCTCAGTTTCTTCATCTGTAAAAATAGCAAGAGAGTGAAATGGCAAACCACTCCAGTATCTTTGCCAAGAGAATCTCAAGTGGGGTCATGAAGAGTTGGGTGTGACTGAAAAATGACTCAACAACCTAATTTCTTACAGCACAGTAGTATTCCATCACAATCACATATTATAACTTATTCAGCCATTCCTCACTTGATGGGCATCCCTTCAATTTCTAGTTCTTTGCTCCTACAAAGAGAACTGCTTTGAATATTTTAGAAGGTATAGATTCTTTTCCTTTTTCCCTGATCATCTTGGGAAACAGACCTAATAGTGGTATTGCTGGGTCAAAGGGCATACATAGTTTTATAATTCTTTGGGCATAATTCCAGATTATTCTCCCAAATAGTTTGATCAGTTCACAGTTCTACCAAGTGTGTATTAGTATCCCGGTTTTTCCATGTCACCTCCAAAATTTGTCATTTTCCCCTTCTATCATTATAGCCCATCTGATAGGTGTGAGATGGTATCTCAAAGTGTTTTTTTTTAATTTACATTTCTTTAATCAATAATGATTTAGAACATTTTTTCATGTGAGTGTATATGGCTTTGATTTCTTCTTCCAAGAACTATCTGTTCATTTCCTTTGACCATTTATCCATTGGGAAATGACTCATATTCTTATAAATTTGAGCAAATTCTCTATATATTTGAGATATGAGGCCTTTATTGGAGCAACTGTCTATAAACTCTCTACCCCTCCACGTTTTCTGCTTTCTTTCTAATCTTGTCTACATTCGTTTTAGTTGCACACTTTTTAATTTAATGTAATCAAAAGTATCCATTTTATATCTCGTAATGTTTTCTCTCTTATTTGTTCATAAATTCTCCTCTCCATAAATCTGATAGGTGATATGTAACCGGTTCTTCTAATTATGATATCTCCTTTTACATCTAGGTCATGTATCCATTTTGACCTTATCTTGGTAAATGGTGTAAGATATTGGTCTACTTTCTGCCAGACTGCTTTCCAGCTTTCCTGACAATTTTTACCAAATAGTGAATTCTTAAGTGAGATAGTTTTCTCAATCTTCCCATTAGACCTTCACATACATTACATGAAATGTAATGAACTCTCAGAACATGTTTATGTTCAAAACCAACCATGGAATTTGTGGCATTACCAACAAATAAGGTTTTTTTTTTCTTTTTTAGTACTGCTGTTTTGAATTACTTATACACCTGTTCTTGGCACAGATGACTAAGAATCAACAGTTACTTAGTCTTCCTGTGTTCAGATAATACGTCTTTCCTTTTTCTCTGCAAGGCGATAGATTCATTAGGACATAATGGATAGTCAGGGAAATATTAAGAAATAGTGATACTGGGAACAGAATACATTTAAAATAGACTTGATTTGTTTGTTTTTAATGAGAGTTAATGTTAATTACTCTTTAAGTTTTCTGCACAGAGAATTGGTCATTTCCTTATACCTAATACCAGAGAGTACAACCTTATAACCTCCTAAAAGCAATAAACGTCAGATGAGAGGCATCATGGTGTGGTGGATAGGACAATGGACATGAAGTCAGAAAGATCTGGGTTCAAGTCCTGCTTTAGCCACTTATTAGCTAGATGATCTTGGGCAAATCGCTTTAATTGTTCTGCTGCGTTTCCTCATCTGTAAAAT
The DNA here is from genome assembly GCA_028646595.1 of Phalanger gymnotis. Taxonomy (NCBI): domain Eukaryota; kingdom Metazoa; phylum Chordata; class Mammalia; order Diprotodontia; family Phalangeridae; genus Phalanger; species Phalanger gymnotis. The sequence goes on along the minus strand of CM053627.1, from coordinate 97,231,225 downwards.
GAGGCCATAGCCTCTAAAATCCCTCCTAGCTCCAAATCTCTGATCCTATGAATTTTCTCACATAACACCCCTTTAGTACATTCATCTTGTGTCTTAGTTATCTCTATATGTGTTTGATTCTCCTACTAGAGTTCAAATTGCAGGAAGTCAATAAACTTCATACCATCCGTCCCTTGCCCTCTCTATTGCCTAGAGCCTCTGCCTATACATACTGAGTAAATCTTTAACAAGTATTTCTTAAATTGTATTGACTGCATTTAAGATATTTAATTCCAGCATCAACTTTCCAAATAAGTAAATAGGGTCATAGATAATAGTAACAGAGGCTTAAAGGTCACTTTATCATACCCCTTTGTTGAAAATAAACCTGAGAGAAATGAGTTACTGACATTGCAGGGGAAAAAAAGAACAGTAAGCACTTAAGAGAAGTTAGCTCAGTTTTGCTGATTGGATGTGTTTGGGTTTTTAGTTCAATGCACTCAGCTTCCAGTCACGACACATAAAAATCCTGCTCTGTCTTTGTTTTGTATCCTCCTTCCTCTCAAAGAGCAAGTTGGCTTTGAAATAAGTTGGTAGGTACCTGGTGTCCTTCCTTCCTTTGGGCTTTTGGGTCAATAGAAGATTTCATCTCCCCTGCTTCTCCAGCTGTAAAACTCATTTGGCTTCTAGTAATGGTAGCAGTAAGGAAGGAAGGGAGGTGGAATCTTACAAAAAGTGGAAACAAAAGTGGGCGGGAAGAATTGGTTTTCCAGAACCTTGCTCCTTCCCTACAGCTTTGATTTTGACTCTGGTATATTTGCAGAGGCAAAGGATTAGTTTTACCTGTAAAATGACTTTAATTAGTTGCTGAGTTCTACTATTGTCATTTAACCTGTGACTTAGGTGGGGATATAACTGTGTTTGTAGCAATCAAGCACATTTCATAGAGGCTTTTCTTCTTTGCCTATGTCTTAGATTTTTTTTAAATGCATCTAGAAAATGCTACCATTTTGAGAGACATGGTTTCTAGAAATGGACCCTGAGTTTATAGAAAATGGATTTTGTGCCATCATTTTCAGTGATTTCTGGCAGTTTTGATAGATTTGTTTAACCTCTACTGAAATAGAATCTATCATTCAAAATATGTGCTGAGCACCATATTGATTTACTTTATTTTGTACTAAAATGCTTCAGATTAAAGGTCATCTATAGGTTCCTTTTGCTGATGTGTTTAAAAAAGACTATAGTTACCCCACCCTACCCCTGTGAAAGAAATTAATGTTATATTTTCCTAAGGCCGCTTTTCACATTATGTGGTGAGAGGATTTAAAAACATTTTCTTGGTCATCTCATTCTTAAGTTATCATGTCAAGTTCATAGCATCATAGATTTAGGGTCAGAAGGGACCCCAGAAGCCATCTAGGCCAGCCCCTGCATTTTACAGATGAAGAAATCAAAGCCCAGGAAAGGTAAATGTCTCTTCTGATGTCATTCAGGTTGTACCTTTCAGAGGCAGAATTTTAAGTTGGGTCCTCAACTCCAGTGTCAGTGATCTTTCTACCATACTGTACCTGCTCATTTCAATTTAAATCTATCTTTACAAAAAGAGTTTTGTAATTCCACCAGAGGAAACTTCCAAGGTAGAAGTTAGAGTCTGAATTGCCAAATATTTTAGTGTTGAAAGGAGCAAAACAGTTTATTATCTTCTTTTCATGAGTAGTATTGAGAATTTCTCCCTTTTTTTCCCCCTTTAAGAAGGGTGGGGCAGTTTCTTCATAATTAAACGGAGAGGTTTTATGGTTTCTAATGACCCACCCAGCTCCAAAATTCTATGATTCTCTCTATTTCAATCTACAATTCTCTACTCTAGTCAGTTACCTAAATTCTCACCTGATAACTTTACTGCTCCTTCTATCTAACCTTTATGTAATAGGTAATTGACATTTTCTTCCAATGATCTTCTGTACCAATTACTTTGTCTTAGGAGCAATGTAGGAATGTTGGATTTGGAACGGTCCCTTAGATTTTAGCCTGAGTCACCCATTTTACAGATGAAAAAATTTATAGATGACCAGCAAGGGTGAGTGACATGACTTAAAGCCACCAAGAGAACCTAGATTTAGAGGCAGACCTTCTGACTCTGAGGTCCAGCATTCTTTTCAATTTCCATAGAACATGAAACTTCGTAATATCATAGGTGATTGATGGAATAGGCTTTAGGGATCATCTCATGTAGAAGAAACAGACCCAGGAAAGTTAAGTGTCTTGCCCATGGTCAAATAAAGTAGTAGGTCCAGTGCTCATCAAGCACACTATGACATCTTACTTAATTTGCTTTGAAAATTTTTAATGCCATCCTTCTGATTGAGGTCTCTGAATTTAAGAACTTTCAGATGGGTTTGGGTCATATAAAAAACCAAAGCAGACACAAGTGAATCTGAAATAAAATCAGTGTCTTGGTACAGCACAGCCTGATCCAGAGAATTTTGCAAGCCTGTCATTTAGTTTCTTAGTGTTTCTCACAATGGTAGTCTGTCTTTATGTATTCTCCGAGGATTGTGCTTCTTTCTCTCTTGTCAGTAGTTCTCTCCGTAGTGGTAAGTAGAGCAAGTTGGGCAGCAGCCCCCTTTTTGACAAGGCTCGTTTAGGGGAGTACCTTTGGTTTTTGAGAACTTCTGTTGATCACTCCCATCTCCTCCCACTCTCTTCTAACCTTTCCCCAAACCCTTCCCATTCCTCCCTACTTTTCTATTTGCCATTCTGTTGTGTGCCACGTTTGGATGTCTCATTAAACCCGCATCTGTTCTGTTTTAGGAGAAACCTGATGCCAGCCCCACGTCACTACAGCTGCGATCCCAGATTGAAGTAAGCACAATGACTTTAATCAGCTATTTTTGTTTCTGCCTTTTTTTTTCAATTTGATATTCTGCACAAGTCAGATGAAGCCCTCTGCTCTTACACTTACAGACATGAATCTTCTTTTATAGGAATCGCTTGGCTTCAGTAGCACGCTGTCAACCCCAGAGACGGAGAGAAAGTAAGTTTGCTTCCCTCCTTCTTCCTCTTCCTGCCCCCCCACCACTCCCACCCCAAGTCCCTTAGAAAGAAATGACAAACAGGAGTCCTGTTTACTCACATTGATTTTACTTCTTGCATTTCCACACTGGAAATCCTTTTGATGAAAATGAAATTGACTGTGGTGTGTGCATGTGTGTAATAAATGTTAATATAAAGCTCTCCACACACTGTTGTGTGAGTATGTTTATGTATGTAGCTGATGTAGTTAAGGGTATATTTTGTTATTCAAGTGTAGCTGCTTGAAGATTCTAGGCAGAGGTATGGATTTCACACTTTGTTTAGTGAATAAATTCCACCCCCCCCCAAAAAAAATAAAGATTTGGAAATAAATTCACAAAAACGGGAAAGGCAGATATGTCTTCTTAAATCACTTTCCCTTGTGAAGCTACCCCAACCTCACCTCCCGTGAAAGAAATTAACCTTGTATTGGTGTGCTCAGTTCTATGGTATAGTACCATAACTAAAAGACTATGCCCCTCTCCCCTAAAAAAAAGCAGCAAAACTGAACCCCAAATTAACCTTCTTCCAAAATTCAACTTTATAATATGAGTCTGTGATGCATAGATGGCAATAAAGTAAATATAGGTAGGAGTTTAGTAACCCTTTCTGCTAAAAATGTTTTTACTTCTGTAAACTGCCCATTTTAACTTGGAATCTGTAATTCCCCTTCTCAACATAAGTAATTATAGGCTAAATTTCATGTTTCTAGTAGTACCATTACGTACCTTGGTGGGGGCAGAGTGGGGAGGGACATTTTTCATTAAGTTACCTTCTATCTCTATTTTTCTTCCCTCATAATTACCCTAAAGTGGTCAATTGATGAACCTTTTTAGGTAAAGCAGCCTGCAAATAAGAAACAACACATCTGAATCTCCAAACAGTGTCATCTTGGCAGAGGGCCACTTGGATTCTTTCATGCCGAGAGAAGCATATAAGTGGTTTAGAAACAAAGTATTTTAGGAATGAAAAGCCCACGTTGAAAGAGTGTGTGTGTGTGTGTGTGTGTGTGTGTGTGTGTGTGTGTGTGCTTTACAGGGCAGCTCAGGCTTAATCCAGCCACGTGTGTGTGCTGCTGGCATAGAGACAGTTCTATGTCAAGAAAGCTTGCAAGGCCAGAAAGGCTTCATGCTAGCCTCGAAGGTCTGATTCAAGGCCTAAAGATGTTAATAGTAGTGATTGTCATTGAGTCACTTTTCTTTGTGACCCCATTTGGGGTTTTCTTGACAAAAATACTGGAGTGGTTTGCCATTTCCTTTTCCAAATGAGGAAACTGAGGCAAACGGGGTCAAGTGACTTGCCCAGGGTCACACAGCTAGTAAACATCTGAGGCCAGATTTGAACTCAGGAAGATGAATCTTCCTGACTTCAGGTTTTGTACTCTATCCACTGCGCCACCTTGAACCATGCAAAAAAAAAAAAAAGAGGTCTACACTCATCCAAGGTGAATAAGGCTAACTACAAGTGAAGTTTGAGCTTTCTTTTTTTGTTGCATCTCATGAATGTTGTGTCATCATGACCATGAAAACAACAGGGAATTGCATAGTTTGGGAGGTGAAGAAAGTAGGGATTATGAAGAAGAATTGAACAACTGTTCACTTTCTTCCAAAATAGATAAGATTTTTGTTATTGATTAAGGTCCCTGTCCTAACATACTCTTTGACCTCCCCAAATCCGTCAGACAACAACTAGTATGTTTACCCTTGGTCCCCGCAGGAAGTGACTCACTGAAATTGAGCTGATCCAGGAGTGGGGTTTGAGTGTTTTTCCCACCCCACAATTGTGGGCAGTCATTCTTTCCTTGTTTATGTCCTCTTACTTAGTGAAACTGTGGCATGGATCTTGTGGCCAGAAAGGAGACTGACAGCCTCCTCAAAGATTACCACCAATTTTAGATGACACACACATATTTTTGACACTCCCATTTTTTCTTAATGCTAGCATTTTCTCCTTGTTTTTCTAAATAGGATTCTTAAACCATTGTGTTCTTTCTGGGCACTTGGAAAAAAAAATTCATCTCATTTTGTCCTCTCAGTTTCCCAGTTGAAAATATTGGTATATAACTAGATCCTGACATTTGTGGTGTCTATAAGTTCCATAAGACATAGGAGCTTTAAAAAAATGAAATGTTACCCCTGGTGTCCTGGATTAGGCTAGTGTAGTAAATGTGTTCTAGCTACCTAAATCCCACTAAGGCTGTGACTGTCTTTTTTTTTTTTCCCAAACATAAGCTATTATGTAACATGGATTAGTTTTAGATGTAGACAGTTTTCATTCAAGAAGTGGTTTTTTTTTTTGGTTTTGAATCAAAAGTTTCCTCAACAATGCATGTAGGGTTTGGTTGCTACATTTAACACACACATTCACATACACACTTTGGTATCTTTAAATGAAAGCAAAAGAGGAGAATACAGGGACTGAAATGCATATTAAATTAGCAGAGAGACAACTGGCAGCCTGGTTGTTTTTTTTAAACAGAGCTTAATTTTGAGTGGGTTAGCTTTACTATTTGGTGGCCAACATTTTTTTAATCAAATATTTGGAGGCTTCACATAGCAAGTAATCTTGCTACCAATTACTTACTAATCTTACCGACCAAATTCTAGGTAGGACAAAAAGTGACTATAACCCTGCTTTCCACAAGTACTAAGGAAGAACCCTTCACTTCCTATCTCCCTCTTGGTGATATTCCCTGTCCATTCTTCCTTAGGTCCCCCTGTGCCCACTTGCTATACCTTCCTTGCTATCTACTTCCTATCTCTCCTTGTCAAAACCTGTTCTCATGAAAGTCTCTTAAAAACCATTGTGACTGATAACAGCTTTTAGCATTACCCTCTGCTGTGGTGTTTTCATCTTTAAAAAAAAACAAAACAACACTTTGAATGTTCCAGTTTTTTTTCAGCACAGTTCCTCCCTGAGGTAGGTCTGACCCCTGCTACATGTAGGTAGGAATTCTTGGTGATTTGCTGTAGCCGGTCTTCTTGCTGATGAATCTCTTCCAATTTACCTGGACTGGCTCTCAGATGGTAGACTCAAAGTCCATTCCTAAGCCCTTGCCTGAAGCCTTCTTAGTTTAGTGTAGAGCCTGCCAAAGTGGTGCTTTCATGACCCAGTCTTGCTGCCACACCACTGTGGAGGCATCAGAGTGGGACTTCGATAGAGGTTTTGCACCCTAATAGGAATCAAAGCCTTCACAGAGATCATAGGATTGAGAGCTGGACCGGGCCTCAGAGACCGTTTAGCACAACCCCATTTCAGGAAAATGACACCCAACGGGTTTAAGTGACTAATCCAGGGTCATACAGGTAAGTAAGCAACAGAGCCAAAGCTGAAGGAATAAAGCTGTAACTAGTAGCCTGTAGAGGAAAGGATTTGTTGTTGTTTTTATTGTTTTTGGTGGGCATGCAGAAGCTAGGCATACATCGAAGTTATATCATAAGCAGGTGTATATTTTGCATCATTCCTGTTGACCTGTCTGCTCCTAAAGCCAGATTTGTGTTGGAGGGGGGTTGGCCATCTGTCATTGATTAGTTTCTTCTGCTAAAGTCATTTGTTCTGTTGCATATTGATGTCACCCCCTGTTCCATAATTACAGAAAATTTCTATTTATCAAGTCAGCAAATATTGTCATATATGTTCCAGGCACTGTGCTAAGTGCTAGGGATACAAAGAAAGGCAAAAAAGAGAATCCCTCTTCTCAAGGAGCTCACAGATCAATGGGGCAGGGGAGGGATGACAGTAGGGGACAGCATGCAAACAGCTATGTATAATGAAGCTGTATACAGGATGAAATTGAGATAATCTTAGAGGGAAGACACTGAGATTAACACCTAGAAGACAAATTAGATTCTGTTTGGTTTCAGAGGGCAGAACTAGAAATAATGAGTGGAAGTTCTGGAGAGGCAGATATTGGTCTGAGGTAAGGAGAAACTTCCTACCAGTTAGAGCCCTACAAAAGTGGAGCAGCCTGGCTCGGGGAGGGCAGTGCCTTCCTTATCCCTGGATGTCTTCAAGTGGAGACTTGAATGACCATTATTGTTTATGTGGTAGAGGGCATGCCTAATCCTGTGTGGATTAGCATAGGTGTCCTCTGAGGTCCTTTCCAACTCAAAGATTCTGTGGTTGTGTATACTTGTTGGAAAAAAAATCAATTTTAGATAGCTATTTGAGGCAGCTAGATGACACAATGGATAGAGTACTAGGCCTGAAGTCAGGAATACCTGAGGTCAAATCCAGCTTCAAACACTTGCTAGCTGTGTGACCCTGATTAACTTAAGCCTGTTTGTCTCAGTCTCTCTCATCTGCAAAATGAGCTGGAGAAGGAAATGGCAAACCACTCCAGCATCATTGTCAATAGCCCCAAATGGAGTCGTGAAGAATCAGACATGAATGAAATAGCAACAACAAAGCTAAGTATAAGTTGGATCATAAGATTTTGGGATTGAAATCCATCTATCTAGTTATTAGCTTTTTCAAGAACATTCAGAGAAGAACGGATATTTGCTAAGGAAAATGTCTTTTTTTGGGTGGGGGGGAGGAAAGAAAATATTCTTAGAGTGTCAGTTAAAATTTAAAATTTAATTTTAATTTACATTCTAAAGGAGTAACTTGACAATAGAGTTAAACTCCAAATGATGTAGTCTTACAGTGACATATCAACGTGCTTTATTATTTAGGACGTCAAATGCAGTTGGACACACCTATTTAGCTCTAGATAGGAATCTAGAAACAACTATTACCGTAATTGTTATAGGAATTGAATTTTAGGACAGAAAAAGAATGACTAACTTCTCATAGAACAAAAAAAAAAAAACCCACCATCCAGCAACCATTTACTTATGATTTTTTAGTTATGCATGTGGTGATTTTAAAGGCATTTTACGTTTATTACTATTAATTAAAAAGCAACAATTAAAACCCAAGGCTTATTGGTTCTTATGGTAATGGGGAAAAGTGGTTTCCACTCATCCAAATAAGCTTGAATGAGGCTTCCCCTCCACCCCCTGCATTTTCAATGGCTGTTCTCAGTTATCCATTCTAAGGGGCAGTGAACTAAAACGTATGGGGAAAATACAAAATTCTTCAAAATCTTTATTTACTAGTGGTAGGAACATTTTTCTTCTCCCTCAAGTGCCCATTGAGCTTTTCATCAGAACTCCAAATGTGCTGATTGGAATTTTCTCATCTTTTCTTTTCCTTTGTACATCCTTCTAAAGAGTTGTGTGTCTAGCATAGGACAAGAAGGCAGATGAGGACTCAAAATGAGTAATTTGGCACTAAACTATAGTGAGTTACCTCTTGTAAATTTTGCAATCAAATGTACAATCTTTTCATTGCAACGGTAGTGATAGGGTATAAGATCACTGAGGCTAGAGTCTCTTTTCATTTTTGTCTGTGTATCCCCAGCACCTGGCACAGTATATGGAGGATACTAAGCCCTTAATAAATTATTGTTGAATTACATTTATTGAAATGAACAAAACATAGTTAAGAAGTGCTTTTTTTCTGCCAAGCCATAATTTCCTATTGCTTGTGGAATGCCAATAGATCTTTTGAATTTTAGGCAGAAAGGTAGTGTAGTGGATAGGATACCAGGTTTTGAAGCTAGAAGACCTCAGTTCAAATCTTGTTTCAGACATTTATGACCTGTGTGACCATGGACAAGTCACTTAACCTCTCTCTGCTTTAGTTTCCATATACATACAATGGAGTAGTATGAGCACCTATCTCATAGGTGAGGATCCAATGAGATGGCATGTTTAAAATACTTAGCAAACCCTAAAGCTATATGTAATCACTAATTGTCGTGGTGGTTCTTGTTATAGTTGTTTTGAATATGACCCTGAGCCCTATAGCTTGCTTGGTGACGTGTGAATACAAACTGCGTTGCTTGTTCCTAAAACTGGTAGCAAGGAAGGTCTGCTTCTCATCATTCCCATCAATTGACTTCTGCCTTCCTATCTCTCTCACCGCAGCAGTAAAGTTGAAACTCTGAGGTTCCTCCTTGGAAAGTTGTTCAAAGAGTGAGTCCAAGTTTCTGTGTTGCTTAAGGTTTATCAGGCATTTCCCTCTTGCAGCATTACTCTTATTATTTATATTTCACAAAAGAGGGAACTGCCTTACAGAGAAGCAGAGATTTGCTCAGGGAACGTCCAGCAGCTGATACGTGTCAGCTTCAGGCCCTGAATCAAACCTGTCACATTTTCTCAAACAAAGACCTTTCCTCTTTTCGTTATACCCCTAAAGAGTAACCTAAGGGAAAGTGATGCAGTTTAATGGCTGGAGGAATGGACTACATGCCAGAAATCCTAAAGTCTATGTTTAGGTGCCCACTTTGGCTCCATAATCTGGTTTCCTATATCCACAGTTTCCTTATCCATTAAAAAAAAAGATTATCGATTACCTGAATTTTGTCTTTAGCTGAAAGCACTTCTATCAAATAATAGCTCTATTCAATATCACATTTTATTTGTTAATTTTATTTTTGAATAGTATTTTTTTTCCAATTACATGTAAAGATGATTTTTAACACTCATTTAAAAAATGTTCAGTTTCAAATTTTCTCCCTAAAATGATAAGCAATAGGTTATGTATGTGCAATCTACATTTTATTTATAAAGCTTTAAAAAACCTGAACATGATCAGAAGTTGTATTTTTTAAAGTGAAAACTACTTCAATCATACATAATTTCTTTTGTTATGACTGTGAAAAGTTGAACTTGGAATTCAGTCTCCACTGCCCATGGTATTACTGGATATAGGAAGTTACTTCCACTGTCTTTAACATGGTGCTGTCTTTCACTAATAGTACAATACTTACATGAGTGTTCTTTCTCTAACGTGGCCACTCAATGAGGATACAGATGGAGGATAGGACAGACCAGGATGTAGAGAGAGAGGAGGCTCAGATCCAATCATTGTAAACCTGTAACAATGCAAACCCACTTGGCTTTCTGGCTGCTGAGGAGCTCTGCATTTTTGCCCGGATATCCAGGTCAAACCTAATCACATAAACTGAGCCTGCTGTATCCTGTCTCCCATCCTGTTTGTCACGAGGATGTTGGAAGGGAGCGAGAAATCATTTTGTTCCACTGAGGGGAGTGAGCGTGTGTGTATAGTTTCTATCTAGTCTAAAATCTTCTGAACTTATTTGATAAGGGTGTGCCTTTGATATCTACCTATAAGGGTCTTTGAGTAGTATAGCAGAAAGAACAGTGGTCTGGGGAAGTCAAGTGACCAAATTCTAATCTTAATTCTACTGCTAATTAGTTGTGTCATCTTTGGCAAGTAATTTCCTCTCTGTAGGTCACATTTCCTCATTGATAAAATAAGAGAGTCAGACGAAATGAGATTTGAGAGTTTGTTTCATCTATTAGATTCTGTGACTCATTATGCAATGTGACCTAAGACAGTATAGTGGAAAAGTGGTTTTTGGGTCCAGAGACCTGATCTTGAATTTTGGCCTTACTACTCTGTGTGACTTTGGGTAAGGTACTTAACCCCTCTGACTCTTGGTTTCCTCAACTGTAAAATGAGAGTATTGGACTCTAAGGTTCCTTTAATTTTGGAAGTCTCAAGACCCAACCTGCTGTTTAGCATTTGATTAGCATTTGAGGCAGCAAGTAGCAGTGATGAGGTTGGTTACCTGCGGTGTTAATGAGACCAGGGTCTAGAGTTCCATCTTTCATTCATACCACTGAATTTTGCATGGAGGAAGATTCTTTCTTGGTGGTATAGAATAGATAATTAAATAATTACAAGATGATGGGTTTATCCAAAAGATGCTGCAGAAACACATGGTAAGTGTGAGTGGCCTAAAAATGTATTACTAGTAGAGACATTGTCATGAGAGATCTCTTGAAGGGAGATGAGTCATAATGTAAGTGAGCTGTCTTAAGAACCAGAGGATGGTTATTGGACATCCCACGCCTTCTGTTGGTATCTACTCAGAGTTTTAGAGCCAGGCCTCTAGTTGGGTGGCAGCTTTAGGGGAGGATATATGAAACAGGTTCATTGAAGGGAATACGCACATCTATGAAACCTCAGATCCATTGAAGTAACTGTAAGATCATTGAAAAGAAACTTTTTTCTCATGATCTATTTGTTTCTGTTGTGAGACCGCCATAGAACTGACTGAGACAATGTTGATCTGTTCTAGATAAACTATTCAAGAAGCTTAAGAGGGGTGCGCGCGCGCGTGCGTGTGCGTTTGTGTGTGTACATATGGGCGTGTGTGTGTTCTTTATCATGCTTAATATCTGAAGGGCTCAACATTCCAGATCACAGGGGCCCAGTAGTCTGAGCAGCTGTGAACTAGAATCTTCTACTTCAGCTGTTCCTAAGTTAACACACTATTGCATTAAGCTACGTCTGCTTTGCAAGTCACCAGCTGACCTACTCATAGCTGTGGCCCACATGCCTGGGCTGTGTTATTGGCCTGAAACAAGAAGTACCCATCGCTGTCGACTTCTGCAGAACAAGGAGCTGCCTTGCAGATTGAGCTACTGTATTATCTTACTCTGTCCCTTATACTATCTTGTTCTGTCCCTAGCATTAGATAAGAGCACAGCATCAGACAAATTGGAAAAATGTCCTAGAAACCTTTTTTTTTTTAAACTGTCTTCTACCCCACCCCACCCTCACTCAAAAACTGAACTTTTGAATCTTCTGGCAGGGAGATACAAAGACAGATGGAGTTGAGAAACACCTGTGGAAAAGATAACAGCAGAAATGGAAAAGGTTTTGCTTAGGTTCTACAGTACAGCTATGCTCATTCCTTCTTTCCCTAAAAGACTATTTCTCCTCTGGCTGTTGCAAAACCTCCTAGCTAGTTCAAGCCAAGAGTATTGTAAGCTGAGTTTTAACTTACTCAGTAATTTGTTTGTTTGTTTTTTGGCAGGGCAATTGGGGTTAAGTGACTTGCCCAAGGTCACACAGCTAGTACATGTGTCAAGTGTCTGAGGTCGGATTTGAACTCAGGTCCTCCTGACTCCAGGGCTGATCCTCTACTCACTGCTACTCAGTAATTTTTGTTGAAAATTTGCAGATTCTTTTTGGGTGGGGCAGGGAACAGGAAAGGGATAGGAGTAGAAATAAAAGTAAATCTGTAATCTCTCAGAATTGACCATCTTGTCTCTAAGATGCTTCATTGGCCATCAGCAATAATGCCATTTGACATTATTTGAATCAGTGCAATGGTAAAATGATCTAGAAAGGCACCAGGGAAATGATCTCCAAAGTTAGGCCTAGTAGCAAAACTCTCACCAGGGTGATAAGACTTAGAAGTTCTAGGTCACTTCACCATTGTGGTGACTCAAATTCTATCATAGCTGATTCCAACAACTCTTCATGGGTTCCCAAGTCATCTGTGGTAGGTGGTGATGATGAGCTCATCTGCAGTAAAACAAGAGTGTTAATGGCCAGTGGGTGTGAAGCAAGACATAAGTACAACCAGTGGAAAAAAATGGAAAAGCACTTGAAATGACCAAAGCAACAATTATATGTAAAAGCAGACTGACAGCAGTTTAACAAGATTTAAAAAAATAAAAGTCTTAAAAAAAAAAGATCGAGAAGAATGATTTAACCTTTGAGATTTTCACGGCATTTATAATAGAAATTCACCATCATCTGTGCCTGAGGAATCAAAGGATCTCCACAAAAGCGGGTATATAACACTGTGCTCAGTTAGTTGTTAGAGCCTAGATTCACGGGAAGCCAAATTATTCATGCTGCCTGACAGAAAGCATCCCCCTAAGAGAAGTAGGGCAGGAAACTCCCACAATAATACTCACAATGGAGCAGGCAGCCAGCTAACCTCGGTCTCTAGCATGTGATGAGCAGGACCAGTGTGAGTCCCTGAGGCAGCAGGGGGAAGGGCCATCTCTGCTAATAAGATGCCAATGCCCAGACTCAGATGAGCTAAGCCAGAGCTAACCAGGACCACTCAGTAGCCATGTGTGAGAGTGATATGTGTGTGTGTGGATATAGGCAGGGGCAGGGGGAGCATACAGAGACCCATGGCTGCCTGAGATTGGCTCCCAGCTGTGAAAGAGCATTTAGCCTTCTTAGAGACTGTTTGACACCAATATTCCCTCCTACTCCTTGGAGCAGCTGATGCGGAGAAAGGCTCTGCCACTCTTGCTTCTATAGATCTCTTTCCTGGTTCAACTGGGCTCCAACAGTGCCAGCAGCCAACATGGCCATCCCTGTTTGGATGATGTTGAATGAGAACCGGTGTTTGTTTCCACTGAGAAAGTTTTGACCTGCTTAAAGAGCCATCACTATGGAAACGTAATGAGCAGATAATTGAATGGAGCCTCTTTTCTTCCCTTCTCCCCCCTCTGTCTTTCCCCCATTCTCAAGCTGATGCCAGTAAGGTCAGGGCCCTTGCAGCCCTGCCTTCCCTTTGGGCTCATGCAAATTTGATAAGAATACTAAAGGCCCATTTTCTTCCCTGTGCCAACTTCTGTTGAGATAAATTATCCCATATTCACCCTGTAACAGTTATAGTGGCAGGCAGTTTTCACACCAGTTATGGAGCTGGGTCCTGCATCAGGCATACAGATAACCAAATGGCTTTCCAAAGGAGCATGCAAATGTTTTTTATATTGCTTCATTCAGAGCTTTGCAACTGAGCGGCATTTTCATGTATAAAGGCTCTTCCTGAACTATTCGTTGTGCACATGCAGTAAATTCTGGAGAGAGGAAGAAAAAGGAGGATTTTCAGCTCCATTTGTAGGATAACTCAAGCCCATTTAAAAATGTAAACAATGTAAAAAAAAAACAAAACACATGCATAGCTTTTAAAAGGCCACACAAAAACCCTATTGACTGAGTCTTACTTTTTGGCTCCTGGCTTAGGTTTAACATTTTAAATGACCTTTAGAAGACCCATGATCATGAAAACCAAATCTGATTACATTTCCACCCCTTCTCATTTATGGCAATAGATTCATAGCATTTCAGATACAAAGAGGTCATGTTATCCCTTAAGAGGAGTTAAGGATTGTCGTATATTTTTGTTGGTGTGAGGACAAACACATGGACAAACTCCATTTCCCAATGCAGGCAGGGACTTTTCTCTACGATCTGTGGTCTTAAAAAATTACTTGAGGGTACTGAGGGGTTAAATGATTTGCCCAGGGTCATAGAATCAACATGTGTCAGAATTAGGACTTGAACCCAGCTCTTCCTGCCTTTGAGGATATCTTACTGTTCATGTGGTATGCTGCAATATCTTATAAAATCTTCAGTGAGCACATAAAAAAAAAAAACACCAGTGTGATTACCTGGAATCAAGACTGAAATGAATGACTACCTGGGCTAAGATCATCAGGGCTAAAAAGCAAAAAGACTTTTTTTTATTTCTGAAGCTTAGCTCTTCCTTTATATGTGAAATAGCCAAATTCTGTAATCTGGTCTCCCATCGCCATCATGCTCTGGAACGGTTTTCTCCATAGTCACCAATGACCTATTAATTTCGAAATCCAATAATCCTTTCTCAATTCTTATCCTCTTTGACCTTTCTGAAGTATAAATGATCACCACACCTTCTTGATGGTGCTCTTCTTGACCTCCATGTTACCACATTCTCTTGGTTCTGACTGTGTCTTCTTGGTCTGAATCTGTCTTCTGGTTCTCCTTGGTTTATCCTTTCTTCTTCCCAAACGTGGGTGTTCCGCAATGTACTGTTCTCTCCCCTCTTTTCTTTTTACATTCATTCACATCACTAGCTCATATACGACCTATGGCCTCAATTATACATCTGAGCTGATCTCTCTTGAATGCCAAACTATCTACTGAACATCTCCACATGGCTGTCCCACTGGTGCCTAATATTCAATATTTTGAAACTGATCTTGTCACCTTCCTCCAAAAACTTGCCCCTTCTCTCAACTTCTTTATTTCCATTGAAGGCATGATTTCTCAAATCTTCTTCTTGTAATTAAATAGCAATTGTGATATCAACATCTACTAAAGTCTTCTGCTGTCATACTGGCACCTAAAGGTGCCATGAGTTGTCAAAGGCTATGCCAGTGGAACACAAACTCTGTCAGATACTACTAAGCTAATTAGGCTCTAGGTACAAACGAAGTGATGAAAACCACCTGAAGACTTGCTTAGCTGGGTTAGAAAAAGCTTCTCATTAAGTTAGCCTCAAGGTCGTGAATTTTTCAGCCACATCTATTCGCAAAATCCATCTCCCAAGTTATAAGAGGTTGGGATTCACATCAGCAGAAGGAACAACTACATTGACAAAATATCAAATCCTTTAAGTATTGAAGAAGAAACCAGTCATGTTTAAGATAGTACTTGTTTCCACTTCTTAGACCCATAGAGAAACCCATGACATCCCAAGTGAAGACAGCTACAACCCACAGTGAGGAAATGGGGAAGCCACTGGGATGGGTTTGGAAACTTTGTAAGATGACTACAGTAGACCATAAATTTGATTTTCCCCACCCTGTCTGGGTCTATACCCACAGATCTCTCCAGCTGTGTGTTAACGTAGTCCTTAGAGATGTAGTCCTAATGAAGCCATATAAGAACACAGCAAAACCAAGGGGTCTGGATAGAGAAGTAATGTCATTTGGCTGCATTTCAGACACGCAGCTCTCAAACTTCTGCCAAGTGTCACTGCATCATTAACTTTCAGTACAAGTTATCAGGCTATGAATGGAAGAACACAAATCACTCTCAATGCCCATTTGTGAAGGAGTTTCAGATTCAATGAATGTTAGAGCAACACAGTTGGCATATCAAATTTGTGGTCCATTCAGCGATCCCATAGAATCAACCCACCATATGTCTAGAAATTGAACCATCTTTTTACTGACCGTCATAAGAAGTTTGCAAGTCCAGAGGTGTCTACCAGTATGTGTTAGGGGAACCACCATTTTTCTTCATTAAAACATTCCTGGTTATCTGTTAAAGCTATTCTAGCTTCTACTTCTAGTCTCTTCAGGATGCCAAACAGTTCTTCATCATCTTCAGTGAGCAACTAACAAAATAAAATGAGTTTAAAGTATAACAAGGAAGATGGGTAGAAATAGTTGACACGTATATGGATGGGGACTAGACCCGTGATTTCATAGGTTCAAAGAACTAATGGTTGAGGTAACTCCCTTGACCAGTACAGGTGAACACCTTCTCTGCAACTTAGAGTCATAAAGGGTTGTCTTGAGCTTGTTCAGTCATTTCAGCCATGTCTGACTTGTTAGGATCCTATTTGGGGTTTTCTTGGCTAAGATACTAGAGTGGTTTGCTATTTCCTTCTCCAGCTCATTTTACAGATGAGGAGATTGAAGTAAATAGGATTAAATGACTTGCCCAAGGTCACATAGCTAGTAAATGTCTGAAGCCAGATTTGAACTCAAGAAAATGGGTCTTCCTGACTCCAGGCCTGGTGACCTATCTACTATACCACCTACCTGCCCTTGAGCACTGAGAAGGTAAGTGACTTGCTCAGGGTCACACAGCCAATATGTATCAAATGAAGGATAACATATATTTAGCAGATTGAATACTTCAATGGTAGCTGCAAAATCTAAGAATAAGATCCTATAATAAGTCCCCCTAGCAAGTTGGATAAGTCATCTGTGACAGGCTATGAACGAACATGGACAAGAATGGCGTAGTGTGAGGGAAAAGCGGATGGATTGTGATCTACAGCAGTGAGGAGAGTGACTTCATCAATGAGTTCACACACCTACAGAATCTTTGCATTGAAAGATAACGTCAGAGACCAACCCATACCTGAATGAAAATCCTTCATACAATTTACCCTACAAATTGCCATTGGGCCTTTGCTTAAAGACATTTAGTTAGAGGAAAACCATTTCCCTCTGAGGCAGTCCATCTGACTTTGGGATAGTACTAATTATTGAAAAGTTTTTATTGACATCAAGCTTCAATTTGCTTCTTTGTGTCTTCTACCCATTAATCTTAGTTCTGCTTTCTAGGGTCTAGAAGAACAAATCCAAACACTATCCCATGTGACAACCCTTTAAATATTTGAAAGCAATTGTCAACTTTCCCTCTACCCTTCCCCCAATAAAGTCTTTTCTTCTCCAGCTTAAACACCTGCACAAACTATCCCCATATGACATAATTTTAGGTCCTTTTACCATCCTGGGCAGCCCCCTCTAGAAGTTTTCTTGCTTCCTAAAATATGGCACTTGGAACTGAGCACAATATTCCAGATGTGGGTCACTGTTAAATATTAAAATTGTTTTCTCTGATTGTACATTTCTATTTCTTAGTGTTTAAGAATGTAAGGGATACCTAAAATGATTTAGATGTAGTCCTATATAGAGAACGTAGTCAGGACTAATCACTTCCCACATTTCCTGGTCTTATGTTATCATTTAAATAAATAAAAGGGATAGAGGTTTTAAAATGCTTAAAAACATAGTTGAAAATGTTTAACTTTGATTTTAAGGATTTTCTTGCCATTTCATATATGTGTGTATATATGTGTATACGTATATATATACATATATATAACATGTATGTATATATACACTTGTGTATGTGCATATTCATATCATAGGAAGATATTTTTCTCTAAATTGGTATTCTATAAAATAATTTTTATTGATATCTCTTGTTTTATATTAACTAAATTTCTACCGGTATCCCTCCCCCTCCCAGAGAGCCATCCTTATATCAAAGAATATTTTTTAAGAAAAAAAAGAAGAGAAAAATCAGCAAAACCATCAATACATTGAAAAAAAATTGACAATATATGCAGTAATTTCTAACTACGGACATTATCACCTCTGCAAAGGAGTAGAGAGAGGTGTCTTCTTTTATTTGCTTTTTATTTTTAAGGCCATGCTGGTTCTTTGTAATTTTGCAATATTCACTTATGATTATTTTGGCATTGTTCTTTCCACTTATATTATTGTAGTCAATGTGTGTGTGTGTATATATTTTTTTTTCTTTTGGCTCTAATTACTTTGTATCAGTTCATGTAAATATTTTTATTCTTCTCCACATTCATCATATCTATTATTTCTCATAGTACAGTAATATTTATCTACTACAATTATTTAGCAATCCCTCCAAATCAGCGGGAATTTACTTTGTTTTAAATCAGTTGTAATCTTACCTTAAGCCCATCGACACATCTCTAAATCTGAGAACCCTACTACTTGGTGGCTTATGGAACATGACTAATAGGCAGACCCAGTCCATTTTTTTTTTTAACCAAGTATAGCATCCATATCAAAATGCTAGTTACTAAGAAGTGGCCCTTAGAGTTAGGACCTGGAATTTACTATAAAAAGTAAAACATATGAACAAAGAGTTCTCAAAAGAAGAGCTATGTAAAGTATTAATCATGTGAAATAATGCTCCAAATCACTAATAATAAGATAAATACAGACCAAAATAAATATGAGATTTCACCTCCCACCATGCAAATTGGTAAAGGTGAAAAAAATAATAGTAGTCAGTGTTAGAGTCATCCTGGGAAAATAGGTACACGGATGCATTTTGGGTCTAGCTGTGAATTGGCAAAACAGGTTTGGACTGCCATCTGGAATTATGCCAATAAAGTGACTATAATGTCACTAGTCTTTGACCCAGGGATTCCATTACTACGTTTATACCTTAGTGATGCCACTAATAAAAGAAAGTTCCCATATACACCAAAATATTTATAGCAACACTGTTTGTGATAGTAAAGAATTGGAAACAAAGTAGATGGCCATGAGTTGGGGGATAAATTGTGGTGCATGGATACAACAGAATATTGCTGTGCTATAAAATGATGCATGTGCTGAATACAGAGAAGCATTGAAAGGTGTACATGAACTGATGCAGAGAGAAGTCGGCACAGCCAAGAAAACAATAGACAGAATGACTACAGCAATACCAGTGGAAAGAACAATCACACCCCAAACTGAGCATCACAAAATTTAAAAGATGAAAAATGATTCAAATGAAGATATGAGAAGACACCCCTCCCCCCATCTGCCCCTTTGTGGAGGTGGGAGGTTTGTAGGTATTGGATATGACACATGTCGTTGGACTTTTTCAATGTATTAATTGATTATGCTATTTTTTTTCTCTTAAAAACCCACTTTTATGAAATGGTTTCCTGGGAGGAGAGAGGGAAGAATATGATGTTAAATTATGATGATGTAGAAAAAAATACATCAATAAAAAGTTATTTTTAATAAAAAGAAGACCTGTGTTTGAGTCTTGCCTTTGACCCATACTAGTTGTGTGACCATTGGCAAGTCAAGTAACCTCTCAGTGCTTGAGATATAATTATGGATGAGATGCTGATCTGCACTGGGGGTGGTTTTGTGCTTTATGTGTTCTGCACTGGGGGAGGTTTTATGCTTTATGTGTTCCATCCTGAATTTCCCTCCCAAATGAAATAAAAGTCCAGATCTGGGGAGGGAGGGAGGGAGAGAGGGAGGGAGAGAGAAAGAAATAGTTATCAGCATGAAATAACAACTTAACAGTCAAATGCACAACTCTGTGCTGGAGAGAATTAGAGTCCTCCAAGAACAAGGTTGATAATGACATGAACAAATGCCTGTAAAGATAAAATAGGCAGTGGTACAGTGAGAAGAACAGTACATCGCTAAAAATAAATTAGATAAAGAAACAGTTACACAGGATGCAGGCTTCACTGTGTTTTACCAAAAAAATATGGAAAGTATATACCAAGATTAGGAATCGCCAGAATCTCTACTTTTAGTTGGTTGTAGGAATTTTGTGAAGAAAAGCAGAAATTTGAGCAAATCTAGAGAATTGGGCAATTTCATGAATTTGGGTATGTCATAAAAGAAAGCATGGAATCAATCAATCAACAAGAACTGATTAAGTTCTTACTTTGTGCCAGTTCTTATACTGTACCAAGTGCCAGAATGCTAATACAAAGGTGAGATCATTCCTACCCTCAAGAAGTTTACATTCTAATAGTATTCTACTAGTGAAGAAAAAGAAAATCATGCAAAATGAATGAAAAGTGGTTTTGTTTTAGTGTAGTGGTCATGTGGATATGTGAAGGAGAAAAGGGATATTTATTTGCTTGGACTGATGTGGTGAAGGGTTTGATTTTTTTCTTTCAAATTTCAAAAAGTTTATTGACACTTTTTATTTTTACATTGTAAAATTACATCACCATTGTGACCACCAGCCAATTGAACCATCCTTTATATCAATGAAAAGTAGATACATACAACCAATCAGAGGAGTGACAGTCTGACAGTGTATGCAGCATTCTGTACCTGTTATCTCTCACTTCTCTCTTGAGAGGAGGAAGGTATATTTCTTTATCTCTTCTCCATTATCAAGTTTAGTCAGTAAAAAAAACAGTGCAATTGAGTAAGATTCTTAAGTACCGTGGTTACCTACTCTTACAAATAGAGCAGAGAATCTGAATTGTTTTTTCTCATAAAAGTTGCTCTTTTAGAAAATACATATGACCAAAAAAGGGGGAAGGGGGCAGTGGAGCAAAAGAAGACAGACACCTGCATGAGAAACTACTTTTACTCTGATGAAGATACTTGCCAATCAAAAGCTAATCTTTTGATAAGAGATGGTCCCATTTTGTGTGTGTGTGTGTGTGTGCGTGACTTGCTCATGTTCACAGAGCTAGTAAGCGTCAAGAGTCTGAGGCCAGATTTGAATGTGAGTGTTCCTGACTCCAGGCCTGGTGCTCTATCTACTGTGCCACCTACTTGCCCTGAGATTACCCCATTAAAAAAAAAAACACCAATAGTCTCCTGGGGATGCAGGAGTTATAAATCATTAAAGACCATATTCTTAGAAGAATAAAAAAGCTGGTACCCAGAAGGGCAATAGAAAAATGCCAGATGAATGTGAGTTGTTGTGGTTGCTGAATCATTTTTAAGTCATGTCTAGCTCTTTGTGATTATATTTGGTGTTTTCTGGGCAAAGGTAACTGGAGTAGTTTGCCATTTCCTTCTCCAACTCATTTTACAGATGAGGAAAGTGAGGCAAACAGGGTTAAGTGACTTGCCCAGGGTCACACAGCTAGTAAGGGTCTGAGGTCAGATTTGAACTCGGGGGAAGATGAGTCTGTGACTCCAGGCCCAGCACTCTGTTCGGTGTGCCACCTACCTGTCAAATATAAGTAGGCTGAACTATATTGTCAGAGATGGTTTTGCACGTAAGACAACATTTAAGCAGGCTTAGCTTTAAACATTTAAACAGGACTGGGTCGTTCATGAATGAAAAACAGTAAAAGGCTCACCTAATTGTTGCAGTAGTATCCATGAATACTAAAAAAAACTTTGAAGGAGTTTCTTCTGGGTAGGTTATGTAGGGCAGGGGTTCTTAACCTTCTCGTATCATGGACCCTGCTTCAGCAGTCTGGTGAAAACTATGGTCCTATTCTCAGATTACTGTTTTTAATGCATAAAATAAAATACATAGGATTTCAAAGGAACCAATTATATTGAAATACTCATCATTTTTTTATAGTTATGCATACTGATTAAGGATCCCTGATTGAGAGGATTTGTGAGCAAGTTACAACTAAGAATGAAGCATCAGAAGCTATGGATGAGTTATGAACTGATTTAAGGGAGAGGGAATAACCCCAGCACCTTGAAATAACAGTTCCATTAAAGTATTTATGATAAGAAAAAAAACCTTGCTTAATGAAGGGAGAGAACTCCATGGGAAACACTTTAGTTCTTTTTTAGTTTACTTATGAGCCAAATAAATATAAAATTCTGCTTGATGAAAGAAGGAGCAGTGCAGAACATGTATTCCTGGTAGATACTGGATGGTTTCTCATAAAACAAAATATTTTAAATTGGAGTCCATTTCCTCATTGATTTTCATTATGTCTGGAGAAAGGAGTTATTTTGGTAGAAGACAGAGCTTAGATGGGGAAACTTAGTTTCCAAAGCATAACAAAATAATATTTTAATAATGAATCAAACTATAATTCTGCAGCACTAATAACAGCATATTCTGTAGACTTCAAATAAAATGTATTATTTTTTCATGACATATAAATTCTCTAAAGAAAGCCCAGAATCCGAGTAAAAATAGGCAGGGTTATAATTAATTGGCAGGGACTCCAAAAAGCATGAAAGCAAAAGAACAGTTGTAGTTTAACTCAATAGAAGAGCGAGTCTTCAGTTTTTATCAAATCCCTTCGCCAGGATTACAGAAGAAGATAACATTCATTTCTTTCTGGCTGCTAAGATCCTGTTTCCACCCTCTATGGAGGGTTCTATGGCTTTCAGAAATAAAGTAATCTGGGATGAAAGAGGGAAGAGAGAAAAACAAAAATGTAACAGGAAATAAACAAATGTGGAAGTTTATTTCCTGGAATACAATTGAGGAGACCTACCAATTTCAAAACACTTTGTGTTTTCCAATAACAGAGAATCTTTTCTTTAACTTTTAAATTACTTCAATACTTCAAAGGTTTGTAATTTTGTCATTTTGCCTGTTGCTTCTACTGACATGGCTTTGAGAGTTGATATGACCAAGAAATTTATTATCTTGTGGCCAGCCTATTGATGAGCTAACCTAGAGGCAGTTGGTAGCTTGGTGGCTAGAGTGCGAACTTAGGCACAGAAAGACCAAAGTTCAAACCTTGTCTCAGATGCTATCTATGTGAGCCTGAGAAAGTAGTCACTTAACCTTTCTGAGCCTAATTTAATTTTTTTCAATTAAAAATTATTTTCTCTGCCTTCCTTCCCTCTCCCAGAAAAAAAGAAAAGAAAACAAACGTGCCTAGTCAAACAAAATAAACTCCTTTATTGTCCATGTCCAAAAATTGTATGTGTGATTTTTTTTAAACCTGGAGTCCATCACCTCTCTATGAGATGAGTCATCTGCTAGAAGGAAGGCAGGCTTGATTTATAAAGGCTTACTCTATGCAGAGCACTGTGCGCCTAGAAAAGTGAGACAACCCACTCCTTTTTAGGAGCTCTCATGTTCTACTGGAGGAGATAGCAGATGGAAGGAGTTCCTTAACTGTAATAGCAGAAAATAGTAGCATCTACCTCCCAGGATTGTTGGGGGGATAGAATGAGTTCAAGAATGTAGTATGGTGCTTTGTAAACCTTAAAGTGCTGTATAAATGATGGTGGATGTTGTTAGCCTCTTTAAATTTAGCGGGGCTGGTCTTGATACAACAGTCGTGTAGTCCATCATGTGGCCCAGACTCAAAACCCTTCTAGCAGGATCTGACCTATCTGACCTTCACAGAACAAATAAGTGTGGCCCTTTCACTGAATCCAAACTTGCTCTGTGAAGTCTGGATTGATTCTAAGAGCCACACTTGAGAACCTAGAGGGCCACATGTAGCCTCGAAGTTGCAGGTTCCCCACCCCTGCTCTAGACAAAAGTAAGTATTGATATATTTTGATGGGGATTTTTGTTTTATCACTTTCATTTCCCAATTTAACCCTCTGCTTCCTTTGCCTAGAGAGACATTTCTTGTAATAACAAGAAAAAGACGAAAACCAAGTAACTCAGCAAAATTAGCCAATATATTAACCCGCCTCTGCAATGTTACATTTCCACAAACCAACCTCCGCAAAGAAGGGCCATTATGGGTGTTAGAAGCCTGGCCTTCAGTTTTGATTTTTATCATTGTTCTTTTCATTTGCATCATTGTAATCATTGTGTATTTTGTTTCCCCGTTTCTCCTTATTTTATTTTGCATCTATCCATGTAAGTGTTCTCCTGCCTCCCTGTAGATTTTCCATAATTCTACTAACTCTTCATTGTAAAGGCGGAGAAACTGGGGCCCAGATAGGTGGCATGACGTGCTTCAAAATAATGCAGTTATTTAACAA
The DNA here is from genome assembly GCA_028646595.1 of Phalanger gymnotis. Taxonomy (NCBI): domain Eukaryota; kingdom Metazoa; phylum Chordata; class Mammalia; order Diprotodontia; family Phalangeridae; genus Phalanger; species Phalanger gymnotis. Next base: position 97,207,361 of record CM053627.1, on the reverse strand, counting down.
CATAACTGGAACTAGAACTCAGTTCTTTATAGTTAAGCAATAACGCTTGTGTAACTGCTCGCATGGTCTTTCCCAAAACCACCAACAGACCTGTCTTTGTCTCGTGTGCATCCAGAACACTGAGAAAGAAGGGGATAGTCCAGAGGGAATTGTCTTTGCCTCAATATCTGTATAGTTCCTATGAGCAATCCTCACTCTCCCAGGGCATTCCCTCAAAAGAATATGTCCAGCTCCAAAGTTAAATTACAACCCTATTGCAATGAGGGACCAGGGAAGAAAGGAGATTTGAGTATGAGTACCTGGCAGTGTGCTGTTGTTTCCTACAACTGGACCAGTGCCTGACTCTGCCACTAACTAGCTACGTTGCTTTGGACAAATCAGTTCACCTCTATGGGCCTTGGTTTTCCCATTTGTAAAATGGACATAATCAAACCTTCCATTATGGACCTCACGTGGATTGATGTGGGGATGAAATAAATCATGGGAGTGCTTCAAAAAATTGAATCCTTTTTGTTTGTTTGTTTTTTGCATCTAACAGGGGTCTTGCCCATTGCAGGCTTTCCATAAGGATCTCTTGGACTTACTCACGAACCAAAATACAAAGTAATAACAACATAGGGATTAGGAGAACATGATAACATTTAGATATAGGGGAAGGGAGCAAGCATTGATTAAGTGCCTACTATATGCTCATTACTCTAAGTGCTCTTATGAATATTATCTCATTTGATCTTACAACAACCCTGCTGTTATAATCCATGTTTTACAGTTGAGGAAACTGAGGCAGAGGTTAAGTGACTTGCCCAAGGTCACAGACCTAGAAAGGGTCTGAGGCCACATTTGAACTCGGGTCTTCCTAATTCCCAACCTGATGCCCCATCCACTGTATCATCTAACCCTCTTGAAAGTTGAGGGGTTGATTAGGTGACCTTTAGATATACTTTTAATCCCTCTATTCCCGTGAGGCTTTTCTTTGTTCTATGATAGATTAATTTTGAAGGAAAAAACCCAAAGCTAATACTATGTACAGGTTGAGATAATAATTGAACTCTGCTGAGACCAGGATGGTTGAATGCAAGTATTCTTGACCTTTTTTGTATCATGGGCTCCTTTGGCCATCTGATGAAACTAGTGGACCTCTTCTCAGAGTCATGTTTTTTTTTTTTAATAATTGAAGGAAATACTTAATTTTAGTTATAGAGGTTAGTAAAAAAAAAAAATTCATCCTAATTCATGGATCTCTTGGCATCTATTCACTTATCCTTTGAAGGTTCATGGACCCCGGTTAAGACTCCTTACTCTAGTAGATAAAGATCTGGCCTTAATGTAAGGAACATTTGGAATCAAAGCTTGTCTCTGACATATACTGGCTGTGTGACCATGGGCAAGTCATTTAATCTATCAGTGCCCTAGAAAGCTAAGACTCTAAAATGAGTTGCCAATCTGTATAAGTAGAGGACGTCCTCACACTGGGAGTTTTCTGGCCTGGCAAAATCATAGATGTTATATGAACTTATATGAAGCCAATCTTAATATAATTTTGGGCAGGCTGTTTCCAAATGACTATAGCAAGTTAGAAAGGGGATATTTGGGGCAGCTAGGTGGTGCGGTGAGTAGAACATCAGCCCTGGAGTCAGGAAGACCTGAGTTCAAATATGGCCTCTGACACTTGACACACTTACTAGCTGTGTGACCTTGGACAAGTCACTTAACTCCAATAGCCTTGCCTTCCCCTCTCCAAAATGAAAAAAAAAAAAAAGGAAAGGGGACACTAGGTGTTTCTAGTTGGATGTTGGTCACAATTGTTTTTGTATGCATTTTACTAATTGTCGATATCCTCAAAATGTGGCATCCAGGCATGAATGTATGGATCCCAATGTAGTCTGATGAGAACAGGAGAATCACCTCCTTCTTTCGGATGCTTTTGTTGCTCACGCTGAAGGCTTGACCCAATGTGCAAACAGTTATTGGCGCACAACCCTCAGGAAGGTACTAGATTGTACTAGAAAGTACGGTTGTTGAACTGAGAGATTATAATTATTCTAGAAATACTGTTTATGGCAACCTGTACAATATGGTCCTACCTTTCTACCATTAACACCTTCTATAATCTTGGTAGTCACAGCCTTTCCACCTTCTGTCTCTCTGACTTTTCTCCTCATCTTTGTCCCTCTCATTAATTTTAATCGTATTTCACCCCTGTACAAATTTAATCAGGGAGACTCTGAACACCATGATCTGCCTCGGGCTCCAGGGCTTCATAAGTATTGTGTAAATCCAGGGCCTACTGTTCCTTAAGTGAATCTGTAACCCAAGTCAGAAATTATTTGTCAACTTCTGCTCAGCGTACTTTATTAAAGGAAAGGCTGCTTATATAAGGTGCTTCGTGAACTTATGAGGGAGATTTTTAAAGTTTTTTTTTTAAGTATTTCTGAAAATGGATGTAAGAGACAGTGTGCCATAGTGGATAAACAAGCCGACTTAGGAGTCAGGAAGACCTAGGCTTCATGCCTCCCTTCTCCTATCTATGGTTTCTGACCCTGGGCAAGTCACTTAATATCTCTCTGTCTTAGGCAAATGACCGAGATTAGGTGGGGCAAAGGAAGTTTTCTCTCCTTGAGGAGAAATCTTATGTATACCAAAGAAAATACAACCCTGGTTTTAAAAACAAAAAGTAGAAGCAGCATGGTGTAGTGAAACAAATCCTAGATCTGCAGTTAAGAATTCTGGATCCTTGTCCCATCCCTTCAATTTTGTGTGACCTTTGGCAACTCACTGTCACCTCTATGAACCCTGGTTTCTTGAGCTCTAAAAACAGTGGTTGGAAGAATTGATTTCTAAAGTCGTTTCCAGTTCTACAATACTGTGACTCTATCATAGTAGTACTGATTACCATGGTAATTAAGATACTTTGCCCATAGACAATTTTGTTAATGTTAAAATTCTGTCTGTATTTTGGGGGAAATTTTATTTATTAGTCCATTTTGTCTTTTATATCACATTTATTTCTGACTGTATCTACTTTCTTTTTAAAACTGAAAAAAACCCCAAACCCAGCTTGGGCAAAACATGCAGTACTACCCCATACCTCTAGTTTCCTACCTTTGCAAGGAATAAGGGGTCTGTTCCTAGGTTTTAAGTTAAATCCTTGGAATATAACAGGCATTCAATAAATAATCATTGAATTGCTTTTTAAAAATTTAACGGTAGGTCAATTATTCCTTCCCAAGCTACTGAAAATTCAACCTGTGCAACATTACTGTTACTTACCTTTTATATTCCAGTAAAGCAGTAAGGACAATATATACTGTGAAAACCTGGCTCCAGGGCCCATTGGTCCATGTCCTAGGTGAGAACACAGCATTTGGCAGAAGGGAATGTATGGGACAGAATTTTTAAATAATAAGAGAGACATCCTTAGGAGGAACAAAGTAAATTTATTTCACAAACCTTGCAAGATTTGGGCACACCTCCATAATGGAGGAGGTGAGGTAAAAGGGAACCTGTCCTAATTTATACTCTTAATGAAAAAGATTCCCACCCGCCTCTATCCCTTCTCACCACTGGCTGGGAGATGTGCTTACAGTCTAGGCGCGAAAACTACACAGAGGACCAAGGCTGATCTGGTCCATTCAAGTTTTTCCCTATCAGAACTCAATTGCCTGGGTGGTGTCTGAAAGTCTAGCGGAAGGAGAGACCTTCCTAGAGCAAAGAACAAATAGCTCACAGGAAATTTATTATCTTCTAACATCTGAGAGAAAGGGGGAAGGGCATGCCTTCCAAAATTACAAGGCCAAATCCCAAAACCTCTCCATTAGACATACCCTGTGAAGTCTTCACAATTATCCATCCCATTCAGGAAGATACACAGTTAGGTGGTCAGTTTTCTTCCCATGAACCAGTGCTTCAAAGCATTAACGTTGGTCCACCTGGGGATCAATCAATGGCCCCTTCCACCTGGTACAGTCTAGATCTAGAATTTGGTCACATCAGTTGATTTTCTGTTCATGCCAGATTAAATTTCTAATCAGTCTCAACTAGGAAATCTATGGCATTTCACATGACTGCTGTGCCAGCTTCTGTTAGCCTGGACAGTTTACGGAATCAAAATTAAACTTCATACTGTGTTACTTCCCCCTTTGCAAATTGATGAGAGGGGTTCTCCTAGCTTATAAAATATTGGTATATGTAATTGCTTGGCTAGTGAACTAGGCAGAAAAAGGAAACAGTTGCCATTTCCTCCCAGAGGTTTTCTGAAATGAATAAAGGAACTCTAGTGTCCTCTGCTGGCAGACCAGGGAAATGCAGGTGTTATCTTCCAAATGCCTCAATCAGCCTTTCTATTAGATTTTAGAAGCAGGACTAAATAGAAAAGGAGAAACATCAGTATATGTGAAAACTTATTTAAAAGAGCTAAGATAACTGGAAGTTTGGAGATCAGCATTGTACCTGAGTTGCAGTTTCCTTAGGAAAATAATAGTGATGCAGTGCTCATTTAAACTCTTAAATGTTTTCTTTGGCCTGAGCCCATAGGGAGTTCGGAAAACAACTACCACCCAAACCATGCAGATGAAGGATGATGAGAATGTATAAATATCGACTTTCGAGAATAAGCTATCAATAATTACATATTTCCCATTCAGGCTCTGACAAGTCTTTAAGTATTATCATTATAGCACATTGTTTGGGCCAGGCTCTCTGTGTATTCTTTTAAAAAAAGAAACTCTTCTTTGAGCAAGAAAAAAGTATTTTTAAAATTTGGTTATGATGAAAATATCCCTGTAACTCAGTAGTTAAAGACAGCTATAGTCCAAAGTTGCTTTAGTAATCCCATCAGGCTACAGGAAAGTTCTAGAACGTATGAAAATAAATTTGGAGTCTTTCTTTTGAACAGCTATAATCAGCTTGTGTAGTCCAACTGGGTTGACCATGGCCAATAAAAATAAACTGGCTTGACACATTTTATGATAACCTTTGAGAAGTCCCTGACACAATCAATGCAGAGGGGGAAAATGATCTGCTTTTTACTGAGCTGATATCTGAAAAAGCTGCTTCCCAGAAACCTCTGGATACCAGTATTTGCTTTTTAAAATGTTAAGCTCGTTTTGTTTTGTTTTAGGGTTGGGAAAATAATATTTAATTATAATCTTTAAAAAATTGTTTTTATTGTGAACTTAAACATCAAACAGTTAATGTACAATGGAAAAAATGGTTTTATTAATAGCTTTAAGGCTTAGAAGCTTCTTTACATAAGTTATTTGATCCTTACAACAGTCATAAATGAGATGCTATTACTTCTACTACTGTTATTCCCATTTTAAATATGAGGAAACTGAGACTTTTTGAGGTAGTGACTTTCCTAGGGTCCCACAGCCAGTAAGTATTTGAGGCAGGATTCAAACTCAGGCCTTCCTGATTTCAAAGTATCCACTTTGCCACCTGGCTTCCTCCAAAAAAGAACAAGAAATTTAGACTCTAGAAATTTATTTCTCCATGTTTTATACATTTAAAAATATAAAAAAGGATAAACAAGTCATATTTACAAATCTGGTCATTTCGGAATGCTCATCTTTTAATTGTTCCTTTAGTGGGTCCATTTCTAGCTCATTCTCTTTCCCTTAGTTGACTAGGGTTATCTTTCAAATTTTTGTTCAGTTGGCTCTCTTCCCCCATTCCCCAAAGTAATGTCATCTGCTCTTATTCTTTGAGTAGAGTACCATCCGATTTTCAGGGACTGCATTCATGAATAGCACCCAGCACACAGCAAAGAGACTGCTGAGCCTATCAAAGCAGGGCATCAACTTGCTTTACATGGGTAAGAGCTGAAAGTCTTTTGTCTTCCCGGACAGTATGGCGTTTGGGCCTTAAAAAGTAGACTCATCACATGGTAGGATCACAAGCTCACAGGTTTTAGAGCTGGAAGGTCTCTTTAAAGGGCATCAGGTCTAATCCCCATTTTTGTAATGAGGGAACTGGGACATAGAGAGGATAAGTGACCTGCCCAGGGTCATACAATTAGTATCTGAGGCATTATTTAAACTCAGGTTGTCCTGACCCTAAGTGTCTCTTTCACTGCGCTATCTTTTAATGGTTTTCACCATTTTTTTCTTCACTTGCTTTCTTTCATATACCCTTTGAATTCTACTTTCTGCTCCATGATAGTTGATAAACTTGATCATTAGGCATAAACCTCCATAAAGCCTTCTGGTTTGTGTTTTGTATCCTTTGACCTCTCTCTCTATCCTCTTGTCCCTTTTGGTGGTTTCTGGGCAATGGGTTCCTTCCAATTCTGTGTTATGAAGGCCTTATGTTACATCAACTTTCTCTCTCCATCTCTGACATAATCAAATTTTCCCTCACCTTGGTTTTGCTACTCTTTTGCTTCAAGCACATGTCTCGTAGTTCTATGGCAATTGTTGTTTAATCCCGCCGATCTTATGCTTTACCAGATATGGTTTTCTATTATTTGCATTCATGTATATTTCTATTTGTATTTGATTTCTTTTTTCTAATAGATATCTTCTTCAGGTTAGCACTGTGGGATTTTTTTTATAAATTATTATTCAAAAATCTTAGAACTAGAAGGAGTTCTTCAGAAAACCTAGCCCAACCACCTTCTTTAATATTGTGACTTGTGCCCAGTGGGTACTCATTCAGTGACTCAAGTCACTGGCAATGACTTTTGAAAGGGTAAAGATGATGGTGCAAACTAACCAATGTGACTCTTTACTTTTCCCAATGGGTAAGGATCCCCCATTAATCGACCTGTTTTCTTTTTTTGTGTGTTCTAGGCTTCCTCTTCACAAATCAAATTCAGAAGAAGGCTCCATAGGTCAGTACCACTTGCTTGCTTTGACTCTGGCTATTGGTATTAGCTTTGCGCATGGGCTGTCATGGGAACTTCGATTGCAGTTGTCGCTTTGCTTTAAAATGTTACAATGTTGCATGTTACATAATTAAACCTTTAAGAACCCTGAATAGCTATGGACCTGCTAGCTAAGCAACCTCCACTTTCATCCCCCTAGTCTGGTTGGAGGGAGGAGGGGACGAGATGAGTTGTAAGTTAAAGAAGTGTCTTCTATTTAGACAAGTGTTTTGCCCTTTCTAGCACAGGGGCAGGCTGGTAAGAGTGCTCTGGTGTCTGGTCCCTGCCTGTTATATGTCATTGCCAGGTTAGACTCAGTGAAAAAGGCAAGGTTGTAATCTCTGGGCTTGTGGAGCAATTGTGTGCCCTGATTGCAGAGGCACTGGGAAAGTTAAGACCAGAAATCCTCCCCCTTGCTGCTTTGGTCATGCCATGTAACTGCAGCATCCAAATGGCAGGTTTCTTTTTTCCTAGAATGAGTAATAGGCTGCTTCAAACCCACTCTCTTACCACCCACATCTTCTCTTTTCTATTTGCCATTTTTCTTAGGAATACCTGATATGGATCACTGGCTTCTTCTCATCTGTTAAAAATGGCATATTTGGAGAGTGGATTTTTTTTTCCCCTTAACTCTGAAGTCACAAATTTTAATGCAAAACTTGTGGAACAGGAATTCTGGGGATCCAATTCTTAGATGTTATTATCCCCCCAGGGTATCATAATTTTTGTGTCAGAGTAGACAGCTTCAGCTAGTGGTCATGCGCCCCAAATCGAGTGAGAGCATGCCCTATTTGTGGTACAGATGAGAGCGAGTTCCTTGAACCCACTCATACCCAGGCCTTAAGAACCATTCTAAGAGCTCATGTGTGAGGGTTAGAAGCACAGACCGGTGAAAACAATTGGTCTTCTTAGTGGGTCCATAAAACGTGTGAGCTAGTCTGGTGCCTTTTTTCCCCTACTTACTTAATAGCAAGTAATCAATAGCAGTAATTGGTGTCATGCATTCAGATCAAAAAGAAGCAAAACAAAGTTAACTTTCCTTCCTTCCTTCCTTCCTTCCTTCCTTCCTTCCTTCCTTCCTTCCTTCCTTCCTTCCTTCCTTCCTTCCTTCCTTCCTTCCTTCTTTCCTTCCTTCCTTCCTTCCTTCTTTCCTTCCTTCCTTCCTTTGTTCCTTCCTTTCTTTCTTCCTTCCTTTGTTCCTTCCTTCCCTTCCTCTCTTCCTCCCTTCTTCCCTTCTTTTCCCTCTCCTCCCTCTCTTTCCCACCTCTTTCCCTTCTTCTCTTTCCTCCATCTTTTCCTCCCTCACTTCCTCCCCCTTTTTCTCCCCCCTTCCTTCCTTTCTCTTCTCTCCCTCTCTCCCCTCCTCTTTTCCCCCTCTCCTTTCCTTCCTTCACTCCCTGTCTTTTTCCCTCCCTCCTCCCTTCCTGTCTTCTTTCCTTCCCTCCCTCCCTCCTTCCTTCCTGCCTGCCTTCCTTCCTTTTTTAATTTAGGTTTTAGCCTAAATAACCCTAGCCAAATTTGAAAAGGGAAAAAACAGCACAGCCAGGACCCAGTTAGACATGCTACCTAAACAAATTTCTGAGTAGATGGAAAAGTCTATTCGTGTGAGTAAATATAAATAATTTCTCTGCGTATCCTAGATTAACTTTCTGGACCTTTTCTTATTTCCAGACAATTTTAATTTCCTTTAAACTGCTGTGTATTCACTTACCAGTATTTTTTCATCTCAAAATGGGGAGAGGGGAATCATTCTTTTGGTTGAATCAAAATAATCTTTGCAAGTTTTAAATTATAATGAACCTACTTTTCATTTTCTTGTATCTATTGCTTGTATCTTTGTTATCCCTTTAGGAAAGGGGGATTGGAAAAAGAAAAATAAGTATTTCTGGCAGAACTTCCGCAAGAACCAGAAAGGAATAATGAGGCAGACTTCCAAAGGTATCATTGCATAAGCTGTTTTTTTTTCTTACTCTTTCAAACATTGAGAGGTTTGTTCCATAAGTTAAAATGGATGTTGTGAATTGTATAGCTTGTTGTATAACACCTATAAAAAGAAATTAAAAGTCTTCTTCTTCTTCTTTTTTTTTGCTATTATTGCTTCATGACTTGGGCTCTGCATAACTTTGTGCTAAAGGAAGTGGAGTAGAAATGCTAAAAAATTCTTACTATTCAGAGAAAATTAATTCAGACACTGTGCTGAGCACTCTATAAATATTGTCTCATTTGATCCTCACAACGTGGGGAGGTAGGTGTTATTGTTATCCCCATTTTACAGGCGAGGGAACTGAGGCAATCAAGCAATTTGCCCATCATCACACAGCTAGTAAGTGTCTCAGATCAGATTTGATTCCAGGCCAGCTCTGTAAACACCACATCACCTAAGCTGCTTCAAGAGGAGAATAGTAAGTTATCCAAAGTCAACATAGGTCATGAGTGGAAGAACCAAACTTTGAATCCAGTTCCTCAGACTCTAAATGCATTCTTCTTCTTTCCAGGGGAAAAAAAAAAACCTGCCTCCTCCTGATGATTTAGAGTTAGACACTTTCCCAGCATTGGCTCACCCTAGAAAACAATCAGCTATTTTCCTGATGGTTCATGAAACCACCTGCACTTTTGACATTTTCCTGGGAAAGGGAATAACTTGGAGCCTGTTGCCTCTGAGAACTGCCTAAATGCCTTACACCATGGGGATTTTCCCATCCTGCCTTGTGAAGGCAGTCCCATCTCCATTCTTTGCTTTGTTTTGTCTTGTCGTTCCCATAGTAAATATTACATTTTGGCCTTGCTGTGTTATGCTTTGCTAGCACTACATGAAACTACTTTTCAGAATCCAGCACAGCTGACTTGTGGGCAGCTTTGGTTAATGTCGTATGAAAATTAGAACTGCATGCTGTTGACGTGCCCACAGATTTTACTTGCAAGTAGGAACCATGGAACCTTGGATACACCTCTCTGCTCAGATTTCTTTTTCTGTAAGAAACTGAAGGGGAGTAGAAAATCTTACACCGACAGCGTGGATTTGTGGGCCAACGCACCTGTATTTATTGGCTGTGTTTGGTGCGGTGTATTTTTGAGGTTGGCTGGCTTGTGTTTGTAGGAGTCGTTCTTATTCCAGACTTGGAGAAAGGCTTGAACCATCAAGCCTTTTCTTTGTCATACCTGCCTAGAATCATTCAAAAGTGTAACTCAGTCTCGGATCTGAGCACCCTATTATAGATGAATAGTAAAAAACTTCCCAGACCACAATGATGAAAACAAGCACCACCACAAAGCCAGCCCAGTTCCTTTTCTTTTCTCAGTCCTGCCTCCCCCCAAGTAGAGGTGAAGTGAGTAGTAAAATAAATACAATTAGTTATTTACCATTCTATATTTACCATTCCCTCTCTATTTTCAAATAGATGGGGAACAGAGAGCACTTGAGTGGTAGCTGTGTAGTTAATTGACAGTGATATGTAAATGACAAAGGGAAACATAGTGGGAGAGCAGATGCAGAACCACCACTGGCTGGAATTTGTCCCTACATGTCTAAAACCAAACTTTTTCACCCTAGCTCTGTACAGCAAGGGCAGGCCATAGATGAGAATCTTAATGACATAAGAAATCAGTAGAGGAGGTACGAGAAAGACAGGGCAGGGGAAGAAAGCTGAGTGACTACAATGCAAACTAATTCCCAGTCTGTCTGTTAAAGCCAGCACACTTTCACAAATGGATCCTTTCCCACAATGCTGCCTAAAAGTACAGCCCTTGCTAACATGGTTCGAATATATTCAAGATGACAGGAATCTGTTTGCAATGTAGGAAAGCTCTTTAAAAGTAACCTAACAAGGGGATTTGCTTTTCAGCTGAAATTCTGGCTGCTTTCAACGTTGAGTAGGAAGCACCTAGCCTGTTATAGTTCAGAACTTTGTTTATGATCATAATGCCATTTATGTTTGTGTATGTATATGCATATCTGTTGGTATACAAATGTATATGGCATTATCATATTAAAACTACAGCTGCTAATTGTGTGTGTGTGTGTGTACAGATTTTGGGGGTGGTGGGCAAGCGAGGCAGACCAGTGCTTACCATAGTACCGGGTATGTAGTAAGTGCGTAATAAATATTAATTGATTGGTGTGGTCCTGGTAAGGAAGCTCCCTCTACCAATGAAAATCAGTAACTGTTCTGAAACTTAATTTTAGGGAGTTGCCTGGAAACACTGGGAGGTTAAAGGAGATAGCTGGCCATGATCACACTACCAGTATGTGTCAGAAGCAGCTTTTGAATCCAGGTTATCTTGAATCCAAGGCCAGCTCTCTATCCACTATACTGGGAGCTCTTCATTCATTTAAAGATATGTAGATAGATGATATATACATATGCATGCATTTATGTATATGTCATATCTATATGAATACACACATATAAGAATATTTTTATATGTAGGTATATAAGTATATATGTATATGTGATATCTGTGTATATATGTACACACACATACACAGATATATATATGTATATATATATATATATATATATGCCCTTATATTGTTAAAAATAACTGACATTTATATGTTACTTAAGAGTAGAGCTGCATGTGGCCCCAAATCCTCAGGAACCAGGATAAAAGGCAATTGGACAACATTTAGAAAAATAAATAAAAATGTGATACAACATAGATAATGTTAATTTGTGGTTTTCTCAGTCAATGTGTAGCCTACAGGGATCTGTCACTCTTTGAGTTTGACACCAATTGTTACTTTAGAGAATGTAAAGCACATCACCCCCAGCATTGTGAGGCTCACAACTATCCTGTGAGGTAGGCATTATATGGGTTATTATCCCCATTTAACAGATGGTAGAACAGAGGCTCAGAGAAGCTAAAGGACTTTCCTGTTGTTAGAGAGCTGTTGAGTATTGGAAGCAGGATTTGAAGCAAAATCTTGCTGATTTCCTGTCTAGTCCCCCAGCCATTACAGTGTACTGAGTTTGTGTGTGTTTATATTTGTGGACATCTAAATATTTATAAAACAACCTTTCAGTGAATAAAAAAAATGGGTCATCTGTGTGATTTCACTTATTTTCCTTTGTCCCATGAAGAAATCCTATTCACTGAATAAAATAACTCATTAGCTTCATTTGACAGTTTCTGAAGCTTTGTTTTCATTCTTCCATTCACCCTGGTACCAAGTCCTTCTTTTATTTTGCCAGAACTTCCTGTGGTTTCTGGATAATATAATTTGTCTCATCAATATCAAAGTAAAAGAAGTCCAGGAAACCCTACACCATTTTGGAATGCTGTGATTTAGGGGGGACTATAGGCGAATAGTCCCACTGGCAAATAAAAGCTCCCTATGTCCTTGAGTCTGAAACTATCCTGGTGGGTCTCCCAACTTCCAGCAGCTTAGAAGAACCTTTTTTGTTTCATTTCTGTCTTAATTTGGTTCCCAAGCTGTGATGTGCTGTTATTAAATTGGAACACAATACCGCCACCTTACTGTTCCATGAATCCAATCCAAAGAGAGACCAGTCCACTCTGCATGGTTACTTCTGTGACATTAATATTTAGGTCTTTTGGCAATCTGTGTTCTCAAACATATTTTTTCCTTCTTTTTTCTTATGTCCAGGAGAAGATGTTGGTTATGTGGCAAGTGAGATAACAATGAGTGATGAAGAACGCATCCAGCTGATGATGATGGTCAAAGAGAAGATGATCACTATTGAGGAAGCCCTCGCCAGGGTAAGATACTAGATATTCATGGTGTAACACTTCCTATTGCTTGTCACCTTACTTTAAGTCACTTTTGAATATCAAAGAGAATAGGACTGTGTTGGTCAAGGTGGTCTTTTGATGACATTTTGGTGGTGTCCAAGATCACTATTCTTTTGTTCCTTTGAATAATATTTTATTTTTCCCCAGTTTCATATAAAAACAATTTTTAACATTTGTTTTTTAAAAAATTTGAGTTCCAAATTCTCTCCCTCCTTTGCTCCCTTCCCTACTCCTTGAGATGGTGAACAATTTGATATGCCATGACCACTATTCTTAACAAAATAATAGTGATTCTATTTTACTTTGTTATTATGACTGGTATAGGGAGCTACTGTGTTAATAATGACAGTAATAATAAGAACCACATTAATAGCTAACATTTATAGAGTGTGTTTAGGTTGGCAAAGCGCTTTAAATGTTTATTTCATTTGATCCTCACAACAGCTATGAGCTAGGATGGTATTATTATCCCCATTTTATGGTTGAGGAAACTGAGGCTAAGAGGGGTCAAATGACTTGAGCAGTGTTACACAGTTAGTAGGTATCCATGGCAGAAATCGAACTCAGGTCTTCCCGACTCCAAGACCGATGTTCTACCCACTATGATACTCAGCTGTCTACCAACACAAATTAATGGAATTACAGACCAGTCTCTATGTTTCTATTACAGCCATGTCTCAACTTCTTAGAGGACATTTACAGGCACAATGCCTTAAGTATTAATCTATCTATCTATCTATCTATCTATCTATCTATCTATCTATCTAACTATCTGTCTATATATATGTATATACATATATAATCTGTATCTATCTCTGTCTATATCTGTCTCTATATCTATCTCTATATATCCTTTCCTATATCTACCTATCTATACACATGTATATCTCTATCTCTCTATATTTATCTATATCTATCTTTGCATCTCTCTATATCTCTCTATCTATATCTATCTCTGTCTCTATCTATCTATCCATCCATCTATCCATCCATCCATCTATCTATCTATCTATCTATCTATCTATCTATCTATCTATCTATCTATCTATCTATCCATCTATCTATCTATCCAAACTACTGGCCTAACCAATACATAAATCTATGACTTTTTTAGTTTACAGTGCACTTTGGAGGGTTAGGAAAAAAACCCATAGAATACAAAGTACAATTGCTTGTCATGACAGAAAGCTCTTAAGCCAAATTGACAGAAGGAATGGAGAATGCTCCCTTGATGAGACAAAAATTAGTAGTTCAAGATAACAATAACAACAACCACAACAATGGGCATTTATATGTCCTTTATAGTTGGCAAATGGTTTTTACAGACATTATCTCATTTGAGATAATTATTACAGTCATTGAATCACAGCAGGAGCAGAGGTATAACATCATAAATATGGGTTGTACCAGGTCTACCCCACAAACCATGGCTGGAGACCCCCTTGGTCTAAAGGTTGGTGTTTCTGTAGTTTTTAAGCTAAAATAAAACAAAATCTTTGGGAACTCTTTGGGTTTTTCTGGTCTGCATTCAAGTTATTATTACTACTCTTATTTAAAATTAATTAATCATGCTAGATGTTCCCTTGAGCTGCACTGGGTGCTCTTAGATGTATTAACTTCTAAACTACTGAGTACCCATTTACTGTACTGAGGCACAAGTTTGTTAAGTGGTATTATGACGATAGGACAATTAGATGATTGACTCAGTGATTTCTCTTTTCAGCCTGTTGGTTGGGTATAAATGACAGTCTAACATGGGCACTTTTAGAAGCTTCCCAAAGGCATTCAGGTCATTGAGGTATTGTTAATTCAAAGTGTTGCTGAAGCACTTTAAAGCCTGAGAATTCTAATCCAGCACTTCTTAAACTGTAGGTTGCAATTTGGAGTTGTGAAAAATTTGGCTACAATAAAAGGTTTCAGCTCAGATTGAATCTAGCCTGCTTGTGAAAACAGGTGTCACAAAGGGTGGGATTTCTTAAGACAACCCATTATGGCAAGCCCTTAATAAACTTTGTCTTTTCCCTTGGCTGAGAAGGCTTGAGTCGAATTCTTTTGGCAGGACCCGGCGTGTTGGTACTTTGGGGTGACGGGCACCCCTAGAAACATATGGTTCCCTACCATCATCATTTTTCTTTAACCTCTTCATTTTTGGTTCCCCAGTTTCATATAAAAACAATTTTTAACATTTGTTTTTTAAAAACTTTGAGTTCCAAATTCTCTCCCTCCTTTGCTCCCTTCCCTACTCCTTGAGATGGTAAGCAATTTGATATGCCAAGACCACTATTCTTAACAAAATTATAGTGATTCTATTTTACTTTGTTATTATGACTGGTATAGGGAGCTGACTGCTCATTTAAAACCTACTGTGTGCCAAGTACTGCGCTAAGCTGTTTGCAAATATTATCTCATTTTATCCTTACAACATCCCTGGGAGGTACATGCTATTATTACTCCCATTTTACAGATAAGGAAATTGAGGTAGACTGAGGTTAAGTACCTTGTCTAGGGTCAGAGAGCTAGTAAATGTTTGACATGGAATTTGAACTCAGGGCTTGCTGACTCCAGGCCCAGTTCTCTATAAATTGAAGGAATGTGTGAATTTCATAAACTATAAAGTACAATACAATCATAAGATGGTATTATTTTTTTGAAATCAGCATCATTAAGAAACATGTATCATCAGATGCCGAATTACACATGGCATTAAGCTAGGCATTGCCCAAAGAGAATTACTTTTACTTTGCCCCTCTAGGGAGCTCCAAGTTAAGTCAGACAGATAGAATAAAAACATGAAACCACCTACATGTGTGAGTAATGAAGTACCTCTGTCGTTTTGAAGTGATGGGGATGTGCCTTTAAGAGACTGCTAGAGAGCGGGGCCAGATGGGATGAGGAGTAGGGAGGGCAGCTGTAGGGATGGAGACACGTTCACACAAACAGAAGGACTTCGTGAAGGATGTGGGGATTTCAGGACCTGTATAAATGATGAGAGTGAGGCAGTTTAATATGTTGTGAGGCAAAGATGGTTCCAACCTAAAAATAAATATATGAGACCCATCTTCTAGCCCTAAAAATGAGGAGGTCAGACTGGCTATATTTTAAATGCAAAGCAACTATATCATTATTCAGTTGCTTCAAAGCCCTGGAGGTACATCGAATATAAACGAAAACACAAAACCCAGAATGTTTGCTAATTTAAAAAAATATAGTGGAATTCCTTTATCTTTTTAAACTCTGGTGTTTAGGGATAAGGGTAGTACCTCAAAAGGTGGAGAAAGCTATTACCCAATCTTATGGGCTATCCTATTAATGTTTTTCTGCACCTAAATTATTTTCTTTCACAAAACGAAATTTGATTCAAAGTATATCCAAATCCATGTATAATATTTTTTTTAAATTCTGTGTTTTTTAGATCACCACTTAATCAATAACAGCGATAGCTGTTTTTATGGTATTTTAAGGTTTGCAAAGCACCTTATCTGATTTGATCCTCACAACAACCTTGAGAGGTGGGTGCTATTATAATCTCCATATAACCTTTGAGAAAACTGAGGCAAGACAGAGGTTAAGTTAATTGTCTAAGGTCATAGAGCTGGTAAGTACAGGATTTGAATGTAGGTCTTCCTGACTCCACAGCCAGCCCTCTATCTGATATGCCGCCTGGCTGCCAAGCATTTATTAACCATCTGTCTGTGAAAGTCACCATGCTTAGCATTGGGGACATGAATATAAAAAATGAAGCAAGGGGCAGCTAGGTGGGGCAATGAGGAGAGCATGGGCCCTGGAGTCAGGAGGACCTGAGTTCAAATGTGGCCTCAGACACTTGACATATGTACTAGCTATGTGACCTTGGGCAAGTCACTTAACCCCAATTGCCCTGCCCCCTCCTCCCCCAAATGAAGCAATCATTAGGAACATAGATGGAAGGGCTGGATTAGGGGTTATCTAGTCAAAGCACTTTATAGGAAGCTGAAGCCTAGGAAGAACAGCTCAGGTCCTTTGACTTCCACGTTCCATGTTCTTTCCATTTCATTGCCTTCCTCCTGTTCTTCACAAACTCTATGATTCCATAAATGTGGGTACTGATACAGATTGAAATTTTTGCACACCTCTAGCAAACAGTCGTTTATGAGTTTAGGAGTCTCCCTTGTGCTTTCCTTCCCCCCCCCCAAAAAAAAAATAAGCCCTCACCTGATGACCAGCTTCCTAGTGTTAAACTTCTCCATATCTTGCCAGCCTGTTCCTTTGAACAGTGTGCTGCTACGCCTGCCTCAGAGCATCCCAACTGTGGAAGGATCTGCTACAAATTTCACTCACAAACTTTTCAGACCCAAAGTCACTACCACACACCAGCAGCACATCAGAGCAAGACTTCAATGGAAGAGCAGCCTTCTGTGTACACTCATGTTGAGCAGTAGGATTGAGTTTCCATTCTTGCTCTCTGGCAGCTACACACTTTGCTTTTCCTGTCTTCATTGTTTCTTGCTAAAAATGCTCAAAGTTTATCATGCAATTATACTGAACTGGTGACCCGGAGTTCAAACCAGGAAGAAAAAAGAATTTTAAACATATTTCAGGATTCCTTTGTTGTGCAGGTTACCGTGGAATGCTGTGCAGCGTTTGTTTACAAATGGAGTGTATGTGACTTGCGTGGGCAGTAGTCACTCGCACACCAGACCGTAGCCTGTTTCTGAATTGCTGCAGATTTTGTCTGGCCTTGTTATTGAACTTATAAAGGAGAAATTTTGATGTTGGAAGTCAGAAAATAATGGTGAAGACAATGAGGAGCTTTTCAGGCAATGAAGAAATTTCTTTCTACCTATCGGTTTGGTTTAGATTATACCCCATGGTGCAGGGAATGTGTCTTCCTCTCAGTTTTAGAAACCATGTCCTCTGTTGCTGTTTAGTGAACAGCGGTAGCATGAAAAAGGAGGCCCAAAGTAATTAATTTGTGACTGGTTGGCGTGTTGGCCCTCGTTTTAAGTGTCTTTTCATTGCAGCTCAAGGAATATGAGGCCCAGCACAGGCAGTCGGGTACCTTGGATCCTGCAGACTGGCCAGATGGCTCTTATCCATCATTTGATGGCTCCTCCAACTGTAATGTAAGTAACCCGATCTTCTTGAACACTGATCATTTTTGACAGGACAAGGAAAACTATACAGCAAAAAGACTTTTGAACTACTGTCGCGTGTTAATTTGCCCATGATTGTGAGAAACTAAGACTGAGTGCTGGACTTGGAATCAGGGAGACCTGAGTGTGAATCCTGCTGCTGACACTTATTAGCTGTGTGACAATGGAAAAATCGCTAAATCTCTCTTATAGTTATTTTTCTAATCTGTAAAATGAGTGGTGTGCCTACCTCCTGGGAGTTGAAACTCAAATGTAATAATATATGTAAATGGTTTGCAACTTTATGGTGCTATATAATGTCATTTTAAAGGACGGTGATGAGGTTTGAGGGGAGTTTCAGGGACCCCTCAAGGACTGAAGTAGAGGACAGGATCTTTTGGAATGAATTCATGGAATCCATGGATTCATGGATTCAAGCTTTAGTTAAGTCAAGGTGTCAAAGGTTTATTGTAATGCCAATATAATGGGTAGAGCTCCTTTGGGAATTTGCATTCCTTAAAGAACTTGCAACTTAATAGGAATGATGCTAAAGCTTATTTAGGAAAAGTAGTGGATTATTTGATAGATATGGTAATTAAGTGATAACTTACAACCTTGGTCACTAGTATCATTCACTACTAGAAACCAGGGGGCTCGGTTTCTCAGGGGTGTACATTTGGTTTCTTACATCTGTAGCAAGATAGCTTTGAGAGTTGATGTCTATAGCTTGATGTCTGGAATGAACAGGATAATTTTGGGAATCAACACATGATAATTCTATGGTTACAAGATAGTCCTGTTTTTACAAGAGAATTTCCTCAGAGGTGAGCTTGTTCTTGTAATGGGGAAAGATAGTTTGTTTTACTGGGGCCTACTTATGAGTAATTGTGGGGCAAGGTAGTTTGTCTTACTGGGGGGCGACTCACAAGTTATTGCTAGGCATAGTGTCCATGGGCTGGGGAGAAAACTGTCAGGGATAGTGTTTTGAGGCTAGGGAGAAATGTGATTTTAAAGTTGGGGTCCAAGCAAGGCACCCAAGCACCCCATCAATGGTATCTTTGGCGAACATAAATCTCCCTTTTTTGCTAGATATTTATTATCAATATGTAGTATCAAAGCAGTGCTGAAAGGGGTTATTTCTGGAGAATATCCATCATGGAGTCCAGACAGAAGAGGGATGCTCCGTGAATGGTAAGGTCCTCTGGAGTCTCCTGTTTGGGGATGATATTATCTTAATTGTATCAAGCCCAGGAAAAATGTAGAGACTTCAGGAAGAGATCTGTAATCACTCAGTGTGTTTGATCTTTCTATCCACACAAGAAAGACCAAGTGGATGAAAAATGTCTGTTGTCCAGATTTCAATATGCATTTGAAATGACCTTTACAGAGGTTGTCCCAACTATATGTATATCTGGGATAGACAGCAAATTGGATTCCGAGTTGAACAGGAGGAGGGTAATGAGCTTTCAGGAAAATTGCAAATTTCTTTTTTTCACCCCAAGCTTCCATTAAAAGCCAAGACCCATCTTTTTCAATTTCAGCTTTCTACCAGTGTTGCTCTATGGCAGCAAGACTTGGAATACACCTGCCTCTAAGGAAATAAGGATGAGTATCACATAGAGGGCAATGACGAGTTGCATGGTGATTGGAAGCAGGCTGTAACATATAATCACTGAGGAACTTGGAAGGAGAACTAGATATAAAAGATGTGATTAAAGAATTATAGGAGAGGAAGAGAAAATGGGCTGGTCACATGGCAAATTCAAGGTATGGCAAGTGGAAAGCCAGAATGTTTTATTAGTACCCTCACAATGTCAGGAGAAAGCAAGAAGGGCCTTCAGCATGTTGGATAGGTCCTCTCTTAGGAACTTTTGCAAGGACATGGGCAGTACTTTCCCTGGATGGGCAGGCATGGATAGATTGTGAGTTGCACTAATGGAGAGAACTCTCAAAATGGCCTCTTAGATCATCCTACCTTTGCTCTTTCTCACCGGCCAGTCCATCTTCCTTAATGCTGTGCATTAGCCATAGTTCATCGTGTGACTCCTACTTAGAAATGTCCCATGACACCCTGTTTTCAACCAAGTAAAGTTCAAATTCTTCAGCCACCCAGCATTCAGGGACCTCCTACATCAGGTGCTACTTTAATTTTCAAACCTTATCATGTGTTACTCTCCTCCAGATAATAGAACCAAACTAGATTGTTCCCTGGCTTGGACACACCATGTGGTTTTCCTGTCTCTATACCCTTGCTTGCATTGCTCTGTAGGCCTAAAATGTTCTCCTTTGCTCTTGGCAGTTGTTGGATTATTGTTGTTCAGTTGTGTCCAACTCTTCTTGACCCCATTTGGGGTTTTCTTGGCAAAGATACTGGAGAGGTTTTTGCCATTTCCTTCTCCAGCTCATTTTACAAAAGAGGAAACTAAGGCAAACAGGGTTAAGTGACTTGCCCAGGGTCACACAGCTAGTATCTGAGGCCAGATTTGACCTCAGGAAGATGAGTTTTCTTTACTGCAGGCCTAGCACTCTATCCACTGTGCCACCTGCTACCCTTCTTTTAAAGCCCATCTTATATGACGCCTCCTGTCTGAAGCTTTCCCAATCCCAACTAGCGTAAAATATCTTTTTTCCCTGTCAAACTTCCAAAGCATTGGGTATTACACCTCAAATGAGGTACTATATATAAAGTGCTATATATAAAGCACTATATAAACTTTATCTATCATTATTAGAACCTTTTTATTGTATTTTGATGTAGTCTTCTATTTCAATTATCTTTGTAATTTTTTCATTGGTTACCCCAGCAAGACACGTGCAAAAAAAATTTCAAGGCTAATATTTATAAATATGTTATATAATATATAAAATACAGGGCTGCTGGGGCTCTAGAAAAAGGTAGAGGCTTGAATAGGTCAGTTACATATGAAGAGGCCAGTGAGATAATGAACAAACCTTTGGGGCATGTATTACATTCATACCATCGTCCCAAGCCACATTTCTGTGTAAGATACCCAGAGTATGGAAAGTGAAACTGAATTCGGAGTGATCACCCTAAGGCAGAGCAGAGTGGCTTACTGACGGTAGGGGCTTTCAAGTAGGAGGATTGTCGGAACTGGGGAAGCCACACTTTTTCTATCATCTTGCCTGAAATATCTATGTAGGTAACATTGCCTTTTTTCCACTCTAAACTCTATGAGGGCAAAGATATGTTTTGTCTAAACTTTGTATCTTCCCTGGTCCTCACTTGGTCTTCTATAAATTCTAGGCATTTAATGCATATTTGTTGAATCAAATAGGGTCTTTTCTTTAAAAATGTGCTGCAGTGGGGGCGGAGCCAAGATGGTGGCTGGAAAGCAGGGACTAACGTGAGCTCCCCACAAAGTCCCTCCAAAAACCTATAAAAAATGTCTTTGAACCAATTCTAGAACTGCAGAACCCACAGGGTAGCAGAAGGAAGCAGGGCTCTAGCCCAGGACAGCCTGGATAGTCTCAGGGTAAGGTCTATCCCTCATGGAGCTGGGAGCAGAGGGGAGCTGAGCTGAGCCAAGCAGAGCCCAGTGTGGGTGGGTGCGGACCAACAAGACCGGGAGCCGGGCAGAGCATGCCCTAGCCCCCTGAATCAGTGAGCTGTGGCAGTTACCAGACTTCTCAACCTACAGACACCAAAGACAACAGAGTAGGTTAGTGGGAAAAGCTGCTGGGGACAGAGTATGCAGTTCGGCCACCACCCCAGGGGGCAGCAGAGGTAGGGCAGCTACAGAACTACAGCTGCAGTTGCTTCTGGCCCCAGGCCCACCTGGTGGGAGGAATTAAGTGGCAGATCAGAGCAGGAGTGAAGAGCCTGCTGAAGATCTAAGTCCAGTCCTGGTTGGGGGTTCTTGGGGAAGGAGGAATGCTGGTGAGGCAGAGCTGGCACATCCCCCCAAGCATGGAACATAGAACTCTTTAGTCTGCAAGCAGTCATACCCTGCTGAAAAACTCAAGGGTCAAGTAAGTTATCTGGGAAACATGGCCAGGCAGCGAAAACGCACCCAGATTCAGTCTCAGACTTTGGAATCCTTCTTTGGTGACAA
>CM053627.1:97082558-97185058 GCA_028646595.1 Phalanger gymnotis | reverse complement strand
CTCTGTTGTCCTTGGTGTTTGTGGGTTGAGAAGTCTGGTAACTGCTGCAGCTCACTGATTCAGGGCGCTAGGGCATGCCTCTCCCAGCTCCTGGTCTGGCTGGTCCCTGCCACCCACGCTGGGCTCTGCTCCACTCTGCTCAGCTCCCAGTTCTGTGCACGAAAGACCTCACCCATCAACCATCCAGGCTGTCCTGGGCTGGAGCCCTGCTTCCCTCTGCTATTTTGTGTGTCCTGCAGCTCTAGAATTGTTTCAGAGCCATTTTTTTATAGGTTTTTGGAGGGACTTGGCAGGGAACTCATGCCAGTCCCTGCTTTCCAGCTGCCATCCTGGCTCCGCCCCCTTAATGCACAAAAAAAATAGTCTTTTTTGATTTAAGCCTTTTAATAAATAATATATACTTGAAGCCTCCAACTCATAGTTCAGGTGATTATGGGTAATTTGATAGAATCCATATTGTTTGACTGGGGTTGGGGAGGAAAGAAATTGTTCTAATTTAAATAATGTGATTTTAAAACTAAAAAGACACCGATTTGTCTGTGAATATCACAGAACGCTATTTAATAGTATTAATCAGTAATTCGTGTTTAAGATGAAGGGGCAAAAAAATAGGCACTGCAGGGGGTAAAATTGTATGGACAGGATGAACAATTAGAAATTGGATTTTTTCCTTTTGTAGCAACCCAGCTTAAGTAAAAATAGAGAATATATGAACATTTCCAGGCTAAGTTCTTTTAAATGGAAAGAGGATAATAACCAACATCCTCTCTCAACTACCTCAGAGTCTCCTTTCTATTACTGCTACTACTCCCCTCCATCCCCCTAGCCTTCCTTGGACACAAAAATCATATGTATGGCTATATTGGTATTTTTATTTTGTACCATGACTTGAGAAATATTTGAATCTCTCAAGGCAATGATCTTTATAGATAGATAAATGGAGCATATTTTAAGCACTTATGTATGTATGGAGTGTCCAGGGAGGACTAGCACCTCTTCAAAGCAAAAGATGAACACAATGCCATGCATTGCTAAGTGCTGGGAATAAAAATGCAGGCAAAACCAGAAAGATAGTCCCTGCCCTCAAGGAGCTTGTTTCCTAATAGGATAGAACAGCACATCAAAGGGAGCCAAAAGGGGTAAAGAGTATTCCTGTAAGGAATGAGAATTCAGGAGGTAATTCTCTGGGAGTTGTGTGTCAACCAACTTTGGAGTCCCAGTGCCTGGCATAGGTACTTCCCAAATGGAGATTCTGGGTATAAACTCAGCAGTCAAAGAACTGTGTGCAACAACATATTAAGAGTGTGGAGTCCGAGCCTCAAATCAAAAAAGGCATTTATTATTCTTTCTCATGAGAAAGGACACCATCCAAGCAGTAGAGTTGGGGGTGCTTTAATTATATTTTACATTTATTCAGTCTGAATTAATGGGTACTGTACCCTGAACAGAGTACAGGAGAGTACAAAGGACTGAGATGGATGCCAGTCCTTTTATTGACACCCTCCCCCGCCCCCCTTCGAATCTCCCGCCAGGCTCTTCACTGGCCACATACAACCCCATGACTGCCTATGTCATGCCCTCCTCAAATGGCTCCTTTAAACATGCATACAAGCCTGTAACCTCTCACCTGAGAGTTCTGATTAGAACCAGTTCTAACCAGTCACCTGACTTACATTCTGCTAAAACTGGGGGTGGGGGGTGGCACAGAGAGGGAGGGAGAGGAAGAGAGATACTTTCTGTGGAAACAAAACTGCTTCCCACCTTCCCCTCCTTTCTTACAGAAGGATACCATGGGGTAGTACAGAGATTTCAGGTGGAAGTTTGTGGTGACCTTTTTCATGAATGGAGCTCTGGGTTTCCTGAGGACTTAGTTTTAGGTACATAAGTATAGCTTCAATCCTTTGGAGAAAGAGTGCAAAGATAGCCTGCCTGAGTGCTAGACTTGGAATTGAGAGACAATTGGGTTTGAATTCCACCTTCAACTCTTCCCAGCTGTGTGACTGTGGGCATTTTCCTCAAGCCAGTTTCTTGATCTTTGAAATGGGAATAATTATATCCCCAGTACTTGACTCACATGATTATTATAAGGATCAAATGAAATAATACTAGTCACATGCTTTGTTGTTCTTAAAGTGCTAAATAAATGCCAGCTATTATTCATACTCTCTTTGTGATGAGAAAGTAAACTATCCTCCCTCGACCTCAGATTCCTCATCTCTAAAATGAGGGCATTTGTGTACATGATCTGCAAGGTCCCTTCCACCTCCAAATTTACCATCCTAATCTTATTAGTTCAATTCCACCAGTATTTACTGCCTCTTCTTTCCATTTACATTGTTATAACCATTGTTTATATTGTTATCTTGGCTTTGCTTACTTCATCCTCCATCAGTTCCTGTGAAGTCTTTTCATGTTTCTCTGTGTCATTTTTTTTTTCCTTTCTTAAAGCACAGTCACATTTCACTGCATTCAGGTACCACAGTTTGTTTAGCTGTTTCTCAGCTGATAAACAACTGCTTTGTTTCCAATTCTTTGCTAGCACAAAAAGTGCTACTGTAAATATTTTGGCAGATGTGGGAACTTCTTTTTCTTCTCTGTAACCTCCTTGGGGTCTATGCCTTACGGTAGGCTATCTGTTTCAAAGGATGTGGGCATTTTAGTTCCTTTACTTGCATAATTCCAAATTGTTTTCCAAAACTGTTGTACTGATTTACAACTTCACCAACAAATCGGAAAGCACTCCTTAAAGAAATCAAAAATGGCTTAAGTAGCTGGAAATATACTAGATACTCATGGCTGGTCTGTACCAATACAGTTCTAAAATATAGATAGCAAAAATAACAATAATTTCAAAGTTAATTTATAGCTTTAATCCTATACTAGTCAAAGTATCAAAAAGATCTTTTATAGAGCCTAATACAATATTTTTCGAAATCATTAAGAAAACTGCCTTTGGACAAACAGAAGATCTGAATATTAAGGGCAATAATGAAAAATATGAAATAATGACAAAAGATAGGAATAAAGGAAGAATAGCACTTTCTGTCCTCCAGCTATATTATAAAGCAGCAGCCATAAAAACCATTTGGATTGGTTTAAAAATAGAGAAGTAGATCAATGGAAAGAGTCAACCAAAGAGAACTGGAAACATTGGGACTCAACTGAGTGATAAACCCGAAAGCATAAATGGCTTTTTTTTAAAGCTCCATAATTGATAACAACTGCCAGGAAAAGGAGAAAGCAGTCTGGCAGAAATTAGGCTTAGACTAACATTTTTCACTGTATTTATTCCACAGGCTATTAAAAATAGATATGTGGACCTTATATTAAAAAATCCTAGTTTAAAAAAATTAGAAGCAAAGTAAATCATATATCTTTTACAGCTATGGTAGGGAATGAATTCTTAACTAAACAAGGAATAGAGGAAGTTACAAAAAATAAAATAGATAATTTTGATTACATGAAAATGAAATGGTATACAAACAGATGTGGTAGAATGGGGGAAAAAAATCTTTGTATTAGATTTCTCAGGTAAGGGTTTGGTATCCAAAATAGACAACTAATAAGACAAGTTTGATCGCCATACTTGCCATGTGGACATATTTGAAAATCATGCCAAATTTTACTCATTAGAAGGGGGAGAGCCAGGCACATGTTACTCTCTAGCCATACTTACCGTGACCCATGTCCTAGAAGTATACTTTTGTCCTCGAAGAACATTTTTTAACCTATTTAGCTATCATTAGAATAGATGGACTGTTACTTGGCCTTGGTCTGTCTTTTCCCACCTCTCTGTTTTTATGGGGTCACTCTCCACCTCTGTAATCTATGGTCTCCTCGACTCTACCTTTTAAATTCTTTTTCTTCCTTAAGGGTTGGATTCAGTTGCCGCCTGTCTGAATCCTTCTTGGTCGTCTCAAGCTGAAGGTGTTCTATCCCTTGTCAAATTTTTCCTTAGAACACTTTGTTTGGATTTCTCCTTTGCCCTATTGTACTCTTAATTTTGTATTGGACTTATCTGGGCACGTCATATTTCACCCCCACTAGAACGTAAGTTCCTTAGGGACTGGTTAGAAGGCACTTAATTTTCGAATTGTATGTCAAGTATATGATTCTGTTTCCCAAAACTTTTTTTTACTTCCTAGAAAACAGCTATGACTGTTGGAAAGATTGTTGAATTAGTGATTGAGAAATAGGCTTTCCAGTTCCAATGATGCCAGTGTATGACCCATACTGGTCATGTGACTTCTGTGAGCCTCGGTTTCCTCAGATGGAAAATGAGAGCATTGGACTAGATGATCTCTGAACCAGTTTGGTTACAATTCTGTTTCTCTGATCCTTTAGAGCTTTAAACAGGATTCTGATTCTGAATAAGAATTGACGTTGTGCTTCTTAAGAACTGAGTTTTAAATTTCCATTAAATGTGCTTAGTACTAATCCTGGAAGCATTTCAGGGAATTCTGTTAAAGGCAAGGAAAGAATCCTAGACCAGAACGTTGTAAATTATCCTTCGGTCCTCTTTACTATCTCCCTGACAAATGACTGCTACTGTTTTGAAGGTACATTAGGAGATTGCTTTATAGAAGTGAGCTTTGTGAATGCAGCTTGCCTCTGGCTGCCATTTAGCACTGTTCAGTTTCCATTTTTCCACATCCACTTTTGGCTAGACAAGGATATTTAGCAGCATCATCTGGGTAGCCCATCACGTCTACTCAATGAATCAGCCAGTCAGGGAGCCCATAAAAGTTATGTGGCTTCTCTACCACCACCCAGTCCCCTCTGAGACTTATTGCTTCTGGGAGAAAACCTTCATCATCCCCAGAAATGAAGAGCCTCAAACATTGCTTGCACTGTGATTGCCCCACTTGGCAGCCGCATTCTGAATCATCCTTTTTTCCATGGTACGGTCCAATGCTAGAATCTAATTTGTCACTTTTCTTCTCTTGGGAATAATAATAATAGTGACTTAACATTTCTATAGCACTTTAAGGTTAGCAAAAGCCCTTTCCTCACAACAACCTTGTGAGTGGGATATTGCTAGGATAACCATTTTGTAGGTGAGAAAACTGAGGCGCAGAGTAGATAGTTGATTGGTTTATCCATGATTGTACAGCTAACAAGAATCCAAGGAAGGAGCTGAACAAAGGTTTCCTGATTCCATGTCTATCATTTTATCAGCTACATCATTGGTAGGTAGGTAGGTGGTGTGTGGGTGTGTGTGGGTGTGTGTGGGTGTGAGAGAGAGAGAGAGAGAGAGAGAGAGAGAGAGAGAGAGGGAGAGAAAGGAGAAGAAAAGAGAAGACAAGAAGAGGGAGAAGAAAAGAGAAGAGAGAGAATTTTAGCTTCTCTTTTCTTTCAACAGCTCTTTTGTACCCTTGAGAGTTTTGGGGGGCTGTGTAATTCCAAAAACTCATTCTCTGGCACATGGATAGGAACCTAGGTTGAAGCAAGCTCCTATGGGAGAGATTTCTGAAGATTTCCATAGCATTGGAAGATTTTGATTCTTTTCTCTCTCAACCTTTACCCCTCTCCCTCTACCATAGAAAATGAAGAAATAGCTATACCTTTGATTTGGCTATCCCTTGTGCCTGGGATGCATCTTCTCCCTACCTCTACTGTTTGTAAACTCTAGTTCCCATCAAAACTCAGTTGGAGCACCACCTCTTATGTGGGGCCTTTTCTGATCCTCTCAGCTTCTAGTAGGCCTATCCTCCAAACTGCCTTGCATTTGCTTTATACATACTTATATGTACATGCTACATATACTTTTCATGTTCTCTCCTCCTTGAGCATATAAGCTCCTTGAAGGCAGGCATTGCTTAATTTTTGTCTTTATATCCTCAATGCATAGCACAGTTCCTGGTATATAGTAGGTGATTAATAAATGCATTTTGATTGCTTGATTGTGGGTCCCATTCACAAATGATGGGAAGTCCAGGCACACACCCAGGCTGATCAGAGGAGAGTTGCGAACTGGAGGGATTCTGATATCATCAAGGTTATAGGATCTGGTTCTTCACCACAGGGCTTCTGAAGGTATGGGAGTTGGGGACTACTTTTCAAGGCCTCATTTAAAATAATTGGCTCTCTAAGACTTTACATAGCACCTGAGGGAGCTCTCAAGATGAACATTTTTATTCTTCACCCCTATCCCTTATGAGAATACAGGAATAATCTTATTGAGAGTGATAAAATATTGAAATCCTATGAGTTCAAGTGGGCAGGAGGCATTATTGCTATATGTAATATGGTGTGAATCCATTTATTCTTTTGGTTTTATGGTTAATATTATAAATGTACCATAAATGTATTCAGGGATGGCAAGCCTTTCCCAAAGGAGATTATAGTTATTTCCTATGTCTTCTTTTAGATTTTGCTGTAACTAGTTAAAGTTTGAAACTGCCTCAGAGATTGTTTCAGAGTTAACACTGCACCCCTGGGAGAAGAATGGAATCTCATCTTTTTTCCATACAGCTAACAAAAAAATTTCCCTCTAATTTCAGAGGGCAATGATGTCACCGGCTAATGAGCAAAATATTTCTTACTAAATCGACTTGAATCCTTTCCTGACTTCTTTGCGAAAAAACGCAATGTGTTTCAGATTTTGCATAGTTACTTCTGGCAACTCATAAACACATTTTTAGCAATACTAATTTACTTAAATAGGGGGGCTAATTTTTCTTATAAACATCAAGCATCATATATGAATCCTATTACTGTTCCCAGAAAGCCCCGGTTGTGGTAGTATGCTATACTACTGATAAATCAGTTTGAGAAAAGCATAACATTCCCATGTTTTTGAGACCTGGTCATGCAGTGAGGCAGAAGCCAATATATTGCCCCCAAGGTAGGGAGTGACCTTGAATGGGAGATGGCTCCTTTGGACCATTGGAGATTAGGCATGTTGGAGAGATTATGAAATCGATCTTGGAGCAGAAAAGGAAGGCCACAAGGAGGTTGTTGATTAATGTCACACGCTATCTACCAAGGGCAATAACATCAGTAATAGTCAGCTTCATTGTATCTCTGGTTAGGTTTGTATTTTGCTTTTGGTCAACAGGAGAAACTGCTCAGAATGTGGGGAACTTGGGGTCACTCGTACATTGGTGCCACATATCTTCCCATTTCTCTGTTTTTACTTTTGCTTAGTGATGCTCTTCTGAATTCCCATTCCGTAGTTGAGTTAAAGACACAAATGGGAGTTTGATTAATAGACACATACAACATGAAGCTCTTGGGTTTTATTTTTTTTTAATGTTTTATTAATGTACTTTTTAAACATCCTAATTGCTTCCTACTTTGCCTTGCCTTGCCTAGTACTTTTTCTAATCACATCAACAAAAGCCATAGCAATCTTGGCTAACAGTACACCATGACTCTACTGAAAAGAAAGGTGCCATGTTTAGTTTCTTTCCACTTTATTACACCTTTCTCGTTTTGGAGATGTTTGGTTCAGATCCCTTGGGCTGCTTTCTACCTCTGTGCTTTTCAAAAGTTTTTTCAGGGAAGGAACCTAAGAGGTGTGCTTGCCTACAGTGGTGAGCCTTTGCTACCATTTTGTCACTGAAGAGTGGAAATTGAAGCTTTCTTTCCCTTGGAAGTTATGAGTCAGAAGTGGAACATAGGATAGAGCATTGGACTTGGTGTTGGCTTAGTGTTCTTTGAGAGAGGGAGGATGGAGATGACAGAGGTTGATTGATCATAACCTCTTCAATCCTCAGGTTTCCTAATTGTAAAATGAGAGGATCTGAACTTGGTGACCTTTAAGATACCTTCCAGCTCTAAATCTGTCCTTCGATGGCACTTTGTACTCTTAACTGCTCCCTTCCCGTTTCATGTCCATGACTACCACCTTCCTTTCTGATTGTTAGACTCCCAATGTAGACCTTCACTGAATTGCCCCCAGATATACTTTAGGCTAGTGACAGTTCTATTCATATTTAATGTGTTTTGCCATGGGGGGAGGGTAGGGGAGTGTAAAAAACCTGGTACCTCTAGAACCCCGACCAAGCCTTCAGTCCTACAGGTTCCAAACCTGTACTCTTATATATGATACTTCAGAGGATAGGAGATGACTTGTCCCCTGCTCCTTCATTCTCCATAAAATATGCCTAACGTATTTCAGAACTTCAGTTAATGTAATGAACCACTTGTAAGACCTCAGCAATTGCATACTGCTAAAGGACATGATCTAGATTTTTTTACTCTTCAGTGGCTTTGATGTAGGGAACATGTATCTATCCCTCCTATATCTGTAGAATCATTGATCACCGGCATTCTGTGGGCATGTTCCCAAAGGTGCAGTATGCACGAGAGTACTAGATAAGACCAGATACCCCAAGCCTTGCAAGTCAGAGTTCTTAAGAATACTGTGCTCACTGAAAGGTGGCTTTATGTATCCGACCTTGGCACCTGTTACTTAAGGATATTCCAAACTTATTTGAGTTTATATTCAAGGGTTCTTAACTTGAGGCCCATGAATTTTTAAAAAATATTTTGATAATGGCATTTCAATATAATTTGGTTTTCTTTATAATACTACATATTTTAGTTTATTTTGATTAATTAACATGAGACACAGTCTCCTTGTCTACCCCAGCCTGGAAGTGTAGCAGCCACTCATGGGCCTGATACCACCGCAAACTGGCATAAAAGCTTTCACCTTCTCTATTTTTCTGAACTGGTCATTTTCTCCCTGCTAAGGCAGCCTGGTGACCTTCTGCTCCTGAGGGCTTATCATATTAGTAACAGACTCAGTATGGACAACTAATTAGCTTAACCTGTTGCAGTTCAGAACTCCCAGACTCGAGCTCCACAGAGGTGTACCCCTGTACACCTGGTCTATATATTTTATTTAATGCATTTAAAAACTTTATTCTGAGAAGGGGCTGATAGGTTTCATCAGACTACCAAAGGGGTTCATGACACACAAAAAAGATGAAGAATTCTTGACTTAGAACTTGTTTCAAAACTGGTTGTTCAAATCTTTTGGCCACTTAGCACCACAGGTTTTCAACAGTGTCTAAAGGCAGTAATACAAGAGATATCCTTCTCTACGATGGTGAGCTTGAGCATAGTCCTGGCACATAGCAAGCAATAAATATTGTATCTATCTATCTAGATAGATAGGTTTTCTGTCTCCATGATGGAATGGGTATAATGAATAATTTTATCCAGGATTGCTTAGAAACTTGTAAAATATTCTCTGAGACTCTGCCAGTAGGTACAATGCAAATTAAGCATTTTTTGTTGCATGGCACACTCTAGAGAGTAACTTAGGAATGATGGGTACAGGATTATGAGAGAAGCTTTGCAGGTGGGATAAACTATTCGCCTGACTAAAAGAGGCCAGTTCCATATAGTATTTAAAAATCGGTTAATGTTTTCTGTGTAATTAAAGTCAGGAAGATTTTATGTGGCTTTTATTGGTGAAAGTTCAGTGCTGTCTTGTTTATACCATTTTCTGTTAAAATAACAGCATGTGCCTGGGTCTCCCTGGGGACCTTTGAGAAAATGAACTGACCGTCTTGTGACACAGGCCTCATGTGCATGGTTCACCATGGAAAGAAATCTCAGCTGGCCTGAAATTATGATCAGAACAATTAGAGAGTGTCCGTGGCACCAAGGGAGGTTAAAACATCCAAGTTATTTTTTATAGTAGTTAAAACAGAAAGTGTGGGTGAGTGCCCGGAGGTGTAGGGAAAGGTATGAAAAAGCAACAGCTCCCCAGGGAAACCAAAATCATAAGTTTTGATTCTGGCCCTCTCAAAAATAACCTAGAAAGCATCTATTTTCAATAATGGTGACTCCCTTACAGGGGGTTCTTTGCGGGGAATGTTTCAAAAGAGGATCTTTTTTAAAGCCGAGCTGTATTTCCTCTATGTCCTGGCCTCACAATCTTTTTTTTTTTTTTTTGAGCCAGTCCTAATCCTGGATCTGCACACATTCTCTATTTCTTCTTTTCTTTTACTGAAATTCCATAGACAGTAATTAAGGAACTGGAGGCCAGCAAGAGGTCATTGAGCCTTCGTCAGTGAAAACAGGGATTGTTTGCCATCTACAACACTCCCTTTTTTCCTTGTGGTGAATAGAAGATTTGCTTAGAGCTGATGACTTATGCCTTTCTTACAAGTTATGCAGTTAGCAAGTAACTGGGGAATCAGTCAGAGAACAGAAAGAAGCTAATTGAACCCAGGATCTTTTTTTTTCTCCCCCCCCCTTTTTTTTTTTTTCTTTCTTCATCTTAAACTGTGACACTGGAGCCTATTTGATAATGTAATTTGTGAGAGAGGCAGGTTCACCTAGTGCCTAATCTTCTATTTGAGACTGTGGACCTGACAGAACAGAAATTAAGAAATCCTTGGATTTGGGGGTGGGGGGAGGGAGCGGGGAGACTTCCAGATCTGTGCCTCAGGCCTACTAAATGCCTAAGCCGGTAAGTCGTTAATTATGTAGCATGAAATGAAAAGATATGCATCTTATCTCTGTGAGAGAAAAAGCTTCCTGATTGCTTTTCCTCAGGTCACTCTTTCCTTTGTCTCCTTTATTCTATTATTTTCTGGGAATTGCTACTTGTATCCAGTTTCCTCCATTCCTCGCCTTCTTTTCCTAGTACATTTATGTGTAACTGATTTGGGGGTGGTGTTTTTGTTGTTGGTTAGTTAACTGTGAGGATTATTTTGAGTAAAGGGAGAGAGTGTGTAAGAAAACTTTAGCAAACTGGGAAATGCTTCTTAACTGTGAAGGCACTGAAAGATTAGATTTGTCCATTGCTTTTGATTAAAATTGTAAATTAATTTTGTTTCTTAGAACTTCCTTTTGTCTTTTTAGCCCTAGCATACAGACTGACACATAGGAGGCACTTAATAAATGCTAGTTAATTGATTGCTTATATTAGAATGTATCCAAGTGTTTGAAGTATGTATCTGATTTGCAGTATTTCCTTTTTAAAAAAAATGCTGTTGAAAGTAAAATGTCAGGTTTCAAAGTCATTTCCTGGGTGTTTAGTTCAGTAGTTTCTCTTTCTTTCCTTTTTCTCTCTTTCTTTCTTTCTCTCTCTTTCCTTCTTTCCTTTCTCTCGGCAATTTAATGAAATTCCTGGATCCCTCCTCAGAACATTATTACAGGCATAAAATTTAACATATAGAATTACAGAGGAAATGACTTATATTGAAAGAATCGATTATCTTGTTATCATAATATTTTTACAAACAAATTCACAGAGCCCAAGAACCCTGTTTTCAGTATTTTGTAGTGTTTTTTTTTTCCTTCCTAGACTTAGAGATTAAGTGAATTTGACCTATATAGTGTAAGTGGCACTTCTTTTCCTCGGAAGAAAGATAGCAAGCTCAGAAGTTACATTTCAGCTCAGGATATCCTTGTGGTTCCCATCTTTTGTGGTGGTTCTCCAGGAGAACAGGAGTTGCTACTTCTAGGGTCATTTCCACATCTGCTATAGAGCATTCTGTATATACATGAGCAGAGCTGTTTTGCCCGTAGTTTTGGAGAAGGCACTTTCTGTGGCATAGTGGTTGCAGGAATCATTTAGCATCACTTGGAGTTAAGGCACTAACCAAGCCGGCAGCAACAGGCCAGAGTTGAGCAGTTAGCGGAATGGGACCACTTTTAGTTGACTCTGTCTTCCCAACCTCAGCCTTTACAGATGCTGTTAATTTGGTTCCTGTTTCCCTGTAGTCCTTTATGTGGTTGTGTAATAAAAAGTTCTCCAAGCTGGCTCAATGTCTTTGCTATTAGAACATTGCAGATGTGTCAAGGATGCACTTGTTCCAAATGAAGCTGAGAAGGAAGGAGGCCCCGCCCTCCTCTGCCTGCCAAATCGGCCCCTTAGGTTCCTCATTCAACGCCCTGGCCCCTTGAATGGCGTGCTATCTCTTTAAAGCAACCAGTTTTGTGTATTGGCTTGGTCAATTTGTTATGGTTTAAAACTGTGGAGCCAGCTGTCTGCAATCTGATGTAATGTTGCCATGGAAACTAGAAATGAAACACTTAAGCATTCACCACAGAATTACTACATATAGCATTAGCCAAAATAATTAAAAGTTGAGCCATATGGGCTTTCTGGTGGAAAAATCTGCAGCAGCAAAGCTGGAAAGGAGTTATGCTTCTATTTACAGTGCTGCAAATGCATTTTTTCTCATCACTTAGCATAGGCAAGTTGCTCTTTGAGGAGACAAGAAGTAGAGGCCGATGCTGAACTTTTCACAGTTAAGGAATAATGGAACAATGACAAAATGCATGGTAATTTAGTAACCTCTGTCAAGTTGTTACAGAATATGCCTTGACCTCTAACAGTTAGTTTCACTATTACAATTGGCATGTGCATAGGTATGTATTATGTATATATAATATGCGTGTGTACGTATTTGCATATGGCTATTTAAGCATTGGGTTTTTTTTTCCTACTCTCGTGAAACTTTTCCAACAGGAAGCCATTCTTTACCCTTTGTAGATTGTCTTTTATTCCCGAAAAAGTTACTTTGCACAGGAAGTTTTCAGTGGGCCTTTTCTATACATACATTTTTTTTCCTGTCTGTGGTCATATATTTCCCAAATTAGGAGACACAATGGGAAATAAGCACTCTTATGAGAATAGATGTAAGTCTTCCTGGCAAATGCCCATTTTGAAGCAATTAGGGTAGCTAAGTGGTATAGTGGATAGAGCGCCAGGCCTGGAGTCAGGAAGACTCATTTTCCTGAGTTCAAATTTGAACTCAGACACTAATTGTGTAACCATGAGGAAATGATTTAACCTGTTTGCCTTAATTTCCTCATCTGTAAAAATGAGTTGGAGGAAGAAATGGCAAATCACTGTTATCTTTGCCAAGAAAACCCCAAATGGAATCACAAAGAGTTGGACATGACTGAAAAATGATTGAAAACATGGATTTTTAGGGGTGTATACTCATCTCTTCAGTGGCAAAGATCACGTCTAGTCTTAACTTGGACAGAGATCTGGTCTTAGCTATCTTTGTACACACTTCAGTGCTAGGTGGAAGACTTTTGCATGCAGTAGGAATTTAATAAATGCTTATACTGCTGGGGAAATCACTTTCTTTTCTCCCTTTTTTTTTCTTCCCCCCCCCCTTCTTTCTTTCTTCCTGTCTTTCTGCAAAGGCAACTTCTAAAATTGTTTTTTATCAAGTGTTCATTCTCTACGACCAAATTTTTTTCATTGAGGAGGAAGTGAGAAGTCATCGCCTTCCTAGTGAAGAGCATCCCTTGGATTTATTTTGGAGCCAAAGTGACTTGTAAGCTGTCAAGAGAGACCTTTCCAGAAATAAGCCTCTCCCTCTCCCCCCACCCCCAATGACTTTGCTTTCATTTAACATTTTTAATCTCTTGGCTAGCAGGATAGCTGCTCCATAATGAGCATTTCCAGCTGTATCTATCTTGTCTAGTTTCCAACAGAAAGTTCTTGACTGCCTTGAGTTGAGACTTGGTATGCTATACACCTCGAGAACCTTCTTCCTCTAAGAAAGTAAAAATAGCATTGGTTCAAAGTCCTAAAGAGCTCAAGTTTCTCAAAAATAGATGGAGCATGTGAAAGCAATTAACAAGTACCTGGAATATATTATTTTCCAACAAAATGAAGCTGGGCGTAGGAAACCAGGCCCTCGAAACAGCCATTGCCATTCAATCTGTTGTCATGGTTTAACTATATTTGATTTCTCCTCTGGAGGCTTTGCAGCGATAGCATACCATTCTAGCAGATGCTTTGTATCGAGAACCAAAGATTGTTTCTGTAACTTTCTACATCCTATTGCTTTTTGCCTTTGTTGCTTTACCTTCCAAAAAAAGTAAACATCTTGAATTGTCAGTGACTGCCCTGATTTGAAACAAACTACTGACAATTCTTTTTATTTTTTTATTTTTTGCTAGGGGGAAGGCTGGGCAATTGGTTAAGTGACTTGCCCAAGGTCACACAGCTAGCAAATGTGTCAAGTGTCTGAGGCTGGATTTGAACTCAGGTCCTCCTGACTCCAGGGCCAGTGCTCCACTCACTGTGCTACCTAGCTACCCCTGACAATTCTTTGAATAGATGTGGCAAATCTAGTTCACATGCTTATCTCACACCTCCTTCTCTGTTTCTAGAATTTAGGGCTTATAATTCTGAGCCTTTCTGCATTCGAAAAGCTCAACTTTTGTTTTGTTTTGTTTTTTGGAGGGGGGAAGGCAGGGCAATTGGGGGTTAAGTGACTTGCCCAAGGTCACACAGCTAGTAAGTGTTTCAAGTGTCCGAGGCCAGATTTGAATTCAGGTCCTCCTGACTCCAGGGCTTGTGTTCTACTCACTGCACCACCTAGCTGCCCCTAACTTTTGTTTTACATTAAGGAAACAGAGTGCCCGAAAAGTTCATATGTTGTTTAGTCATTTCTGAAGTCATGTCCAACTCTTTGTGACCCCAGTTGAGGTTCTCTTGGCTAAGATACTCGAGTGGTTTGCCATTTCCTTCTGCAGCTCATTTGACAGATGAGGAAATTGAGGCACACAGGATTAAGTGACTTGCCCAGGGTCATACAGCTAGTAAGTGTCTGAGGCCAGATTTGAAATCAGGAACCTGATAAATCTAGCTGACCCCAGGTCTGGCACTCTATCCACTGGGCCACCTACTTGCCCCAGTTGCTTCAAAATAACTTTATTTGCCAGAAGGACTTCTCATATAAGATAGAGGCAACTGGAGATTTTTAAGGGACTGATTAATCAGACTATAGGTTAATAATCTGTCCTCCCCTAGTTAACTACTTTTTGGCCATTTCAATCCCCATTGGCAAATTCATCCAGCATGAATAAAGGAAATAAAATATGAAATCAAACTAGTCATTGTTGCTGCTTGCTAGAAATTTTAAAGAAGCATTGGCTACAATAAGGGTATTATAATTCAATCTCAGTCATGAGATTGGTAGTAATCCAAAATTCACCCATTTCACTCATATGGAAATTGAGGCCAAAATAACCACCAAACACCCAGACCAATGGTTTGTTCATAGTTAGAATGTTCTCAGTAAATGTGGTGATCGATTAATTGTCAAAAGGGATTTATTCCTGGTCACGCAGGATATCGGTGATGGTGTAATACACTACCCTTCCTTTTTGGAAGTTTCACTCTTCTTCTCCCAGACCATCCTTTGCCGATTGCTGCTTGTCTTTGTTGTAGTTAGCCTTGTGATTAATAATTCATGAGATTGTTGTGCAGTTTTGCACATGCCTACTTAGACTGTGCTTTTAAAACTCTTTTCATTAAAGAGTAGAAAGAGTTACTTGCAAGGAAGTGGAATCGAGATGCCAGCTTGGGGCGGATGTGCAGGATTAGGTGGGCTGGAGCCCAGGCAAAGCCAGTGAGGTATCCTGTACTTGCGTGCCTTGATCCAGCTGTGCTCTGCCTTTGCTCCCTTGGAATGCACTCATGCACCGGGGCCAGTCCTTTGCTGTCATTTTAAGGGAAACTCCTTTCTTTTTTCCTAAGCTTTCTGAGCAGATAGAGCAGAGGAAATAACATATTGAATGTGGGAGCTGGCTTGAAAATGAAGCCCTCAGCCCGTTCACAAGGAAAGGATTGTTTTAGCTTGTGTCACTGCTGCTGGAGAGTGAATTTTTTTTGTCTCTGTAATGTTTGATACTTGAGGGAAAACAGCTGGGACTGAGCATACTTGATCTGATGCGAAACGAAATGGGATGCTGGGGAATATGGACTGTACTGTATAGCTGGAAAAGGTCAGAATTTTCCCTTGGTCATTGTCGGAGGAATGCTGGGTCTGTCCTCATGCTAGCCTTCAGAAAGGGGCTGGAGAGGGACGAGGGCTGGCTGCAATGTGGCAGGGTGTTGTTACTCACAGATGGGATACGAGAGCTTTCGCATCTCTTCCTCCTTCCTGCCCGGCTGGTTTTGATTTTCTGGGAGGACTGGAAAAAGTCAACAGATTTTCGGTTGGGGAGAAGTAGTTGGTGACCACGTTCAGCAGCTAGTTCTGACGGGCCAGACAGATGAGTGCCTGACCCAAACCACAGCAGCATAACTGGAATTACAAGAAGAGCCCTGGAGAGGAGAGTCCTGCCTGAGTTACACTAAAAGCGGACATGAAAGTAGTTGAGATCAAATACATGAAACTCAATCCAAGGTCAAGAATGTGTATTTGGGGGCATAGGACCTGATTTTACGCTGACCTAGTCGTTAAAATGGTAGGTGCAGCTTTGTGAAGCCGGTCAACATTCTGTTGTTGTTGTTTTTTTTTTTTTAAAGAAGCCTTTTACTTGGTACCACAGATTCCATCACCGAATCACCTAAATTCAGATGGGTGGTGAGATGGGGATAAACTAGGATTAAGCCATGAAGCAATTATTTGATTAACTTTTCCTTTGTTTCTTTGCCAGTCAAGAGAACAATCGGATGATGAAACAGAGGAGTCGGTGAAGTTTAAGAGGTTACACAAGCTGGTAAATTCTACTCGAAGAGTCAGAAAGAAACTCATTAGGGTGGAAGAAATGAAAAAACCCAGCACCGAAGGTAAAAAGCAAACTTCACCATAGTTCTTCCAAAATAAATCAGATTTTCGATTTAAAGGGATGCTTTCAAGAAGGAATCATATTTTGAGATCTGAGTAAGGGCTAATGGAAAGAAGTGTGTCTATAAGTTACTAAGCCAGTGTTCTAAAAATAGTCCAGTAAGGCATCCTGTATAATCAAGTAATGTTTAGGGTACCTGTATAGTTTGATAGTGACAAAAGGGGGCATGGTTCTCTATACACCGATGCCTTTACAGTCTCCATTTTTAAGAGCTGTCGTCAAGTTTGGCACTGCTGTCTTTTTTTTTTTTTCCATCTGCCTCATACTTTCTTACTATTGCTCTTACATAACATACTGAGTGTCAAAACTGAGTAAAGTACACCATGAAGAAAAAAGAATGGGCCATGACTCCTGCCCAGTGAACTCAGATCTTAGTTTGACAGACATATCTTGAGCACTAATTTTAGCTGGCAACATAATTGGAGTATCTTTAGCGCCCCTTCAGATTTTGCCTGTGTTGATTTGTGGGTTTCACTTTCTTTTTTTTTTTTTTTTTGCAAGCCCAGTAAACAAATTCGGGCTTAAGTTAAGTGGGTTTTTTTCTTTAACGGCATCAAATTCTAATGGGCCCTTAAAGGGACCCTTTTGTCCCACTGAGTCATTAGGCTAAAAAATTAGTAGCTAGGGAGATGTCAGCTTCTGCCATTATAACAAGTATAGTTTGAAGCTTGATTATGGCAGCTTCAGCCCTGACCTTATGACTCTTTATGTTGATGGTATGCATTTATATAGGTCTTGTGACCTTGTGAGACTCTTTTATAAAACTGATGTCATATAAGAATAAGGTTTCTGTTTGGAGCAGTTACTGTAAATGAGGAGATTGCTTATTCAGGTTATTTAGTTTGAGGACCTCACTTGTTAAAATGTAATGTGCTACTTAAGTTTTTGGTTGGTGAGGCTGCAAACTTGGGACCAGTCGATTGTTTTCCTTGTCTTTATGAGGCTTTTCATTGCACAAACTGAAGCTGAAGTAGAGGAGAGAAAGGAATTTCCACTTTTGGATAGGATGAGGGCTTCCTGTTGATTGTTTTGGTTCAAATTCCCCAGAGACATTTTGAAAGGGAAAGAAGGGAGAGGCAGAAAGAGAGGAGGAATGTGGGAGGAAGTGCATGGGGGAGAGAGAGACAGAGACTGAGAGAGAGAAAGAGAGATTTGTTCTATGGACAGGTTCAGAAGTATAGAGCTCTTTTTAAAAATTAATTTTGTTTTAATTTTTGTTTTCATTCCATTTGCTTCAGACCCAGTGTAGATTTCAACTAGCGAGTCAGGCCTAGGTGTCAGTTATGTCTTCTCGCTATATTCCTATCTACCTGCACTATGGCAGGTATTACTGTGATAGACAGGTGGAACTATTTGTGTTATGGCGCACTGGACATTTCCCAGCGTCAGTCTGCTTTTATGTAACTAACTTTTTTTGTTTTTGTTTTTTAATATAGTGTTGTGCATAAATTAACTGGGGTAAATGGAATGTTTCTTAAAGGCAAAATAGGGAGAAGAGAAAAAAATTACATATGAAGAGGTAGAGTTTAGTTTTAGAGGCAAATGATGAACATGCTCCTTCCCCTGTTCCTCATTGGCCTCAAAATTGCTCTAGATTTCTTCAAATGCAATAATTATTGCTAATGGGAGCCCAGAGCTGCCTTTCCAATCCATATTGTGGCAAGGTGCCGTGGTGTCACATTGCATTAATGAGGAGAAATCCCAGGTATGCTTCAAAAGAGCCTTGTTGCAACAGTGGCATCACAGAGGAGTCTCAGCCTGGGTCAAGAGCCATGTAGCCAAGGAAGAGAAAGGGATAGGAGCAATCCAAGGAACCATGAGAATGGCTCCGACAGCAGGTCTCAAATTCTACCCTTGTATCATAGAGGTCCTGGAAACTTAAAAAGAGTTCTTTCAATGCATGATTTACTAAAACAATAAGGAATCCTAATGCTTATATGGATTATAGAAAGATAACCATCCATTTGCTTTGTTATATGTATAGGGTTCAGGATCAGCTTAAATCCAGAACTCTGGATTTAAGGTCATGGGTTCATAGACTTACAAATGGTAGAAACTTTAGAAGTTACCCAGACCAATCCTCTCATTTTATAGCCCCTGATGGATTAAGTCACTTGCTCAGTATCCCCCACGGAATAAGTGGTTGAACAGCGCTTGAAACTTAGGTCTTCTGGCTCCAAAACCATTACTTTAACAATAGATGGTGATAGATATGCCATGCTAGGGTCAGGAAGAGCTGGACTCAAGTTTTGCCTCTGACATTTACTAGCTTAAATTGCCTGAGCTTCAGAGCTGTCAGAGAGATCTCTGAGATTAATCTACTTAGTCACGGACAGGTTGTGATCCGGGTTGGCGGAGAGAGTTCCTACACCCAAGAAATCACAGATCCTTGAAGTGTGGCTGAATATCTGGGTGTCTGGGGCAAAAGTAAGGGATGCAGGGTTTGAGTGCTTTGAATTATCTCTGATTTCTAGGACTCTGGAGGTGGCATTTATAGAAGTTTCTGAGTTACATGTGATATTATGAAACTGGTAGCCTCCTATTTCTGTTGTTTTTATGTTTTTCTGCTGTCACCCTTGCTTCCAGGTACTGGGTATCTTGATGGCGGCCACAGCATAAAATAATAAAGCACAATAAAAATGTCAGCTGCTATTATCATTGTAGCTATTATTAAAAAGCCTTCCTCTCTAGCTCAGTGCCCCATGTTTCAAAAGTGACTTTTTTTCTCTCCACATAAGAACTCCTCTTTTCCTAGTGTTTTGACCTCTTCTAAGTCTTTTTTATATTTCTTTT
Organism: Phalanger gymnotis; assembly: GCA_028646595.1. Lineage (NCBI taxonomy): Eukaryota > Metazoa > Chordata > Mammalia > Diprotodontia > Phalangeridae > Phalanger > Phalanger gymnotis. The sequence continues at coordinate 97,165,684 of CM053627.1, read as the reverse complement.
TTATTATTAATATATCCACCCAATTAAAATCAGATAGGAACTACATTTTAATCTGGTTCTGCCTACACTCACAAGTGTTGTGGGCCAGTTAGTCTTATAAGAAGGTAAGCTGATGAGTTGGTTTTCATTGTGGTGTTAAAGATTGTTTCTGATTAATATGTTATCCCTTTTAAAGTATATTTGTATTTTAAAAGAACAAGACTTGGATAGGTAATAACAAAGATGCCTGAGTTTCCTGAGGGTAAAATTTCAGGCAAGAGGTCATTTTGGAGCACAGCACCTTTATGTCAAAGGGGCCATTATGGCTATATTTGGCTATAGTTGCCAGATTTCAGTTGAATTGACTTCGAGATTATGAATTTCTGAAAGTAGAAGTCATGCATGAAATATACATATGCCTGCCACCTGATTTCATAATTAAATACAAGACAGCATGAGATGAGTCAATCCTACAGTTAGATAGGAGACATCTCTCCCAGACCTGGCTGCTCCATATCCCTTGGCCCTTTTTAGACTAAGTTAAGTCCCTACCCATTCACCTTTCTATAACTGGCACTTCTTTTATCCTATTTCTGTCCCTAAGGTTCCAGCTGTGTCTCTTCACAGCTGGCTGAAATCCATGGTTCCCCAGACTGGTGGCTCCATCTCCCTAAAAAGAATTTTGGCTGCATCCATGAGCACCAAAATCTCATTCATTCCTTCAATATTCATTTACTGAAGGAATCAATGAATTAGCATTGATTAAGTGCCTACTGTATATGTCAGGCAGTCAGGTATAGAAACACAAAAGAGAGACCATGCCTGTCCTCAAAGAGTTTACATTCTAGTCAAGTCAACAAGCATTTATTAAGCATTTACTATGTGCCAGACACTATGTTAAGTCCTGAGGATACAAATACAAGCAAAAAGACAGTCCCTGCCCTCAAAAAACTTACTTTCTAATGGGGGAAGACAACTTATAAAAAGGAGCTAAAAAGCAAGGTCAGGGGTTAGGGGGGAAGTTGGAGAAGGAATGGTGGCAAAGTCCAGAGAATCAGGAGCAGAATAAAGAGAGGAGTGAAGGATAATTGGCCTGGGGAATTCTTCAAAATAGAGCTTCTGGGAGGAACTCACCAGTGGAAGGAGGGAGCCGTAGGAGTGGAGGGAACTTCCAGGATAGGAAGGCAGCCAGTGAATGATGGAGCAATCCAGAGACTTGGGAGTGGAGTTGAGGGATACAACACATATAGTAGATTAGGGTTCAGAGAAATTTTGGCTGGGGGAGTCATATGAATCGAGTAGAGCCTTATAAATGTATTCAGTTGTCAAACCGTTTCCTATAATAATGGTAAGGTTGGTTTGATGCTTGCTCCTAGAACAAGACCAAGAGGTAGAAGTTGTTGGGGGCTGCCCAGGGAGGGGGAGGAGCAGATAAAAGGTTATTTGTATGGCCATGCAGTTAGCAAAATGCTTGCACGTGGCAGGCTGTGTTTTTTGTTTTTGTTTTTCTGGATGACTGTAGGGGAGTTAAAGCATAGTCTAGGGCCAACAAAATGTAATGAGTTTTCAAAATTCTTTCACGCTCACCATTCGGGATGGTTCATCTTGAGAGCTAAGTGCCAAAACTGAATGGATTAACTTCTTGTGGGTAGGGGTGATCTCCAAAGATCCAGTCAGGGTCTGGAGGGTAGTACTAACTATGCATCAGGCATTGCACTAAACGCTTGTTTTCAAAGACAAAAATGAAGTTCTTCCTTCCTTTATTTTGGGAATGTCAGGGGGATAAAATGTGCAATTATATATGTGAATATGAACAAACACATTTAATATTGTATACTCAGAGTAAACACAAGCTTTTTAGGGGAGAACCAGGGTAGGACTTGTGTAGGAAGTGGTGTTGAAACTGAGCCTGAAGGATTCTGAGAGACTGGCAATGAGGACAGACTGTACAAAAAAGCATAGAGACAAGAGATGTCCCTTGCCAGGGAGCAGCGGATTGGCCACTTTGGCTTGAACTAGAGTGGTCAAAGACTAATAGATAAATACCTGTCATAAGTTAAGGCTGGGGCCCTGAGGTTCAGTGATAACTAGTTTCAGCAACCAGGTAGCCAGAAGAGCAAATGCAAAGTGTCTTGTTATCTCTCCCGGTTTGGAAGATTTGGAAACCTAATCATAAACTCTGTAGTTTGGTGTTCTCATGATACCAGGAAGCTGTACTAGGATCCATATCGTTGGAATTGTTTGGTTAATAGTCCTGGGAAGAGGGCTCCCACTACACTAAGAAGCTACAAAATTGAGGCCTGTATTCCCTTGGTTAAAGGGACTCTGAGGTTTGCCAAAAACCAAAGTTGCCCAAAATCAATCCCATCAGCCCAAACAGTTATTCTAGTAAGTGAAGCTGAGCTCTAGGTTAGAAAGAACTTGGGACTTCATGTGTGCACACTTGTTAATATCTTTTTTTTTCTTCTTTAATTCATTATAAGACAGCTCTTTGGTTGCTTGCTGTGGTGACATTTTCTCTTATACCATAGTCCTAGGCTAAAATTGTAGCATATAAAAATTACAAAAAGGCTTTTAACAATGAAAGTCTTTGTTATGATTTTGGTCACTCATCTCCAATGAAAGCTTCTCCCTTTCAGCTCCCACGTCTAGTTTCTCACCAATGCCCTTGTCCCAGCTGTTATATTTAGTGCCATCCCTCCATTCCAAGAAGCTTTTTACTTTTTTCCTCTTTAAAATTTCAGCTGGTGGAAAGCTGTGGTGTTAGAAAATTTCCTTCGCGTAATTAGAGGGACACAGCCAGGCTCGGTACACCCACAATTTGACCTACTTCTTTTCTTACATCTGTTCACATAAGACACACAGGAAAGGATGCAAGTGAACCCACACCCCCCATCCCTCCCTGCCAGCAAGTCCAGACCTTTCCACTGGGTTCTGTGGGGCTTAACTAGATACCTGGCACCAGGGAACACTTAGGGCAGTGATACACATTGGAATCCTGGAAATCTGATGGAATGCTTGATGTATCTGCTTGCCCTGTATGCTCTTCTGACTTAGTGACTTCGCTGGTATTAATGGGAACATTTGGCCGAGATCATCGGGTACTGTGTGTTTTGCTGATCACCTACAGACCGTTCATTAATTGCATTTGCAAAATATAACCCTTTAAGATTCTACCCACCAAATTCCCCCTTACCTAGGGATTTAGCTGCTCAGACCTCAAGCTCACTAATAAAAATTCAGCGTCGGCCACCTGGCATTCATCAACCACCCTACAGTAGCCAATTGGAATGAGCATAGAATGGAACAAAGGATGGTTTAGGAAGAGGATTGATTCTAAGTGCAGCTTCCCGAAGCCCAAGCTTTAAAACAGTGAGGGAGGAAAATTATCTTTAAATGCTAAGCAATAAGTTGATAACAGCTAGTCTTGTCAATTATAAATGACAATTTTTAATTGAGCTGTTACTTTTAGTTCTATAGAGAGGACCAGATTTAAAATATTTAAAGGGGCAAAGTATGATCAAACAAAGCTTTGTGTACATCCATGCATTTGATTACACAGTAAGGTCATACTCTTTGCTTTCAATGTATGTTGAGGCATAGAGCAAGTATAAGAAGTGGAAAGGGTTAGAGTGCAAGAGAGGGAATTTGGTACAGGAGCTTAGCTAGCTATGCACAATAAGAGCCAGTAGTCAGGCAAAAAGCATTTATTAAGTACTTACTACATACCAGGCACTGTGCTAACAGCTGGAGATACAAAGAAAGACAAAAATATTCTCTGCCCTCAAGGATCTTCCATTCTAATGGGAGATACAATGCAAAAATAAGCAAAGTGATAATGAATCCAGAAGGTGTATTATTTGTAAGATGCATACTGTTTTGTTCCCCCTCCAGGTGTGGAGGATCATCCCATTGCCAGCTCCCCAATCCTGGATGAAAGGTCAGCTCTCTACTCTGGAGTTCACAAGAAGCCATTCTACTTCGATGGCTCCATTGAGAAGCCCCCAGAGGATGATTCGGACTCCTTTACCACCTCACCTTCATCCAGCAGCCTGGACACCTGGGGTGCAGGTCGAAAGCTGGTTAAAACCTTTAGCAAAGGAGATGGCCGTGGCCTGATAAAGCCTCCTAAAAAGATGGGGACATTTTTCTCTTATCCAGAGGAAGAGAAGACCCAGAAGGTCTGCCGTTCCCTCACGGAGGGGGAGATGAAGAAAGGTCTCGGTTCCTTAAGTCACGGGGTAAGTACTGAAAGTGTTTGCTTTTATGACAGCAATCGACACAAGCATCACCTTCTGGTGTCCCTAGAGGAGGTCCAGAGTGTCAGGAAGCAAATCCGGTTAAAGAAAATGGATACTAATTATTCCTGTTCCCGAGCTTTTCTCTGCCAGCGCCCATCTAGAAAGGGCCTAAGTGCAACCACTTGCGACCTGCAGCTGCTCCGGCAGAAACCCAAAGGGGGAGGCGGCTGCAGCTTCCCCAGTAGAAGGCTGCGGGGGCGCACCTCAGTCAGCGAATTCAATATCACCTATGTGGTAGAGCGGAGCCTGTATAGCCACCTCAACCTCACCCAGCTGGTGCGGCCTGTCACGGACAGGACCCTAAGCAAAGCTGACAAGCAGGACCTGAGGCGGTGTTTGCTGGAGGAGGAAGAAGAGGCCCACAGGAAGTGGGCTGCCACGGTGGACCGCTGTACTAAACGGGTTCTCTTGCGAATACACCAGAAGTCTGTGAGTCAAAGGAGCTGGTCGTTAAGATGGCCTTGTAATTCCTTTGAGGTTGCAGTGAAGTACTGTGGAATCTCCTCCATCTGTTTTCTCTTCCTTCCTTCCTTCTCTCTTTCACTCCTTCATATCTGGATCCATTCTACCATCCCCTCAGAACAGCCGCCTGCCCTTTCATTTAGTAATAGCTTCCTCCTTTTGGTTGTCATGCTGTCTCCTTGACACCTGAGGGGGTCAGGTTTTTAAATTAAAGCTAAACATAGACATAGCGATCCAGGGAGGGAATTCCAGTCACCATGGGAGTCGTTTGCACTTTTGGTTCTTTCGGAATAGCTGTTTTTGCTTTGATACTTGATGTCATTAGATCTTATTAGAGAACTATTCTCTGCCCCACCCCCGAAAAGGTGTATCATAAAAAAATTGAGATTTTAAAACTTATTTAAATTTTATTTTTTAAAAAGTCTCTTAGTAAATCAGAGGAAATGAACACTGGGAAAGATTTCACTTAAAAAGAATGTTGTAAAAATATGGGTAGTTTAAGGAGAAGGAAAAAAACCTTAAATATAAAAGCAAAATAAAAATTATCAGGCCCCATTTAGTTCACCTAGATCTTTTAAAGGTTCTCATAAAAGAAAAATAAATTTAATTAGAAATCTCTGTCTTCATACAGGCTTTGAAGTCTTGTGAGGATGAGAAAAAACGTTAATTTGAAGGTGGTAGATTATGTAGCACTGGGTTTCGTGTTCTCCAGCATCTTTGGAGAGATCATTTAGGCCGAACTCTTTAAAATACTGAGGCATGATTCGTGCAAGGTAGCAAAGGGAAGAACCTAGAATTTGAACCCAGCTCAACTGCCTCCAAATTCAGTGCCCTTTCGACTGTACCATAGTCGCTTATTTCAGAGAACTACACAGTTAAGTTCGTGTGTGTATGTGACTTCGTTCATATAGAGATCTCCCATTTAGGAACTCTTTCTACCAATAGTCTTAGAGACATGGAGTCTTAGAGATTGGGACCACTGAGAAGCCAAGTGACTTGACCAGGGTCACATAGCCGTTATGTGTCAAAGTTCACACAGTTTGTGTGATTTAGAGACTGGCTATTTATTAGGTCATCCTACCTCTGATTATGTTGACTTTCACATTCATTTTTAGCATTCCTGTCCTGACTCTCCTATGACAATTGACTTGTAACTCTGGACTTCTGTTTCATCATACAGTCCTCATCTATAAAACTGGGAATTTAGAGCTTTAAAATTCCTAAAAGTTCAAAGATTCTGTGACTTTCTACACCATTCATTTACTCATCTATCCAGGTTATATGGTCTTCTCTTATGCCACAAGTTACCCAGTGCTATGTGACTTCCAATCCCAGCTAAAGTCTTTTCTCTTTATTTATAAAGTGCTTTCCCTTTATTGATTGCTTCTAATCTATCCCATCTATAGTTTGTTAGTATGTTGTCCCCTCCATTAGACTCTGAGATTCTCAAGAGAGCAGGGACTGTCTTTTGCCTTCCTTTGTACCCCATAGCTTGCTTAACACAGTGCCAGGCACATTGTAAGTGCTTTTAAAAGAAATTTTTTATTGAATGAATAAATGACAAAGCGCTATGCTGAACACTGGGATACTACTAGAAAATGAAGACTGTCCCTACTCTCAAAGAATTCACATTCTAATAGGGGGAGGGAAAAGTAAATAAACAAACAAAAATAAATAGCTTAACCAGTCACAGTTGGATTCTTTCTTTTCAGTATGTCAGCACTCCTTGTAGATTTCTCATCAACCTTTTTTAAAGCGAAAAAAATGATCTACATAGAATCTGGTTCTTCTCCATTAACCGGTTAATCACCCTATAGTATAAAAGATCATTTAATGATGCAAACTAGCACCCAGAATGAATAGTTTGGAGCCATAGTGGCTCTGTTGTATTGTCATGATAAATGGTGTTATACCTCAAGAAACTCTCCCTGGTGGTCATTCACATCAATTCATTGATTGAGTCTTCCCTGACACTGAACTGAACATCCTGGAGGGTACACTGCAGTGGAAAGAACACTAGCTCTGGAGTCTGAAGACCTAGATTCAAATCCTTCTTCTGTTGCTTAATACCACTCTGACATTGGGCAGATCACTTAACTTCTTGGGGACTCAATGAGAGGGTTGGGCTAGATTTCATGGGGAACTTATGGCTGCAAGGCCACAGGTTCTCTACCCATGGACTAAATGGTCTCAAAGATTCTTTCCACTTCTAGATCTGTGATTATCTATAAAGGCATCTTTTCAATGCTGGAATTTTTCATGAAATTGGTGTTATGAGTTGTTTTGACTTTATGTGCCAGCAATATCGGTGTGAGGCTAAATAATTGCAGCTTATTTGCCTTTACACAGGGGTTGTATGGCATGGTTCTGGATGAGAATTTCATTGACAGATTGGTAACAGGAGTTAGAAAGAACATTTTGTGCATCTACCCTTCCCCCCAGACTAAAGGACACCCCTACATTACTCAGTCAAAGAAATGCAAATGAGCCCTTCTGTTTTTTTTTTTTTTGAAGAGAAGTCACAAGTTCATATTCTTTGCAGCTTCCCTTAAGGAGTTCATAACATTCACCATTTCATGTACTTCTCCTTTCTTGCCCCAAAGTACTGCAGCTGTCAATGATTTTTCAACCTCGAATTTCTTACCTTTTCCAAATGCTAAATTTGCTTATTGCAACCTCAAGGCAATGACAATGCCTTTGTTTTCAGTGAAAGTGGTCACCTGTCTTGCCTTTGATTTAATCATTTAATTTTGGTTTTGATGGTATAAACATGCATGAAATTTGAGAATCTTGTCAAGTTTTTTGTTCTTGTTTTTTTCCCCTTGGTGGTTGTTTTTTTTTTTTTTTGTACATAATAATAAAACATTTCAACTGCATGACCATTCCATGGAAAAACTCTCCTCACCCATGGATTTGAATGTTTTCAGAATTATAAAGAAAAGAGATTTAAGTGTTAGAAATTGTCAGTTAGGGCATTATTTATTGGTAAGGTCTAAGTATGGTTCTGTCAGATAGTTTTTAAGAAAAGATTTAGCAGTTTCTTATTTTCTCTATTCAGCAAGGACTACTCTTAAAAACTTAGTATTTTATGGACACAGTATGAAATTTTTGTCAAAGATAATTTTTTTTTATCCCTTAGGCTGATATATTTCTGTAGAGACAAAGCTGACTCCAGGCTTCTTAGCTCATTAAGGGGTTAAGAACAGGAGAAATAAGATTGCATTTCATAGTCGAGAATCACCCCCATCCTCTAACTTGTGGTTTGAATGTTAGACCTAAACTTCTTTTAGTAGCTCTCTATCTATCCAAATATATATTTGGACTGTGTCATTGTATCTTTTGGTAGTCATTGGAAGATGGCAAAAGAAAAAAGGAATATTATAACTTCTACACTAACCAGGCCCATAAAAATTTAAATAAGCCTTTAATTTATTGCAGTCATCTTGTTAACCCAGATTCTTTGGAAATTATTTCATTTGCATTAGAAATCACATACTGGGTCCTGGTGTCTGCAGTAGCTTACTCTGGCTTAAAGCAAGATGTTGCAAAGCCATAAAGTGATGAGGCATCTGTAAGCCATCCTATATCTAGGAAGCAGTAAGTCAGAGGAAAACTCACCAGAGCTCAAGAAAATGTCTTTTCTATCATTAAGAAAGTCTTTTTGATAGCATAAGGAGATGGAAAAGAATTAATATTAAAGATTATCCCCGTTGGGTCCAGTCATGCAATGGTTTGCTTAATTGAGTTGGTGAATGTCTTTTGCATACATGGTATCCCTCACTCACTTTGTAACATAGATGTATCCAAGCCAAGTTAGTTCTAAACTTAATTCTATTTCCCCAACCACTTGTTAAGAAATTAGAAAAAAATTTGGCAGGGGTGGGGAGAGAATCTCTACGTTGGTCAAGTTTAATTTTTTTTGGCAAGGCAAAAGAAGAAAATGGTGGTAACCTCTGTAACATTGTATTATTAGCCCTGAGAGTGTTCATAGAAATATGTCAGCCTAAGGCGTGAAAGTAAAATTATATTTGACAAAATCTCATATTTGGTCCGTAAAATACCAATTACCAGTGCTCTTTTGTCACTCTGGCACCTCCATTCTACCACATTCTCCACATCTCACACTTCCCAAGGCCACAAGAATTTATCACATTCCTTAGAGCCCAGTGACACCAGCCATGACTGAGGATCCCAGAATTTATTCCCCCAACTTAGATTATTTTCACTACTGAATAAAGATAGTCCTCCCTTCCACTATTTGCCAAAGGGTTGTGGCAGTGTTCTCAACATAGTCAACCTGAAGACATCAGGTCCTCAAAACAAATTAATTTCCAATTCAATAAATTTTAAAATTCTATAATTTTAATTTACTTACAGTGATCTATATAGGTAAGGATCTTTATGTATTTCTGCAAACATTTTTTCTTCCAAATGCTATCATTGTCATAACTATTAAGAAAATGCTTTGAAAAAATATCGAATACGAATCTAGTTTTGAATTTTTTGATTCCTATAGCACCACTCATTTTACCCACACTCAAGAATATTGTATTTTTTTTTCATTTTCCTGAACAGTTAGGTGTCTTTTCTTAGAAAAAGAGCATGTAATACAAACCAGGCTTAGGAAATGTAAAATCACTCCTCTATAGCCAGCTCACTGAAGTATCTTTCCCCCAAGAGGCAATTCAGAAGTTTCCTCTTTTGCTCAATTTGAACATCTGTACCAGGAAATGTTGGACAAGATGATCTCACAGGTTACTTTCAGCTCTAAAGTTCTGTGGTTTTGATTTTGTACTTTAAAGACAACAGTGTTTTGTAAGTAATTGAGCTTAAAGAGACTGGTCCACAATAATGCTTATCATTCAGAAAAAGAAAAAAAAACCTTTTTTTTTTGTGGAAGATGTGGCTTTTATTTGTTGATGGGGTTGCTTCAACCCATTTGCTTTTGGGAGAGAAGTAATGCTATAACTAATTAAATTATAGTTACTACCTTCTGATCTTGGGCAATTTAGTCAACCTCTTTAGGCCTCAGTATTTTCTTCTATAAAACAGAGGGAATTGGACTAGGTTTCTCTAGGGTCCCTCCCAGCACCACATCTACTATCCCGTGATCTTCACATTAATAGGGCTTTTGGCTGGGGTATACAGCAGTGAGTAAGTGATCTTGTTATCCAAATTGGACCACTCTAAACATCACCTGTTTTTCCCTTCTGTTTGGTGTTTGTGTCTCTAAAAAATATAAATGTAATACGTTGAGGAAGACTAGAGTTCATGGTCTCTTAAAGTAGCCCCCACAGCTCTCCCTAATGCCCCTGCCAGAGTTTCTGGATCCCACTGTAAATATTCATAAATTTTCCATTACTGCATTTGGCCAATGTGAGGGGGTAGTTCAGGGTTGGGTGTTGAAATTTGGTTGCCCAGAGACTGGAACTCTTACTACATGGAATAATTGGAGATTTTCCTCAAACCAGATGATTTTTAGCATATTAAGGAGATCCTGAACTTTAGAAACTCTGGGTCTGGGCAAGATTCAGTGTCCTGTGTAAAGGGCAAGATGAACTAGGTTTCTTCACCACATGAATCATGAGATTTCTCATCATTCCTCATTCCAGCTACCATCCCCGTAAAGCCATTTGTGATTCAGTGGTGTTCTGCAAATGGGAAATGTGTTTACAGTGGGGTTTGTTCTGCCTTTCTGCCTGTGTTTAACCTGTATCCTACCCTGGCCTTTCCACAGAGGACCTGCAGTTTCGGAGGATTTGACTTGACAAACCGTTCTCTGCACATTGGGAATAATACCTCTGACCCAATGGTGAGTGCAAGACAAGGGAAAACAAATGATTTGGTTTCAAGTGATGTAGCTGCAGAGAAAGTTTCAGATTTAAAATCTCTAAGAATTTATACTGTATGGTTGTTGCTTTTTTTTCTTTGCAAGGAGCCTAAATCTTCTTTTGAAAGAGGGCTCTATATCAGCAACCTTAATGCTTCCCACTGCACCATAGAAAATGAATAATGCTCCTCTATGGCCTCTGTCCATCTTTACTTCTGTTAGCTTAGAGGACAAGAGATCTTTGATGCCTTTATTACCACGTTCTTTTGTTGTCGTTATTATTAAAGTTAGAAGTACTAGAAGTATTTTGCTCCTTTAGATTTAGCCATTTCTGTATCCACAGAATTCTTTATGACCAGTTCGAAGTACCTGAAACATATACACATGGGGAGATGGCAGATGCTTGATCACAGGGAAGAAAATAATTACCTGGATACTGCGAGAAAAAAGTGGCCACCCTAGAGCAGTAGAAGCCAAGCTCCATTTGGAATGCTCAGTGTCTAGCAGGAAGGCCTTTCAACCTCTCTCTGCTCCATTCCATTCTGAGTATTTCTGGAACCTCACAGGGGTAGAGCAACTCCTGTATTTGAGCCTGACTCTAGCCTTGTAGCTATAAATCTAAGGGTCAGCTCTGTTATAGGCCAAACACATGTAATCCACAAGAGCTGTTGACTCCAGGTCATCTTGGCATGAAAGGCCCTAAGATGGACCCAGCTTCAGCAGGTAGACTACAGAGGAACATACCAGACACCTTAAGTGTGTTGACATTTCGTGGGAACACTAGGGAGAGCCAAGTTATAGAACTAGGGTATAAAAGTGGTCTCCCTGAATTGTATTTTCTTGCAGTCTTAATAAGATCGTTTTATAGGTAGTTTGCTGTTATTCCTAAGAATTTTGATATGAAAATACTTATTATTATTAAAATTGTTAATTTTTTTAAAAACACTAATGAGCATTTATTTTCCTCTCCTTCCCACCCACATTTAAAAAAAGAAGAAAAAAACGTATGCATAGTCAATTCGCTTTCTCTTTCTGCTAGCAGGAGTCAACTAAAATGTCCATAAAAGAAATTTTGATTTTGAGAGGAAGAATTAAATTGTCATATTTGGGGAGGAAGGGTGAGAGAGAGAATAAACCCTCTATTTAGTTTTGATTAGAATTGATTGAAATAAAATGGATTGAGAGATAGCGTCAATATAACCTAGAGTCGAAAGATGAAATTTGAGATTTGATCAGTTAGAAAGATAGTGATATGAACACAGTCGGGTGTTAATGTTGGGATAAATTAAAATTTGAGAGTTAATCAGAAATATGGTGATATGAACTCAGTCTGGTGTTAATGTTGGGATAAATTTATGGGTGTAGCTTTTAAAAATCTTTAATTCTCCACTTGTTACCTCCTGCTTTGCTGTTGCCTTTATACCTCCACCTATCAACAGTGGCACAAAATAACAGCACAACTTTTTAAAAAAATTTCTTTTTTTTACATACGTAACAATCATCAATAAACACAAAGATTTCAATACAAAAACAACAAAAAAGGATTACATATGAAACCAAAGCACTGAACTCCACCCCCCCCAAAAAAAATTATTGCTTGTGGAGGTGAAAGGAATCTTAACGATCACCCTTTCATTTTCGAGATTTGAGGTCCAGACATTGTGTGAGTTGTTCAAGTCACGTAGTTAATAAGTCCCAGAACCAAGATTTAAACCTAGATCCTGTGAGTCCAAATCTGGTAACTCTTCTCACTTTACTATAATTCTATACTACTGAACTTCTCTAAGTTGGAAAATAACAGCAAAAAGACTATGATAAAGCATTTATTTTGTGTTACTATGTCAGGCATTATGCTAAGTACAAGAAAATAAAATAGTTTCTACCCTCTTGGAGCTTACTTTCTAATATGGGATAACAAGACATGAAGGATTACTGGAATAAAGGGGAAAAGAGAGAGGTTTGTATGCAGGTAGCATGGTTTGGAAAGAATGGCTAGGAAGTAGCATAGAGGCCTTGTGTTCCAAATATGCTCAAGTCAAGGTAAATGGCAAAATCTCAACTTTCAGAGACTGAGGTCTTGAGGACTGAAGGGTAAGGAGGATAAGAATGATGGCTAGAACTCAGGTACCATGGTTTAGAAATGGTGGCCCAGAAATAAGAATTTCCCCAGGCTGCTTTGAACTAAAAGCTACCTTTCTGATTAAAAGACTATCCCAGGGGGTCAATGATATTTCATTGCAGATAGTTTAAAAAAAAAGTGGCATTATCAAGGTGAATTAAGAAAAAGCTGATGATAATAGTAAGAAAAATAATTATTTTGTGTGTTCAGTTGTTTGTCATGTCCAACTCTTCATGACCCCATTTGGAGTTTTCTTGGCAAAGATACTGAAGTAGTTTGCTATTTTCTTTTCCAGCTCATTTTACATCTCAGGAAACTGAGGCAAAAAGGTTTAAGGGACTTGCTAAGCGTAACACAGCTAGTAAGTGCCTGAGTCCAGATTTGAACTCAGAAAAATGATTCCTGATTCTAGACTTGGCACTCTATCCAACTGGGCTCCCTAGCTCCCCTAAAAATAATAATAGCTAGCATTTATGTAGTGCCCACAATGTGCTAAGTTCTTTACAATTATTATTTTCATTTGATATTCACAACAATGGAAGGAATACTTTGGTATTATTCTAATGGACTGGACACAGAAAACAAGTGTGTTCCTTTTGTAATTTTATGAGATTAATTTTATTTCTAATACATTTCTCTTTAGGGCAAAGAGGGGGATTTTGTATATAAAGAAGTAATCAAGTCACCTACTGCCTCCCGCATCTCTCTCGGAAAAAAGGTGAAATCCGTGAAAGAGACAATGAGGAAGAGAATGTCTAAGAAATACAGCAGCTCTGTTTCTGAGCAGGTATGTAACTGAAAAGCAGACCAGCGTCCATGGCAACATGACAAAAGTAGAATTCTCAATGCATGATCTTTTATGGAATAGAGCTTTGTTTCCTTCAGGACCTAGCTGTTCCATCCATTCTTCACAAAGTCAGACTTTACTTTCTGTAATAGCTCTCACTACAAAGTAGGTATCTGGTATTGAAGAGAGGCCCAAATGGAGAAAAAATGCTAGCTCTAGGGGAGACAGAGGACCTGGGTTCAAGTCCCTTGTCTGCTGTTACTCGCTTGTTTGACCTTGGTCAAATCACTTGTTCCTTGTATAGAAAATGTAGGCATGAGATTGGATGTACTCTGATATTACCATTCACTTCCAGGTCTAAGATCCTATATGTTTGATTTTTAAGAGTCAACCAAATAGAATCTTGAAAAGACAGACCATTGTGTTCTTGTATTCTGGACATGTAGAAAGAATTTAATTGCTCCAGAAATACACAATAAGATAGGGGACCAAAGCTTACTGGGATTTAAATGGTAATCATGTTTTCACCAATTGACTTAACACATAAACCGTTAAGGTAACATAGAATTGATTTTTTGTTTCTCCTATGATTCCATCCCTTAGGAGCATGACCAATTCTAGGCCTTAATTGCAACGGGAGAGAGATTAATGACTAAGTAAATAAATGCTGTCTTAAATCTGGGCTTTGGGGTAATTCTGACCAATTTTTTCCCAAGAAGGCGATTTTTAGCAGTCTTCACTCATTTCTGTTGGGTGGGTTATCAGACTGTCTTACACATTGTGTATATGTGCATGCAGACACTTGCTTTTAAAATTAATCAGTTTTTCCGCTTGAAACATGTAAGAAATCACCAGAAACTGCCAAATAAAACAGCTGGGAAAACAAACATTTTTGGTCTGATCAATATCGCCCTCTTGTGGACCATTAGGGAAAAAAAAGATAAACCTGTAGTTAGACTTCTGTAATCAACATGAGCATAGCTTAGTGAGCCAGTTGCAGTGGAAACTCAGTCAATAAACATTTATTAAGCGCCTACTATATGCCAGGAACTGTGCTAAGCACTAGGGATAAAAAGAAAAGCAAAAGTCGCTGCTCTAGAGAAAACAGTCCACTACTTGCAAACAACTATGCATAAACAAGCTGCAAATTAGGGGAAAAAAATCAACAAAGGGAGGGCACTAGACTAAAGGGGAATTTTGGAAAGGGTTCCTATAGAAGATGGGATCTCAGCTGGGTGTTGAAGAAAGCCGGGGACACTAGGGCAAAAATGAGAAGGGAGAAAGAACATTCTAGGGATGGAAGACGAGCAGTGAAAACATTCGAGTTAGGAGATGGACTCTCGTTCGAGGAATAGCAAGGGGGCCTCTGTCACTAGATAGTAAAGAAGGTAAGGGCGAGGAGGCATAAAGTGTACTGTAAGGTAAAGGGGCGGTTATGGGGAGTTTAAAATGCTAAAGAGGATTTTCTATTCAATCTTAAAGGCAATGGGAAACCACTAGAATTTATTGGGGGGATGGAGGTTGGCTTGGATCAGAACTGTGCCTTAAGATCACTCATAGCTGAATGGAGGTTGGACAAAAGCAGTGAGACACTTGTGTCCAGGAGACCAAGCAGTAGGCTAACACAGTGGTCCAGGTGTGAGATAATGAGGGCCTATGCCAGGGAGGCGGTGGTGTCAAAGGAGAGAATGGGGCATGTGAGAGATTTTATGAAACGTCAGAGGAAGTTGGTTTGAATCCCGACTCTCCCACTTCCTAGCAGTGTGATGATGGCCAAATCATGTTACAACTCTGATCCTCAGTTTCTTTATCAGTAAAACGAGGGGGTTAGATTAATGGTCCAGCTCTAAATCTGTGTTCTTATGGTGCTATGATCTTTAGCATCTTACAGTTCAAATATAACTTCAGAAACATTATTTAGCATTAGTGTAGGTCTGTAGGAAGACCTCAGGCTAAATTTGTTATTATTCTAGTGGGGTCTTCACCAGTAGGGGAAAGGGATTCTTTTGTTTGGTCTTGCTTTTATGGCTATATTGGCTTAAGGTATGGTAGCTATTCTGGCCTGTCTAGCTGTGAAGCTAGATATATATGTGTGTGTGTGTGTGTGTGTGTGTGTGTGTGTGTGTGTGTGTGCTTTTTAGATGGGTTGCTCTTATGCCAATGAAAATTAGAGCCTTCAATTTGAAGTCACTTCATTAATGGATCATGTTTCTCAATAAACTGTAATAGCCCAAAAGTTCTTATAAACTAAATGATCTCAGTTTATGAATATATGAATATGAATAAAGATATAAAACATTAAATATATAAACATTAGTTTTATTAATTATCTATAAATATATGTTATAAATTACATTTGTTTTATTAATACTGGCCTCTTTGGGTAGTCTAGAAGTAAAGTATGAATTCCTATTAAATCAAAAGGTCCTATTACTGTTGACCTTAAATGTTTGCATGGCCTGCAGAATCCCGTACTTTGTAGATAATTTTTGATGAATCTGCAGCCATGCAAATAATAGGTTTCAGTTCTGATGGTTTCATGTTCACATGCCCACAGATAGATTGTGCCAAATCTTTTGTCATTTCTGTATTAAAAAGAAGTTTTGCAGTTTATTTTTAAGTCTTATGATGACTACTTTGCAGCATTATTTCTCAAAATAAGTTGCTGGACAATGTATAGAAGCAAATGACTGTCCAAGGTGGAGTGGATCACCTCTTTTCTCATAGGAGAAAATTGATAGCATTCTAAAATGGAGAAGACTTTACAGACTGACTGTAAAGTTGGAAGGAATGAAAATAGGGAAAAATCAAACCATGCTGTTGCATGTGGAAAAAAATATTATTGAATCTACTGAAAAATAAAAACTTTGCTGTCTACATGAGTTTTTAGCCAGCTTAGGCATATCTGCCTAAGTGAAAACACAAGAATCCAGTGAGTTAGGTTTTTTCCACCTGGCATAACATTTTGTTTCAATTAAGATATTGTGCTTCTTGTTAAGGTACCATAATTATTCTATGGCCATAGCTCTAGATCCTCATTCCTATTCTGTGGGCTCTATTTGGACCACTTTTGAAAGTTATACCTTTTACTGAAACTATTTAAAGTGCTAGAGACCTGGTTAGGGTTTTAGCTAAGCATTTTGAGAAAACGTTGATTTATCTCATTTGGAATTCTTGAGGAAATAGTAAAAGTGGTCCATGATAATAGGACAGTGTGAAAAATAGTTGTATTGACTACAACTTAAAAAACAAAATGTACAGTCAGTCAACAAGTGTTTTATTTATTTAAGTGTTTGCTATATGTCACGTAACTGCGCTAAGGACTGAAGATACAAAGAGAGGCAAAAACTGTCCCCATCGCAGGGAGAAGGAAGGAAGGGAGGGAGGGAGAGAATTTGGAACTCAAAACTATTAAAAAAAAAAAGATGTTAAAATAGCTTTTATATGTAATTGGAGAAAAGGGAAATATTTTTTAAAAAAAGAACAGTCCCTGTCTCATGGGGTCCACATTCCAATGGAAGCAATAGTAAGAATAGCTGGCATTTATATAACGCCTACTATGTGCTAAATGGTTTACAAATATTATCTCATTTGATCCTTGCAACAACTCTGTGAGGTAGGTAATATTTTATCTTCATTTTACAGTTGAGGAAACAAACCCGAAAACAACTAGGTATCTAGAAGATATATACTGATTAGATATCTGTAAGGCAATCTCAGAGAGTACAGAGAAGGCCTAGGATTTGATACATGTCATGGGATTTGATATGGGACATTAAGGAAATTTTGAAGTTAGTTATGGACCAGAGAATTGAGGAAGGACAATTTTTTGGCAACACAGTGAAACGTGTGTTTGTTGTAACCTATTTTCAGGACTCCAGCACTGATGGAATACCGGGGTCTCCCCAGTCGCCTCAACCTGATAAAGAGTCCCTGGATAAACCTAAACTGAAAGCTGGAGGGTCTGTGGAGAGTCTGAGGAGTTCTCTCAGTGGTCAGAGCTCGATGAGTAAGTTGAATACTAACTCTGATGTTTATTTTTGTGTGTGATGACCAAGAGCCTCAGGACAAGGCTCTGGGAGAGTTGTCCTCAAGGATACATGCAGCTACAAAAGACAATGATTTAAAAATAAAAAAAAATGCCAGTAGATTTTATATTGTAAACATTGTAATAGCAGAAAGTTTGGTAATTCTGTTTCTAGACCTCCCACTGAGAGTTTCAAATCCCTTACAGCAGTTTTCACACCAATCAAAGGAAAAATCACTTTCTTTGGGAAAGAATGTTCTCAACCATTGATAAAATTATGAAAGGGATTGAGTTGGTCATCAGTATTCCTTACCCTTCTTCAGGCACTCTCCTTGGGCCCTATATAGGAAGCAGCATGGAATAGGGGAAAGAGAGTAGGATTTGGGGTCAGAAGACCTGAATTCAAATTCAAGCTCTGCCCCCTACTACTTATGTGACCTCAGGTGAGAGGTTTTCTTTGTCCCTCAACTAGCTTCTTTTTTGGTAAAATGAAAGCATCTGAGCTTAACGACCTCTAAGCTCCTTAGTGAATGATTCTGTGATCCGATGACCCTTCTTAGTCTAGTGACTCATAATGCTCCCTAGAATCACTGGGACTTTTTCTCTGCCATGTTCCTTTTGCCCTACTAAGGTAATTGAGAAGTACATGGAACCTTGGACTTAGTATCAAGTTGTGTGACCCAGGACAAGTCATTTAACTTCTGTCAGCCTCAGTTTCTTCATTTGTAAGATAGAGGCAATAATAGCACCTACCTCAGGAGGAACGAGTTACATTATATGTAAAATGCTTTGCAAAAACCTTAAAGTGCTATGTAGATTCTATTTATTTTCATTTTCCTTAGTAGAAGTAAAACTTGCCTGTCCTGTATCTCACTTCCTAAATCTTCCCTGGGTGATAAACTAATCAGATACAGGGATCTGACTTAATGTGCAAATGAGAGTGAGGTGAAGGAAATCGTTGCCATCCTGCTATGAAGACCAATTTCCTCCCTATTTCAGCGGCCACTCCCACCCCCACCCCCCAGGATAACAAAAGGGGGAATAGCACCATGCAGGCCAGCAAGAGAGATGTGTGTTTGTATAGCTAGTATTTCAGTGTTTCCTCAAAGCATACCACAGTGATGGCATCTTGCATTTCCTAGGCCAAGCCCTTGGGTGAAGGAAATGATATTCAGACTTTCTTGGAATTACTTTTCTCTGGTTTTTATAAATGACAGATTTCTAGTGACTAAGCCAATGTTAATTTAAATACTCATTCTCCCTACCCCTGATGGAGAACCAAGTGTTACTGTGCACGTTTTATCCTATTATGTGTATTAACTTACATAACTTTTTTTATTGCCTTAAAATGAGGGGAGGAAGGAGAGGGAAGTGATAATTGCAAGGTTTTGGGTGTTCTGGGTTTTAATAGATGTGCTTATAGAGCATTAGATGACAATTTTTAAAAAATCTCTCTTTGTCAAAGTAATAAAGAACATTATAATTAGTCTTTAACATTTCCAGTAGTAGAAAGTCTTGCATTTGCACAATGGAAAACTGTCTAAGAATTGTTGTACTGTTTTCACTTCCATCATTTCTTTCCCCTGATGGTCAATATAGGAGTGTTCCTTTGAAAAGAAAATTAGTGATATATGTAGGCACCATGGCACAGGGGAACGAGCACTGACTTTGGAGGTAGAGGACCAGGGTTTAAACTCTGCCTCTGGTGATCACTGTCTGTATGACCTGGGCAAGTCGGTTCATCATGTTGGGCCCACAAAGGGCCTAAGAATTTTGTAGATAAGGAATGAGACCTTTCCAGGTCTGTAATACTACTCAAACTGACTCTTGTTATTTTCCCCACCAAGGTGGTCAGACAGTGAGTACAACTGACTCCTCAACCAGTAACAGGGAGAGTGTCAAATCTGAAGATGGCGATGATGAAGAGCTTCCTTATCGAGGGCCTTTCTGTGGACGAGCAAGGGTTCACACAGACTTCACACCTAGTCCTTATGATACAGACTCCCTCAAGCTCAAGGTGAATTTTGTTTCTATAACATGCTTTTTGTTGGCTTGCTTTTGCAAAAGATTCTTCCTTTGCTTTTTGCATGCCTTAAAATCTTGCTAAATTCGTCTCTCCTACAGCAAGAAATGGGACAGAGTCTAGCTAGATTTAAGAGGCTGGGAGTTACTATATTCGCTCTACTCTTGCTATCTGCTAACTTGGGTTTCTCTCTAGAACAGGAGTTCTTCAACATTTCATTTTTGTAAGATTTTGAGTTCCAAATTTTCCTCCTTCCCTCCCACCCCACCAATCTGACATAGTACATGTACAATCATGTTAAACATATTTCCACATTAATCATGTTATGAAAGAAGAATCCCAACAAAAAGGAAAACCCATGGGAAAGAAAAAGACAAAAAACAAAGTGAAAATAGTATGTTTTGAGATCTGCATTCAGACTCCATACTTCTTTCTCTGAATGTGGCTAGCATTTTCCATCACGAGCCTTTTGGAATTGTCTTGGATCATTGTATTGCTGAGAAGAGCTAAGTTTATCATAGCTGATCATCACAAAATGTTGCCGTTACTGTGTACAATGTTCTCTTGGTTCTGTTCACTTCACTCAACATCAGCAGAACAGGAGTTCTTAACCATAAGTCTGTTAACTAGTTTGATAGATAGATAACTGTTTAAATATAATTAGTTTTTTTTGTAATCCATTATGTTTTTATGCATTTACAAATATTCTGAAAAGGGGTCTACTTTACTTGATTTCCAAAGGGGCTCATGATACAAGAAAGGTTAAGAATTTAGAATTTCATTTTTCATCTTGAGTCTCTGTTCTGGATGTATGAGCGCTAGTTGCAAATTTAGTTTTTACAGCAACAATTTAACTGAATTGAATTGAATGGACAGGAGGAGGAGAAGAAATCATTTCTTCAAAGTGGGATTTTAAGAGCTTTTTAAATGATGGAGAAGAAAATTGGAAGGCTTTGAGGTAAACAAATTTACTCTCCTGTGAGCCATAGCATCTGGGTCAATTATTTGGTGCTTTCTATGCTGGGATGTGGCCTGGTATATGAATGAGGGAAAACATGGCAGAGTTCTTTAATTCACTCCTAAGGTTCCATTAAAAGCACTGAAGGGCCCAAATCGATCATCAGATACACATGCAGATATGCCTAATTCTGTGCTACAAGTTAGGCTGAGAAAGTATAACCCAGTCTGAGCCCTAGTTACAGCAATCATAGCATTCCTGGCTTATTTTTTGACATCTGAGTGAATTATGTATAGAAATGTACTTAATGGAAAGATTCTAATGGAAAGTTCTCTGCTCCACAGAAAGGTGATATTATTGATATAATCAGCAAGCCTCCAATGGGTACCTGGATGGGACTGTTGAACAACAAAGTTGGCACTTTCAAATTTATCTATGTGGATGTGTTAAACGAAGAGGAAGAGAAACCCAAGCGCCCCACTAGGAGGAGGAGAAAAGGAAGACCACCACAGCCCAAATCTGTAGAGGATCTCCTGGATAGGATCAACCTAAAAGTCAGTTACATCTCTTTTCTGGCAGTTTTAGGGAAAGTAGGGGCAGTTTCACAGAGGGGTTTATTTAACTGATTTGGTTTAAGCACCTTTATAAGCAGAGTCATTGGCAGAGATGCAGCTCGTTATTACTTAAATAATACGAGAGATAAGCTAGTAGAGTGGATAGAGGGCGGGCCTCAGAGTAAGGACAATCTGGGTTCAAGTCCTGACTCTCCTGCCTCTGCCACATTGTCTAAGTAAGTTACTAAATTTCTTGGTACATTACCCTAAACCAGAAGTGTCAAATATGTCAAAAATGTGGCCCACGACAATCCCATGTGGGATCAAAACAGACTAAAATGTAATTAGGAAATATTTAATGAGATAATTAAAAATACAATAAAATGTAAATCATATTACATTTTCAAATTAAGTCAACATATGGCCCCAAAGGATCCTTATATACAGATTAGTGGACCCCATTTCTGTTTGAGTTTGACATCACCGTCCTAAGTATCTCTCTAAGACTAGAAATCTCATTCAAAAAAATAAATTGCTAATCTGTATTGGGTAGAGAGGATTTTCTCACAGGCAGCTTTCTACAGTGATAGAATTAGAAGGCCTGGACCCTCTCCTCCCCCAACTCACCAAAACAAACAAACCCCACCAAACCAATTATAGCTAGGATCTTGATTTGTGGGAATAATGAATTGTGTGAAATAGTCACATGTATTTGAAGTCTAACTATTGAAAGTTATAATTCTGTAAAATCTGGTAATTGGTTCTTGCTTAATGGAAATATAAAGGGAAAATTCAGATATTACAACTGCTTTTCATGGATTCCTTATTCCCGCTGATTAGTGGAACCTAGATGTACTTAATTGTCTAACACCCACAGACTGAAGATAATTGATGAATATGTCTGGGGGTGACCACATGTGAGTGGGCAACCAATGCTGCATCAAAATGTGGTCACATAATATAGGAGGCTTCTTCTGTGAGATGCTACAGAGGTAGGGAGAGATAGGACCATGCCAAATTGGTCTCTTCCTGCTGCTGAAAAGTCAGTTCCTAAGACAAATGAATACTGAACCAAAAGATTCCCCAACAGGTCTTGAGGATATCCACCTGGTAGAAAAGCTGTGTTTCAATTTCCTGGTACAAAATATCCAGCATCAATCCCTACAAAAATCCAAAGGAGTTCCCTTTTCCCCCCAGGGCACTAATGACTCTGTGTCATGATATACCAAAGTCAACAACTCATCCCCAAGAACATGTTTATAGATCCATCTGGGAGAACCAATCATTACATACAATGTACCTATCTTATTTTTAAGTGGAAATATGTGTGAAATGCAGCACATCTTACAAATTCACTGTTCTTAAGATAAATAGAATTGGATTTGAATCACAAGCTGAGTTTTAAGTTTATAGATCTTATGTGGCCTGGTGAGCCATATTATATACAGTAGGCACTTATTAGTGGTTTGACTGTATACATTTTTTTCTTTCCATGATAGGAGCACATGCCAACCTTTCTGTTTAATGGGTATGAGGACCTGGACACCTTCAAGCTTCTGGAAGAAGAAGACTTGGATGAGCTAAACATCAGGGACCCAGAGCACAGAGCTGTGCTCTTGACAGCAGTGGAACTGTTACAGGAATATGACAGTAAGTGGTGTGCATGTGTTGGTGCCAATTATTTCTGGAGGCCTTCAAGATGAAAAGTAACAAATAATTCAATGGAAAAATTTAAAATTTCACCCAATGACTATTTTCGTTAAGTTGGCATAAAATGAGCTATGTTTGGAGTAAGAGACTGGCCTACCTTAAATTAGATCAACAACATGGCTTGGTACACAGTGCCTTGGATCAGGAGTCAGAAGGCCTAGGTCTGCCACATTATGACTGAGTTCAGTTCACTTCACCCCTTCGAGTGAAACCTGCAAAATAGGAAAGCTGGACTAGGTCATCTACAAGAGCCCTTCAAGCCCTGACCCGGCTTTGGCTCTATGAACCCCTGGGGTCACATATTTTATCCTATTGTTTTCATAGTCAATATTTTTATTAATAAATGGGGAAAAACTATACAAGCTCTGCAACCAACATTTATTAAGCACCTGCTGTATCCAGGTGCTAGTACCTGTCCTACCTACTAGCTGTATAAAACAAAGCAAACAAAAAACCAACTCAATGATGCCCAACTTCACATCCTGTTAGAGGAGTCCAACATGTACCTAGACAAATAGATATGAAGGGTTTTCTTTACAGAATTGATTTCAGGAGGAAGAGAGTAATAAGAACTGGTAAGGCAGCTGAGTAGCACAGTAGAGTGTTGGACTCGGAGTCAGGAAATTCTGAGTTCAAATCCATCCTCAGACACTTACTGGCCAAGTCACTTGACTTGTTTGTCCAAATGAGAATAATAATAGTGCCTACCTTGTAAACCTTAAAGTGCTAGAAGATGATGCTTGAGCTATGTGTCTTAAAAGAAGAGGACTCTGTGAGGCAGAGGTCAAGAGGGAATGTTGCAAAGGCATGGATGTGGGTTGTTGTGTGTGAGAAACAAGGAGAAAGTAGGTTTGGCTGGATCTCCAAATGTAGGAGGGGAAGTTATATACACCAGATTAGGTAGGACTTTAAAGCCTACATAGAGGAGGTCATATTTTATCCTAGAGCCAATGGGAAGCCACTGGAGTAAGGAAGTCACTTGGCCAGGTCTACTTTTTTAAAACTTAATTTGGCAGTAGCATATAGGGTGTCCAGGGTGGGGAGACACAAGGCAAGGACATCGGTTTGGAGGCTGTTGGCCTTGCAGCCCAAGTATGCTGCAAATTCATCCTGTCCAGAGTAGAACTCATCCTTCTTCCCAGAATTTTCCTATTTCTGTTGAGGGCACTACCCTTTCTATTCTACTAAAAGATCTTTAGTGGCTACCTCAAGGCTCTCTCCCCTCCCTCGCCTCTCTCCTCAAATACAGTGACATCTCATCTCATCTCATCTCATCTCATCTCATCTCATCTCATCTCATCTCATCCCATCTCTCTCTCTCTCTCTCTCTCTCTTTCTCAAAATGGGCTGCTAAATCTTCCCCATATGCCATTTCCCAACTCTAGAATACTTTTTCTTCTCACCTCTTCCCCTTAGAAAACTTTAGAAGCCCTAAACTAAGCAGATGGCTTTATGAGTAGAGAGAGAAGGTTCAGATGCAAAAGATGTTGAGTGGCAAGCTTTGGCAGCTGATTGGATTTGTGGTGGGAAGGAGATATAGGAGTCCAGGATAATGCTGAGATTATGAACCCAAGTGATTAGGAAGATGATCATGCCTTCAATAGAAATAGAGAAGTTTGGAATAAAAGGTTTGTGTAGAAAGACAATGAGTTTTAGATATATTGAGTTTTAAATATTTCTTAAGACATTGCAGGAATGGAGTTCAGGGGAGAGAACGGGTTGGATGACGAGGAAAGAATGCTGGAAAGGAAGTAGAGCCATCAGATCTAGACAGACTTTTCAAGTGGTGGTAGTGAAAGAGAAAGAGAGACATGGAGTAGAAGGGTCTAAGAAATGTTGTTTTTAGCATGTTTGTGGGCAGGTGGAAAGGGGACAGTGAAAAGAGAAGGATTAGAGATGATGGAGACAAAAGGATGGTATCAAAAATACAGGTAGCAGTGGATTTCCTTATAAAGGATTAGCACAGAGACTCAACCATTTTTTCCCATGAACCCCTGGGGTAGGTGTGCTTGGTCCTCTGATACATGATGGGAGGACCACAGAAGATGTGATGCGTTGATCATTTTTGAGGAGGAGAGCCAAATGATGCAGAAGGCCAAAATCCTCTATTGCTAGTCTTTAGGGGTAGAGGTCTAGCCATGGACAGTAATTATTAGCACTATCCATATAGAGTGGATAAAATCAGCAGCTTGTTCTGGCACGTTAGGTAGAAGTTTCAGGACATTTTATTCAGTCATTTTAGGTCATATCAGACTCCTCATGATCCATTTTAGGTTTTCTTCACAAAGATATTGGAGTGGTTTGCCATTTCTTTCTCCAGTTCATTTTACAGATGAGGAAACTGAGACAAACAGTGTTGAATGACTTGCCCAGGGTCACACAGCCTGTAAGTGTCTTAGATGAGATTTGAACTGAGAAAGAGGAATCTTCCTGACTCCAGGCCCAGCGCTCTATTCATTGTGCCACCTAGCTGACCTAACAACACTCCACCCAAAAATAAATAAATAATTGTGTGTGTTTGTGTGTGTGTGTATGCATATTTTGTATATTTAAGGTTTGAAAAGCACATTACAAATATCTTATTTTCTCCCCACAATTACCCTGGGAAGAAGGTGCTATTATTATCCTTGTTTCACAGAAGAGGGAACTGAAGCAGACAGAGGTTAAGTGACTTGCTCATGGCCTTGCAGCTACTAAGTGTCTGAAGCTAGATTTCAAACTTGGATCTGCCAGACCCCAGGATCAGTGGTACTACACCACATAGCTGCTTATATAGACCTACTAAGAAAAGTGAGTTGTTACCTTTATGGTAATTTTAGAGTTTGAAAGTGGGAAGGCTTGCAGTTGAGGTCCAAGATCACCAAGTGGTAAAATTCCTTGGTGCCTCTCTGCTCTTTAAAACCATCTGAGACCCAGCTTCCTAGTGTGAGGCTGGTTCTGTTGGTCACATACTCCCCTGCACATGCACACGTCCAGTCCTCTCTGTGGAAAAGGCACTGTCCATCAACTCTTCTACACCATTCTGTTCCCTCTGCCCGAGTACTTCTCACCCATCATTACTCCCTCTCTACCACCTGTCTGACAAAAATTCGTCTAAGACTCATAGGCTACACAAGCTTTGTTGGTGCTATAAACCATAGAGAAATAGCTATCTCTATATGGTCTGTTCCTTGCCCTTAATCACCATAGCTTCATCAGTATCTCTGTTAGGGCACGTAGCATATTTTGACTTATTTTGTAGTTATTTGCACCCTTTTTTTGGCCTTCCCACTATATTGCTAGCCTCTTAAAGATAAGGATTCTTTTTAACTTTGTATCATCCACAGGAGTGGAGGTGTGGAATACCATTCCATTTCATACCATCACCCTTGCTTATTAAAATTTCTTCCATCACTCACCTCACAGGCTTCAATACATTGCACATAGTATGCATCTATGCATAAATACTTGCTGAATTGAAGGAAAATATATACCCAAAGTAGAGATAAGGAAGGAATTCTGTATTGATTTATGAACTTGTAACCAAAAAATGATAATTTTACAGACCATAAAATGAATTCATTCAACTCATCATTGTGTGTGTGTGCTTGTGCACACACACACGCGCGCGCGCGTGCACACACACACACACACGTTGTTTAGTAAGCTCACTTATCCCTTCTCCATTTTCCCAGGCTTAAGTCATCTTATATTAGGCCTTATCCTGTAAGACATCATCTAAAATATTCCCAAAATTGCTCAGTTGCTCAAATGGAATCCCTTTCGTTATTGAATTTAAATGCTTTTTCCTTCGATCCTTGTGCTCCAGTGGGATGAGATTTTCCCGCCAGCATGTTCACTGCCAACAGCAGACATGCCAAAAAACAGAGTTAGGCTAATGGTCGGAGGATTATTATATATTCCTACAGCATTTTACGCCCAGGAGAACAGCAATCAAATTATTCATGACAGCAAAATTCAATTCTGTGTAATCAGGCATTTCCTCTAAAAGAACTAACAATATTGAGACATACAAAATTTCAAGATTTCTGAAAGCTAAAAACATGATGCCTTAATGGTCTATATCTTGTAGAAGAGACCACCTTCAAAGAAGATCGTTCAGAAGCTAAATCTGTAAGAAGAACAGGTCTGGAACTCGCTGTTCTCAGTTCTTATCTGTTCAAGAATGGATAATAATGACAGTTTATTGTAACTTTGCCATGATCACGTCACCTCTCCGTCTCAGGAGCGCATATGTTCATGAAAATGGGAGTCTTCATATTTATTTCCTTCTGCCTCTGATGAGAATGTACTAATTCTCCATCTTGAATATTTTAGTCATCAAATGGCCTTTGATATTCAAGAATTACTTTTTTTTTTTGGAGGGGGGAAAGCAGGGCAATTGGATTTAAGTGACTTGCCCAAGATCACATGGCTAGTACGTATGTCAAGTGTCTGAGGCCAGAATTGAACTCAGGTCCTCCTGACTCCAGGGCCAGTGGTCTACTCACTGCACCACCTAGCTGCCCCAAGAATTACTTCTTATATCAGCTCTCCATGACTATCACTAGGAATATTCTTTCCACTAATACTTCCAGAAGTCAGGATGACGGGATGGTAGAGACCACTCAGTCCAATACTTTCATTTTAGAGATGAGGAAAGTGAAACCCAGAGGAGTTCAAGTAATTTCCCTGAAGCCTCAGGGGTAGCAGACCCGGGATCTGGATCCCTGTCCTTAAATCCAAATCTAGTACCCTTTCTTTCCACTGTCCCCTACTACTTCTCTTTGTGTCTTAGTAAATTGTCTTCCTCAGTAGCCTAACTTCACTAACCAGGTCCTCAGGTGGCAGGCACAGATTGCAATCGGAGTCATCACCACATGGTGGTGAAGCATCAGAGTAGGCATTTAGTGGACTCAGTTAAAAGTAAAAGCTAAGTAGTGAGGATATGATCTGCTGTCCGTGCCAAGGACTTGAGAAAAGTGATAATAGGCCAGATCCCTTATTGTTCCAGCCAATAGTTTGCTTATGGCAGTGGTTTCAAAGGACATTTTATGGGACAGTCTGCTTCCATAACACCAACTTCAAAAGATTAGAATGAACCACAGACAGTCCCAGCTTCTTTTAAAAATAATCTAATTTTCATTGATAGCTTTTGTTTATATATCACATTCATTTGCTAATATGTATTCCCCCATACAAACACCCAGTGAACTATCTCTTGTAACAAACAAATAAAAAAACTCAGTTCAGCAAAATTGATCATGTCTGACATTCTAAGGAATAATATTCCACATCTTTGGTCCCCTACCTTGGCAATGAAAAGAGGGAGAGAGACACTTTTTTTCCAGTTTTTCTCCAGGACTGAGTTTCATCCCTAGCTTAATAAACTCTGTTATGGAGCTAGCATCCATGAATTTTTTCCCACACTCCTTTAGCCTCTGATAATATTTTCAGGCTGTGCTCCCAGTTTTACATTCCATAGCTGTGAAAAATATGAGTGCCTTTTATTGGTCTGCAAAATCCATCTTCCATAGGTTAAGGGGTCCCCCTCGTTTTGGCATCCCCAAATTGGGTCAACATGGATTTGTTCACATACCCTAACATCTCTTCTTTCCTTCAACTCTCCCCTTCTTTTCTTGAGATGGGGAGAACAGAACGAGAGGACACACAGTGATTATCTTTGATAGGCTAGGATAATGTCTCCTGTTTTGTTTCCAGTGCTCAGCACTTTGTGGACTATTTTGACTATGGAAGCAGTCGGGTTTCTATCCTCAGGGGCAAGTTACAACAACTCTGAAATCCCTTTCCTAGGTCTTAACCAATAGCTTAGAGCCCATCATTTTTAAGTATAGTTTGGATCATTTCCCCAAATAATAGGCTAGGCTAAAATAGAGACCGCTGAGAACCATGGGTTCTCACACAGTGAGACCATCACTTTAGAATTTCTCTTTTTCGGCAGTCCTACGCATTTTTGGGGGGTGGGGGAGGAGTATACTTTCTGGCATGTAATTATTTAATTCTGCATCAATCTTTTAAAAATAACATTTTAATGTTAATTTTAATATAAGATCCTTTTTTTGGCCTTGATTTTTTAAAAATGCATTCCATATGAGAAAGGCAAATAGGAACTGGTGGGTGAACAGTAGGAACAGCTGGAGCAGATGTGGTAGCCCTCTTAAAGTCAATATTTTTATTTTGATGACCTGAAAATAGGCATCGTATTGATGGTTTCTTGATTTCTTTGAAGGAAAAAAAAATAAAAGGAATGTGGAAAGCTGTTCGTCCTGCAACTGATTATTTTGTGTAAAGAAAGGAATTATTGGTTTCTGTTTTATTTGACCAAGCATTTGCTCTATATAATATCATATTTTCTGTATAAACTCAGTTGCTTGTGTGGGGCTTCCATCTGTCTCAGGCAAACAAATTGTATAACCTCTCAGCCCAGGTTCCTCATCTCTAAAATGGAAGTAAAAATAGCAGCTATGACCCATTTCACAGGGGTATTGTGAGGATCAAATAAGATAATATATATAGAAAGCACTTTGCAGACTTTTTAAGTGTCATATAAATGTTAGAGGCTATTAATCTTTACATGTAACTCTACTACTGTTATTGGGATGTTTGAATAGAAATTAAGCTTTTTTCCCCCCTTCAACTTAAGGACCAACAGATGTCTATAGGACTTCCCATATTCTGGTGGGGGTGGGGGTGAGAGAGTTCTTACCAGTCTGAAATATCTGAAATTTGCAGTGAAAATTAATTTTTTTGAAAAAATGAATTCATTCATCATTCTTTTATCTGAATGTGGGTTATCAGCTACACGATTAATCCCAGGTTAGCCTTTCCCAGCCACTTGGTATACTTGGGCCCTGTCTCACTTATTAATTAGTATGCATGTAGAGTGTACAAACCAGTGTTTATATTGGCTCAAGGCTAATTGAACTTGGAAGGTAAAGTGTCAATCAACAAGTAATTTTAAGGTATTTCCTATGTGCCAAGCACTCCGGATTTAAAAACTAAAATCAAATAGCCCCTGTCCACTACCAGCTTATATTCTTCAGAGTAGAAGATATCATTCCACAAATATTTAGAAAAACCAAATGTAGTTTTTGCCCTTGGTAAGTTGGATTCTAATGGGAGAGACAACACCTTTGAATATAGTTGTATATAAGATACATATGAAGTAGATACAAGGTAACCTTGGAGGGGATGTTACTAGCAGCTAGGGAAAGGCCTCCTGAAGAAGATGGAGGTAGAGGTGAGGTGGGAGAGCGTTACAGGCATGGGGGACAGTCATGGCAAAGGTACATAAGGGATTATGGAGTGTCATGTGGGAGAAACAAGAGGTAGGCCAATATGGCTAGACCATAGAACATGGAGAGATGAGTCCCTAAAAGCTGAAGGCATCAGAAACCCCATCTATGGGAGGCCTAGGCAAAAAGACAGAAAATAAACCAATCATATGAAGCCCATGCCAAAATCTAGTGTACGTGAACTTTTTATTACTCATTCTTTGCCACTTTTTGCAGTGGTTTAACTCTAAATGTGTCTGAAAAATTGAATTAAAAACACCCACGATCATTTTAGAAAATGCTAATGTTCAGTGTGTGGAACACCAGTGCCAAGCCTGGAGTCAAGAAGACTCATGCTCACAAGTTTAAAACTAGTCTCAGACTCTGACTAGCCGTGTGACCCTGGGCAAGTCGCTTAACCTTGTTTGCCTCAGTTTCCTCATCTGTAAAGTGAGCTGGAGAAGGAAATGGCAAACTACTTTGATACCTTTACCAAGAAAACCCCAAATGAGGTTACAAAGAGTAAGACGTGACTTTAAAATGACTGAACGACAACAATAGCGTTCCTTTAGTTCTAGTAAAAATTGATTTTCTACGTGAACACCTCCTCCTACTTTCTCTTAATACTGTGAAAGTGAGCTTTGAAATTTGACTCTTTCTCGAGTTATTGGAAAAACCCGTGGTTTCGTGGATAAAAGCAAGACTTCCAAGCAAATGAGTGCTGGCCCTTCCTTTAATTAGCTGTGTGAGCCGGCCTGAGCCTTGGTTTCTTCATCTGTAAAGCCAGGACAATGGTAGAGCTGTAGTTGTACTGATCTCTTGGAGTTGGGAGAATAAGATGAGATGAGAGCCCTATGAGCTGCAGAGTTCTAGATCAACGTGAACTGTCGTTATCACAGGTCCCTCCTGTTTTGGAATTTTGTAGCAGCCTAATTTTTTTAAGGAACATCAGTGTTGGGGGGAGAGGATGTGGAGGAGGTGACTTAAGTCACCAGGTAAAACAGAGAAGAATGATTCGCTTCCTGGGAACACAACACTATAAATTTCCCTCCTTCACTTTTATACTCTACTCCAACCAGTTCCGTCATTAGAGCTGGAAGACATCTTGGAAATTACCTAGTTCAAATCCTTCATTTCACAGAAGAGGAAATTGAAGTCCAGAGAGAGGTGAAGTGGCTTTCCCAGGGTCACACAGGTTGTGAGTGATCAAGATAGGATTTGAAGCCAGGCCCCTCAGATAGCAAATGCAGGGCTCCTTCTACTTCCACATTATCAATGATCAGTTAACAAGCATTTATTAAGCACCTACTATATACCAGGTACTTCTCTAAACACTGGGGATAAAAATACAAAGGTGAAGCAGCCCCTTGCCCTCAAGCACCTTACTTTTATTCTAATAAAGAGTTTATATCCCAAACTTCTAAGGATAACTTTTTTTAGTCACTTTATTCCATGCAAAGTCTAAATCTGAGGCCTCCAGAGTGTGAATGTATTTTAGTGTCTCTACTAAGTATAATATTTTAAAAAAGAGACGGTCTCACCTTCAATATCCAACGTGATCATTATTTTTTTCTGAAGGATGGTAATTAACCCTTCCCCCAAAGCCCTAATCCTAAGGATTATAGCACAAAATAATATGTACAAGGGAAAAATAAGGATTTAGGGGATTGCTTCATTTTTCTCTAACTTTTCTACTCCTTTGTCCACTTTTTCCAGGTAATAGTGACCAGTCAGGATCTCAGGAGAAACTTCTCATCGACAGCCAAGGCCTGAGTGGGTGCTCCCCAAGAGACTCGGGCTGCTATGAAGGCAGTGAAAACCTGGACAACGGTAATAACGACCAAGAGAATCACCAGTGCTTAATTCTCTGCAAACAACCTGACAACTTTTCTTTTCTGTCCTTTGGCTGGCAAGACTGCTTCATGCTTGACTTTCTGGCCACTTCACTCTCAGTTCCTGTTCCTGTCTGAATCACTGCTTTAAATATCATCCTTTCTCTCTCTCTCATCTAGAGTCCTCTACTCTGTGTTAGTGAAAGCAGTTTTCATACCAGGAGCTCTTATACTGATGATATCATAGGCCAAAGTCTCATCCCCACTCCCCAATCCTGGCTTGTTTTAGATTTCAAGCTTATTCCCTTGTAGAATTAAAAGGCAGAGTTACCTGGTAGAATCTGGTGAAATATTTATTATGAACAAGAAATGAATGGCAAATGGATGAAGTATACTTTAGTGTTTCAAAGGAGATGAGATTTAATTGGTACAATTGCACCAATTAAATGCTGGGAAAGATGGATTTGTAATGGGAATGGGGATGGGGATGGGGAAGAGTAAGAATGTGAACTTTGCAAGGTAGCTATGGCTGAAGAGTAAAGAATAGGTAGAAACTGGCCAAAAGTTAGAGCCTTTCTATTTCATATCATAGTGCCAGTCCTAACCAGTTAAATCATTATGAAGCACCTACTATGTGCCAGGGCTGAAGATACAAAGGAAGGCAAAAAACAGTCTCTATGGTCTCACTCACATAGCTCACAGTCTGATGGGGGAGACAACATGTAAACAACTATGGAAAAATAGAATATAGACAGCGTAAGTTGTAGATAATCAACCGAGGAAAGGACTAGTATTCAGTTATCATAACTGCTGTTATAGTCATGGAGTTTTGGAGTGAGAACGGACTTCAAAGCTACTTAGTCTGATCTATATCTGAATAGCATTTTCTATGACATACTCAACAAATCTCCATGTAGCCTTTGCTTGAAGACTTCCAATGGGAAGGGGAACCACTCTCTAGCTCTCAAGGCGGTCTACTCTGTGGTCTAGCTCACATAATGTTCATCCTCATATCAAATAAAACTGCCTCTATGCAACTTTAGTTACATTATATCAGCGGGAAGGAATTATTCTACTCTTCGGAGCCTAGCTGAATTACTTAGAATATTATGTTTCATACCTTCTAATACTCCAGGGGATCTGTGCTCTCCTTAGTGTGGGCTCTCCAACCAGCTGTGTGAATCACAACCTCTCCATGTCCTCCCATAAATACAACATGAGGAAATCTATGCAACATGCTGAGGCCTTTCCTCTTTAATGTAACAAGAATACCAGTGAAGCACGCCAGTTGGTCTATTGATTATCCTTTGCTCTTGTTACATGACTGGCCCACTTTTTTCATCGTATATGTCTCATATTTTTTGACGATAGCCTTTATCCTACTTCTTATGATTAATTCTTTATTTGTAGGATGTTGTAGCTTGCTCATGTATACTTTGTTCCTCTCCTTTGGATGATCTTCAACCTAAAGAATATTAAATATATGATAAAGATCTTTGTTTTAGGGAGATTAGGGTCATTTAAAAAAAAAAAAACCTTTGAGATGTCCCAAAGACAATGCATCCTGATTCTCTTCCTGTTTAAGCCCAGCTCCTTGTCTGTTTGTAGAATTTGTCCAAGATATATGCACTGATAAACATGCTATATAGTTTGTCCATCCAATCATATGTCATGGTGCTAGTAAATCACTAAGCAAACTCCTTGGGGGACAAGATTGTATTTTATGCTTGACATGGGGGTAGGAGGAGACACATAAGGTTGGGAACTTTGAATTGAATTGAAAATGAGCGGAGAATATGTTTAGCATATTGAAAATCTGCAGAAAAATGAGCTTTGAAATTGTATAGACAATAACAAAAAGATCTAAGGTACTTAAAAACTGTGGACAATGAACATTTAACAATTTACAAATATGTTCAACTTCTCCCTGCCAACTTTGTCCAGATGGTAATGAAGTGCACAGTGCATTACCCCATCTTATTTATTCAAACATTGATCAAACTTTATAATACATTTACGACTCCCGCTAGAAAAAAAACCAAGTGTTTATATTAATTAATGACACTAATGCAGAGGAGAATATAGGAAAACTAGCACTTTAGACCATGGGTTGGGCAAACTGGCCTGAAGGCCGAATCTGACCTGCCACCTGGTTTTGTAGGGCTCTCAAACTCAGAATGGCCTTTTCACTTTTTCAATAAAGATTTCTTGTATTTAAACATACAAAACCCAGGCTTAGCACAAGGCCCAAGGTTTTGACCTTCATGCCATAGTTTACTGACTCTTGCTATGGACACATTCAGGAGCCTCTGGGTCTGCCTCCTTTAAAGACTAAACTTGATCAGAAAAAAGATTTTCATAGTCATTATTAGTCAGAGGATGATCATTTCCTTACTAAAACTTCCCCCTTGTTCTAGTAAGTCTTGTTGCACAGTCTTTTCTTCCTGGCTACTCAGTCAGGCTAATACATACAGCACAGAAGACTTACAGCTGTAGAACCTTAATTGTCTCATACGTCCTCTTAAATGCAGTGCACACCAATATTGGAATGTTGGGAGCTATTAGAACCAGGAGGAAAAACAATTTACCAGGTGATGATACATCGGTTTCAAACAAGCAGTGTGTCTTCCAAATATTAAGCTCTTGCAAGGCTAAAAAATATAAAAGCAATTATAGGATAGAGACTGTGAACCCCTCCCCCTTTCGTCCCTTCTTTTTTATTTAATGAGTTATTTATTGGACAAAGAAACAACAGGTAACTCATTACTAATCACTTTCTTTTGTGAACTCCCACTTAAGGTGAGGAGATAATATTAAAAGATATTATTTACACACTGAGTTGTGCACACACACACACCTCTTAGTTAAATCTTGGGAGACGAGTTAAAAATCTCTAGAGGGTGTTTTAAAATGCTGTTGCAATCACATTCATTAATTCAAATGCTCGTTGATTGGGAGCACAGGCAAGTGGAGTGAATGCCAGTTTGGGGTTTGAATTCTAGGTGCAACATTTACTCTCAGACCAGTCACTTAATGTCTCAGGTTTCCTCTTCTGCAAAATAAGGACAATACTTAAATTTCCTACCTTGTAAGATTATGAGAAAAGTATTTTGTATACTATATGGCACATTAGAAATGTAAGTCATTTTAATTATTATCATTGAGTACCTAATGTCACATCATGCTAAGTTTGCTAGGAATTACAAAGTACTATACATGGTCACTCCTATGACTGAGCTTGCAGTCCATTTAAGGAGGCAGTAGTTACTGCAAAGACAGAATTTTCATATATACCACAAATAAAACAAATGCAAAACCAATTCACATGAAATTAGAATGAAATAAAAACTTACAAAGACTAATAGATGGGCTTGTGGTCAGCAACACTTCATTCAAAGCTGTCTTTGTATAGCCAGCATTCAGAATAGTGCTGGGCACATAGTAGGTACTTAATAAATGCTTGTTGGTTAGTTTATTGATTACCTCCAGCTCCTGAGCTCTATCCACTGTCCCATTCTATTATGAGTTGGCTTTCATAAGTTGGCCTTTCCATTGATGATTGAAAAGCTGCACAGTGGGTGGAAGAAGGCCACATTGAGTTAACCATGAAGTTTTGTGTGTGAAAAGAAACATGTAAGACACCATCAGGGCCATGAATGGCCTCTGAAAAATGAGACGGGTGAGCTATCTAGTAAAAAGTGGGGGACAATAGCCCAAATGCTACTAATTCACCTTCTCTCCTCAAAAGAACTACAAGAAAATCTGGACCCTCTGTAAAGACTATACAGAAAGACAAGGATATGAACTACACAGGATAAAAAAGTGTTGTTGGCTTATAATCTGCATCAGTAAAGGGAGTAGCCACATTGAGGAGATCATGGACCTAGCAAAGCGTCATGAATTAGTCTAGAATGGGGCTTCTTAATTTTTTCTATTTCATGGGCCCCTTTGATAGTCTGGTGAACCTAATGCTTTTAAATAAATAAAATAAAATATATAGGATTAAAAGGGGATAAAAAAACTATATTCAAATAGTTATCAAAATCTTAATTTTAAAAGTTCATAGACACCAGGTGAAGAACCTCTTGTCTAGAATGAAACTAAGTATGATCTCATGCCACACTTGGTTCAGGGAAAATATTTAAATTTCTTAGTTGAAGGACTCCTAGAAGCAGGAATTTTATTTGAGTCTAGGGTAAAAGTAATAGGTTAGACAAATTAATAAACCAACCAACAAGCATTTATTAAGTATCTACTATGTGCCCAGCACTATTCTGAATGCAGGGTATACAAAGACAAAAATGAAACTGTCTCTGCCCTCAAAGAGTTTATATCCTATCAGGAGAAACTGCCACTATTTAAAAATATAAATGTATAAGGTAAAGAGTGGAGGGTGAGAAGAAAGTGACATTAGCAGCTTTGGGGTAATCAGGAAAATTTTATGTATAAAGTGGTACTTGGCTGAGTTTTGATAGAAACTAGGGATTCTAAGAGATGGCTGGGAGAGTACACTGCATTCCAAGTATGGGCAAGAGCATAGAGATGGGAGATGGAGTATTGTTTGTGATAAATAGCAAGAAGAGAAATTTGGCTAGATCATAGAACACATGCTGGGGCATAATGTACAATAAGCCTGGAAAAATAAATCAGAATCACATTATTAAGGATGATAAAGAAACCAGAAAGACTTGAGTTCAAGTCTCACATGGCCAAGTCACTTGACCTGAGTTTCAGTTTCCCTGTCTGTAAAATATAAATTATAATAGCATCTACCTCACAGTGTTGTAAGATCAAATGACCCAATATAAGTAAAATACTTTCCAGGCTTTAAAGATTCTGTACAGATGTAGGTTATTATGATTATTATATTAGAACACTTGCATACCTTCAATTGTGAATTGCATTCACAATTGAAAAGTGCTTAAAAATTTTGATATTAAGGTTTTTTTTTTTCCAGGTAAAACTCGGAAGACTGTACCAGCTAAGTCAACCATAGATCCCCACTTTAAGGATTTCAACAGAAATCAGCTGGCCAACTACCCAACACTGCCTTTAACTAAGTCAGTAGAAGCTTTGAAGGAGGGAGAGAAAGAAGCCCGGCTTGTCAGCATTCACACTTCTGACATCTGTGGTGAGCCAAATGTGACCAACTCCAAGACAAACCGGAGAAGCCTACCTGTTTCCATCTGTCGGAGCTGTGAGACCCTGGAGGGCACTGAAGCCACAGAGACTTGGCCAAGGTCCCATTCCCTGGATGACCTTCAAGGAGAGCCTAATGCTAAACAAGACGTGCCTAAAAAGGAAACAGAAGCACCCCCTCAGAATGTACCAGAAGTGCCCCAAAAGACAACCATGTGCAACCTGAAGGCAAAAACTCCCTCAGATGTCTCTTCCATACCGGACCCACTGCTGCTGACCCAAAGCATGAGATTTTCTGATCCTCAGAAAATTAAAACTAAGACCTCAGACTGCCCATCCACAATCTCTTCACATGGGACAATTCCTTGTTTGCCTAAAAATTATGAAGCTCAGCCTGCCTCAGTTAAACAGACTTTAACAAGGACTCCTCTAGAGGGTCACAAAAAAGGGCATAATTTTGAAGGAATAAATAACCCTCCAGTCACCAAAGAAGGGGTTGAAGTGGATCAGAGGGTCACTGAGGCAAGAACACAGCCAAAAATTCCTTCACAACCTCCACCTGTTCCTGCCAAAAAGAGCAGAGAACGCCTCACTAATGGACTACACCATGCGCCCGTTGCCCATAGTGGTGCCTTCTCTAATCCAGATGTACCATGTTTGCCAGTTAAAAAGAATAGCCCTGTCAGCCCTAGTGACTGTCATACAATAACAGTTTGTAGGTCTTCCCCAGAGCAAGAGCCTGGCAGCCCCCCAACCACACGGCCACCATGGCTGTCTGAACTCCCAGAATCCACTAGTATTCAACAGCATGGAGTCAAGCTGGGCCCTCCTTTGACAAGGAAGATCTCCTGTGCTAGAGGAGTAGATCTGGACATGCTGGTAGAGAACAAGTTGCAAGCTGAAGGTATTGATCTCACTGAGGAACCATATTCTGATAAGGTATGAAGGTTCACAATCTGTTACTCACTTTCTTTGAAACTCAGGTTGCTCTACAATGGGCAGCCAAGTCAGTCAGGGAATGAAAGTCCCAACTTAATCTGATCATTGTTTTCCTGTGAGGCCATTCAGAAAAAACTGGAATGGAAACTTCAGTGGTCCATGGATACATTCTCTGTGCTCAGAATTCAGAATGCATTCAGAATTCTGAATGTTAATAATTCATTAGGAAAACAGTTCTGTTAAATGGAAGGGTCTCAACAGCTGAAATCAGAACTTTCTGCTCTGATTCAACCTGTTCATCCAAGTAAAGGGAACCTAAGGCTTTCTTCGCCCTACTTTGGCAGCTAGATTTTGTAGAGAAGATGGCTGGTGTTGAAAGAAGGTGGCCTAGACAACTCTCCAAAGATGTAACTTGCTGAGGCTGTGCAAACATTTGCTAGAGGGGAGTTCCCAAGAGCAATGGAAATAGAGCTCTTGCCTCATCTTTGCCATTAACTATTCATATAAGCTTAACTTCTCTGTGCCTTAGTTTCTCATCTATAAAACTGGATAAATCATACCTGCTCTACTTCACAAAATGATTAGAAGGATCAAATAACAGAGGCATATAACATGCTACACAAATGTTAAGGTATTATTTGTTTTCAAGAGTATTGAGAATCTTTTGTAGGGTTATGGAAGTAAAGTAAGAATAAAAGAGCAGAAAGAATTCATATGAAGCTCCCCCAGTGCTACATGTATGATATAGAAATACACAGAAATGTAACGCTTCATTCAGCAAACATTCCCTGTTATGTGCCTGGTAGTGTGCGCCAGGCTAGGAGCTGGAGATACAAGAGCAAAAACTAAATAACTCCTGCTCTCAAGGGACATTTGTAAAAAGTAAGACTTTTGGAAATTCTAAGAATAGAAAATATGGCCCTATTTATTAAAAATAGCATCAATGCAAAAAGCACTGATTCTATAAATCCCACTCCTGCCATCATGTGAGACCTATATGATCCTGGGTAAGCCTCTTGACCACTCAGGGCCTCAGTTTCTTCATCTTTAATAAAAGGATTGGTCTAGATCAGGGCTGTCCAAAATGTGGCCTGTGGGCACGATTTATGTGCCCACCTATAAGCATAGAAATTTACATAAATGCTTTAGTAAATGAAGCCAAGCTATCACAGAGCTCTCACTAAAATGGCAAATCAAAATATATTATCTATTGTTTCAATAAAAACCTAAGGTTGGACAGCCCTGACCTGGCTGACCTTTCAGTTTCATTGCAACACCAAATCGATGATCCTACTAATAAAGAGACACATGGTTAATACTTGCTCCACCTTATTAATATTCAGTATGCCCATGTAACGGGTCATCTTAGAGGAAAGAATATTCTATAACACAGTCCTTTTAGTATTTCAGTAATGAAATTCACTTACAGAGTCAAGAAGGGACCTACTTTACCCTATTTTTGCTTTATAACAAGTAGTAGTATAGAAAAGTTGAAATGTCAAATACTAAGAATGTATTTGTGATTTTTTTCTTTTTTTTTAACCAATAACTCTCATGAAGTTTAAAAACCTTCTGAAATCACACCCAGAAAATCCAGATCAGTGCTTTGAGAAGCAGTTGTTTGGAGTGTTGTGCAATAACTCTTAAAATACAAGAAAATTGTATTCAGTGCTTAGATTTCCTTAGAAAATGAAGTTATTTGAAAGATAAGGAAAACATTCATTTCCTAGTAGCAATCTCCAAAACATCTAATTTGCAATTAAAAATAATGGTTTGCTTTTAAATAAATCTTTTAGTGATATTCAAGAGTATTTGAAGGTCACTCCATTGTCCTGGGTTTGATGTATGGGGCAGGGAGGCGGAATGCACTATTTAATTCGATAGATGAGTAGGTTGATATTACAGAGCACTGTCATTGAGAGGACAGGAGTCAGATGTCTTGGGTTTCAGTCTGTCCTAATGCAACAGCATGATCTTGGGCAAATCATTTGATCTCTTTGGGACTCAGTTTCCTCCCCTGTCACTTGAGGAATTTGGACTAAGCGATCACTAAAGGGTTCTTTTGATTCTCCCTTGGGTTACAGCATGGCCGTTGTGGGATTCCTGAAGCTCTGGTACAGAGATATGCTGAAGATCTAGGTCAGCCAGAGAAGGAGATTGCTGTGAAAATGGACCAAATCCGCGTGAAGCAGCTTAGGAAGCAGCACCGGATGGCGGTAAGCTCAGGCTCCATGCCTTTGGTCTTCTTAGGAGTCTTCAAAGTAACCTCAACCTTCATTTCAAGACTATAAAAATGGGTTCGTAGATGGCTAAGAAGAACTGCAGAAGACATCCCCTTCCCCACCAGGTCAGAAGATAGGTGGGGATCCAGTACACAAGTGCAAAATCCATAGTTCTTCGTGCACCAGAAAACTTGCATTAAATGTGGAATTATACCTTGGAAAAGACCTAAAGTTTCCCTGTAGAAGTAGGTATGGGAAGGTTTGCTGCTTGTGAGTTTTGGTGAAATAGCGCAGTGTTCTACGTTCTAGCTGGTTCTGGGGGGTGCTATTGAATTTAACACAAAATTGAAATTACAAATTACAGTCAGATTGTTCCCTAGTATGTCGATTGTGTTGGAACAAATGTTATAGTAGAACTGACTGTGTGTGAATATGTATGTGTGTATGTACATGTATGTATATATACGTACATATATAATATGTATACATATATACATACATAAACAATACACATAGAAACGCACACTTTTACACTCTTATTTTTAGTGTATATTCAAATTTGTCATGGAAAGTATACTGAAAACATTTTATACACATCTTATTTTGTCCTGTCCCATAATCCCACCCACAGAATAGTCTAAAGGACTTGATTTTGGTCTGCAGAGACCATAATTTGAAAATTGTTGACTCACAAGGAACACAGTGAGACAAGATAGCAGTGATAGACAGTAAGCCCATATAATTGGGCAGTCAGAACACATAACTGGCCTTTGATCCCATCCCAGATACTTTCCCCAGCGTGATGGCTGCCAAGATGATCGATGCCATCATCTGGAGGTAAACATAGCACACTAATTCATTATGCTGGTCTTGACATTTGAAGCCTCGGTGCCATCTCTTTCAAATTGTAATTGGAGCCATTTATAGAGCACTATTAACCTTTAAAATGCCGTCATAAAAACACAGCCAGGGCCAGCCTTAAGAGTTGGCGCCCACATGGAACAATTCCCCCGATTCCTAATATATGCCTTCCACCCAACCCTATCCTTTCCTCAAGTTGCTGATCCTTTATATTCCACATTAAATTTGTGCGTTTTTGCCTCCTGCTAAAGTAGAGATGTCCTTAAGGGAAGTAATATTTTAAGGAATTGGTCATTTATGGATTAGTGTGAATGACTTAAGCAAATGATTTCTGAAATCGGGTTTTAATAGGTGCAAGTATAGAAAGAGAATAACAGCTAATTCAAGTTAATTATTAAGTACCTTCTGTGTGCAGACAATAGAGGGAGAGGATGCTATCCAAGAGAAAAAATGATGCAGAATGGTAGGTTGGGCTCTGAATGAATAAAATTTACTTTCTTTTAGGAGCACCTTGAAAGGGATATCTTAAATTGCTTTGTATCTCCTACATCCCTTTAGCATTTAATAATTATTTATTCAATGACTAATATAGAAATGTTTAATATCTCCTACATCCCTTGCATGCAGGAAGCGTTTAATAATTATTTATTCAATGACTAATGTAGGAATATGTTTAATATGATCATATATGTATAGCCTATATCAGATTGCAAAGAGGGGAGTGGAGGGAGGGGGAGAAATTTAGAACTCAA
This sequence comes from Phalanger gymnotis, assembly GCA_028646595.1. Taxonomy (NCBI): domain Eukaryota; kingdom Metazoa; phylum Chordata; class Mammalia; order Diprotodontia; family Phalangeridae; genus Phalanger; species Phalanger gymnotis. The sequence goes on along the minus strand of CM053627.1, from coordinate 97,123,915 downwards.
AATCTTAGAAAAGCAAATGCTAAAAAATAAAAAGAAATTAATTTAGATAAAAATGTTCATTGATTTATAATTTTGCCTAGTGCTAGCTCAGTATGAGGTTTTAATAGAAACAAAATTGGCTGAGCAATCAAAAGGGCTCCTTCTCTGACTCAACTGTTTAAAAAAAAAAGATTAATAATAATACCTGGCCTACCTAGTTATCATAAAGGTTGCTAAGGTCACAGAGTTTCACAGCATGTAAGAACTGGAAAGGCCCTTAGAGATCATTGAATCTAACCCCCTCATTTTAAAACTAAGGAAACTGAGACTCCAAGAAGTAAAAAGATATGTCCATATGGTTAGTTAATGATAAAACTGGAACCAAAAGCCAGATCTCTTACTTTTAACTTCTCACCTAATACCATTTTCATTAGATCATTCCACGTTCCAAGGGAAATAATATATATGGAAGCACTTAGATAAGGTGTATAAAGTACTCACCTGAGGCTGAATTAGATAGAGAGGATAGTTAACTGGCCTTAGAGTTAGGAAGAGATGAGTTTCGATGCTACCTCTGGCGCATACTGGCCATGTCATCCTGCTCAAGTCATTTAACCTCATAGGACCCTAGTCAGTCTAATGGTACCACAGGCTGCAGAGTGCGTGCTGATTGATCTACATTGGTAAAGAGAATTTCTTCACCAGAAGTTCCCCAAAGCAGTGAAATCGCAGGTCTGGTTTTTGCTCCTAATAAAAAAAAAATGTTTTTTCTTCTTTTTTAAATACAAGGTAATGATAGGTGTGAGTTTCAACAAATTAAGACAGTGGAAGAATTGTATGTGACATGAGCAAATGATCCTAAACTTTGGGGTCTTTGAAAAGCATGGCATGGGCTCAAAGAAGAACTTTAGGCTTGATGTAACAAATCACAATGAAAGAGACCATTGCTGAGTGAATGATGTGTACAGTGAAGGAATTCACAGCATTCTCTCTCTTTTTCTAGATCCCAAGCGGAGGACTCACAGAAATCTGCAGAAAACCCCTTTCCCCAGGATGTGTGACCTCAGTCTCTGACTGGCTGATTTCCATTGGTCTGCCTATGTATACCAGCATCCTCACAGAAGCAGGATTCAACACACTGAGCCAAGTGCCTTCTCTGTCACAGACTTGCCTTCAGGATGTTGGCATCACAGAGGAGAGACACATAAGTAAGCTCATCACGGCAGCCAGACTCTTCAAACCACCCCTGAACCCGGAAGCCATGTAACCGAAAGTGGGCATCCCATTAATATCCACTACCCTTTCTTTCACTGTGCTTAATAATACCCGTGCAATTTCTACAGATGGCCTCCAGGAGAGCAGGGCCAGCCTTGGGCCTGGCTCTAGCACAGCCAAGTGGAAGCTCTATCAAGAACTGGTAACTTTCTTCTCAGTGAAGACAAGTAACTAGGGCCATCCTCTTTATCCCCCAAAGGAAAGTCAAAGAAGAATTTTCATTTTGGAAGTTCATGGGAGCCACCATGCAAACCTGAGACAGATGTCATTTGCAAATCTGTCTTTTTAGGGTAGGATAAGAATGCATGAGTTGTTTGAGGGAGCTAAGCTGGTTTCCCAATGTATTGGAACATCGTTCTCCTTCCTGTTGCTCTGTTTAGTACTGAGCGGCCAAACAGGTTTTAGCTAGGCCAAAGTAACAGACTCTGGAGTTAGTTTACAGTATTGCTCATTTTCAGTTACTCCTGGGTAATTAAATGAGACTGGCACCAGGAGCAAGAAAAGTCTTGTTTTGGTTTGGTTTTTTTTTTCCCTTTGATAAAGCAAGTCGTTTTATAATAATTGCTTTCTAGCAATCAGCTTTTTATTTGCCTTAATGTAAGCTCTTAAGCAGTAACGTAACTAATGTCCAGTCACCTGTAATCATATTTCCTCATCTTCAGCTTAGACTGCCATCTAACATCCTGGGATGTTTCTGGACAAAAACAAACAAAAAAATGGCTTTTTTAAATATCTCACTTTAAGACGGCCAGTGTTTAGGATTGCTTTTCAGGCACAGCATTCATGTTGGGTTTCAGTTGTTAGACTAACAAAATCAGTAAATATGTCTACAATTTGCAGAGATATTTTTTCTTGTGTGTGTATGTGTGTGTGTGTGTGTGCAGTAACTGCCTTTCATTTTAATCATTTTTAATATCGTTACCGTGTCAATCATACGCCAGCATCGACTTGGTATTATGACCACAGCCATTCCAGACTTTATTTTATCATCTTTGTAAAAGCCATTGAGAAACTGAATTGTTCAGGAAGAGGTTTCAAAGAAAGAAAAGAGTTCGTAGGTTGGTTTTTCTTTTTTTTTTTTCTTTTTTTTGAGAGTTAAGGTGTTTATGTTGCATTTTTTTTTAAGTTGTTCTTTTTCTTTTGTGGATGCTTGTTGTATTTCAAAGAAAGTTTCATTTATGGAGGGTCAGACAAATGATTTTTAGCCATATCTGTTAAGGATTTACATGTATTCACAAACCGATGTAAAATATTTTAACAAGTTCCATCTTTTTGCAGCTTAATCTCTTGTTTTCTAGTAGATGCCGAATTCAAAGAACTGACCCATTAGGTAGAGTTATGCTTTACTCCCTCCAATAACATCTTTTTTAAACTTCTTATTACAAGCACTCATTTGTACAATAGATGTCACAGTCACAATTTTGATAACTTTGGACGGACACCGGGCTTTGCTTAGTTGATAGTTACAAATGCTTTCATTTATGCACAAAGTTCCCCATGAAAAATTATTTCATTACATCCAAAGTATCTTTTTATATTCTATCACTGCCAGCAGGTTTTTGAGGTAAAGGAGAGAATCTTTATGGTGACATTTTTTAATGGGAAAATTAGGCATGACTGAATGCTTTGGTCAGTGGCAAGACTTTAATTTTTTAAAAACAAAGTAACGACTATGTTAGACTTAATTTTTTGTTGCCATTTTGTTTTCATCGATTTGTTTCTCGGTAACATTCAGCTTTTCCAAGATCTGATGTAAAGGAGATGCTCGGACACAGCCTAAGAACAGTTAAAGCTGTCAACTTTATACTTAACCCTAATTAGCATGTCGTTTTATCCCGATTAAGCACTTGCATTCATGTGTCTCACTTCATGTTTATGGAAACATGGCTTATGTAGGGTGCCCAGAGGTTGGGGGGGTTGCTGGTATGACCAAATTATCTGAAAATATTTCAGGAGATAAATCATGAGATGTGAGGTGGGAAGTGGGCTCTCTTCCTCTCTAAACAATTGGAAAAATAAGACAGAAGGTATTCTTTGGAAGCTCTCTGTAAGCCACTGTAGTTCAAAGCCCTGTAAGACCTGGATCAGAGATGATAAATTGCATTTGACAAACTCCAGGGAAGGAAATTTTATCTGAATTACTGAATTTCCCCCTCCCGCCCCCTGTAGGTATTTTATTTAATAGAATCAGGAGAAATAAACTTTTGAGCATTTCAGAGAGTCAGGCTAGACTGTCACCTTGCCTTTGAAATGATGATTGTATTGGGAAGGCAGGGGAGGTTCGAACCAAATCTAAGAACCATCTATAATTTTAAGAAGTTGGGGTGGGGCAGTTTCTAATTTAAGTAATCTGGGAAATGTGTGTTTTCAATCCTGGCTTTTCTGTAGTTTTATAATTTCTTTTATGTTTGATCTCCTTTCGCTTTATACTTTTAACTTGATCCTCGAAAAGCCTTAAGTTTCTGTGTGGTTGTCAGCTGGGGTTTGAATGGTCAGCCTATACACTTCATCTGACAGGTGGGAGGTTTAATTAATTCTCTGTTGGGTGCAATTCTTGAGCAAAAGTTAAGCTTGTTGACTGTTGGAAAGCACAAAAGAAACCTACTGAGCAAGTTCTGGCTCTGGCAGATACTTGTTACGTGTCCACTGTGTGTAACTTTAACTTCAAAAGTTGTCTGGCAGGGGCCAGTCCCAAATACTGTTTACATTCCCAGATGATTTAGCTAACACATAACCTTTTGCCAATGCCCTGTTCTCCTTCTCAAATCTAAGTTTGGATGAAATTGTAAGATTGCTTTATTGGAAAATAGTTCCTTTCCCTAAGCATAGCTGGAGAGGTCAGTTCACCACGATGCTGGTGGCATCTCATTTGCAAGGGAAAAAAAAGATTGTACTCTGGGTCCAAGTTACCTTGATTCTCATTTGTCATATTTAGGGGAAACAAAAACTGTCAAGCAAGTGACATTAACAACTAACAATGTTGCACTTTCTGTATATGAAATCAATATTTAAATAACTTATTTTTCTCCATTGCTGTTCTTAAACAATGTAAGTAGCTGTAAGATACCAGTACCGATATGTTCTTGCAATTTGCTTCAGCCCAAGAAAGCGGTGTATTGTTTTAAAAAAAAAGTGTAAAAAGTTATTGTGCTGTTTCATTTAGCAAAAAAAAAAAAAAGTGGACAAAAGGGTTTTCCTGTGTATCAAAACTTGTCTATAATTATGTCATTTCTGTTGATAGAAAAAAGTAAATAAATTTCTTCAACTGAGTATGTCTGAGTTTTCTTTCAATTCGCATTTCAAAACTAAAGAATATATTATTAGAAATTCTTTAAAATAGAAATGATTGTTATATATGATAAATGATGCATTTATAAACACTCATGTTAAGCGATCTCCTTTCTTATGGAAGTTACTCTTTGCTGTCCTCCTTGATTCAGATTCGGAACAAGTTATATTCATCTAAATCCACTTATCTGCTTGAGATTATTGTTTCCAGTTAAGTTTTACTTTCTCTTCTTCATTTTAAAGTATATTCTAATATCATAGAATCTGAGACCTTTAGAGGACCTCAGTCATCTCCCTAGGCCACCTCTCCCAATGCCATGAAAAAAGTCTGTTGTAAATGAAAATGAAGCCAAATCGTTTGACAAATTATTATGGCTAATGAAGGACTAGAATCCATACTTCCATAATGAGGAAGGAGGAAAGAATTAACAAATTCTAATAAGAGAAATTAACCTGGATTTATCATGAGAATGGTGGTGTAACTTAACACAAAATACATGGTCACGAACATTTGTGCAAGTAGAGTATTTTAAATATACTAGCACAGTTTGCAGGGGGGAAGTGGAGTGAAATCTATCAAACTATTTTGAAAAGCTTAAGAACTCTGATCAATATAACTGGTAGTCAACCATGGTTCCAGAGGACTGAGGGTGAAACATGCTACATCCTTTCTAGAAGAGGGGAGATGGACTCAACAGGCAGAATGAGCTGTACATTTTAGACGTGGCCAATGGTGTGCGTGTGAGGGGTAGGATTTGTTTTTCTTGATTATGCAGATTTGTTCCTATTTGAGGAGGAGGCAGGAGAGAAAATAAATTCTTTTTAATTGTAATAAAAAGTTTAAACCAGTCTGGAACAATGGGAAGCGTGTTAGAGCCAGAATGTTGTTGTTCAGTCATGTCCGACTCTTTGTGACCCCGTTTAGGTTTTCGTGTTTTTGATTAGCAAAGATACTGACATTTCTTTATCTGTTCTTTCTTATTTTTACAGATGAGGAACTGAGGCAAACAGGGTTAAATGACTTGCCCAGGGTCACACAGCTAATAAGTGTTTTAGGCTAAGATTTGAACTCAGGAAGATGAGCCTTCATGACTGCAGGCCTGACACTATCCTCTTCACTATCTAGCTGCTCCCCGGAATAAGAATACCTGGGTTCAAATCCCAGAGCCAACATTGGGCAAGTTAATTAACCTCTCTTGAGTTCAGTTTCCTTATCTGAAATAAGGTTAGACTAGATGGATGGCCTGCCAGCTCTAAATCTATGATCTCTTTTAATGCAAATAATAAGGTCATTAATTATTAGGTCATTAATTATATTAAATGTAATATATTAAATAAATAATAAAAAAAAATAAATATATATTATTAATTATTAAGGTCATTAATTATAAGAACAGATTTTCCACATTCAATTTTAATCTGGATCTTGTCTGTTTAAGTCGTATTGAAAAAAAAGTCTGACAGTAAACTTCAAATCTTAGTCAGTCCATGGTAACTCCCGATCACAGGGTCTAAAGAATGCGGTTCCTGATTCCTGTTGAGCCTTGAGTAGATACAAAATTTGCTCCTAGTCTTAGTACACAGTACATTTCATGTCTTCTGTGAGAGATTATAAATCGAGAGGCAGTGGAGCATGCAATCTGGCATTAGAGAGCTGGTGTTCAGATCCCAGTTTTGTTTTCTATGGCCTGTGGAACTGTGGGTGACTCACACCTTCCTGACCCTGTTCCTCATCTGTAAAACAAGGGTGGAATAAATTGGACCAGACTGCCTTGAGGTCCCTTCCAAATCTTGATCTATGATTCTAATCCCATTAACAATTTATTGAGGAAGCAGCTAGGTGGCAGGGCTGGGTCTGGATTCAAGAAGACATCTTCCTGAGTTCAAAACCGGCCTTAGACACTTACTAGCTGTGTGACTCTGGACAAGTCACTTACCCCTGTTTTGTCTGCCTCAGTTTCCTCATCTGTAAAATGAGTTGGAGAAGGGAATGGCAAACTACCCCAGTATCTTTGCCAAGAAAACCCCAAATGGGGTCATGAAGAGTTGGACACGACTGCAGCAACTGAACAACATCATTATTGTCCCTGCCTCTCTCTTTTCTGTTGCCAACTCACTTCTCCCCCTGCCATTATTGAAATCACGCCCTGTTTCAGTTGAACCCAAAGTATAATGAGTGAGTGCCCCAACAATGGAGACAACATATGCTTACAGTTTAAACAGCATCAAAAAGTGTTAGAGCCGTTACACTATTTGGGTTTTTTTTACTCCCCTGGAATGGAGGGATCCCTTAAAGAAGCCCAAATCAGGAGCAAACCAAAACCTCCAAATGGTTTTTTTTTTTTAACTGAGCATCTGTTCCCCAGAAAGTGACTGATTTATTAATAGAACAAGGATTTTTAAAATAATAGCTAACATTTACATAGTGCTTCCTATGGCACTGTGCTAAGCACTTTACAATAATTATATCATTTGATCACAACAACCTGGAAGTGTAGGTGCTATTATTATACCCATTTTACAGATGAGATGAGGCAATCAGATGTTAAATGACTTACCCACAGCTAGCAAGTGTCTGATGCTAGATTTGAACTCAGGGCTTCTATCCACTGCACCACATAACAGGTGTTGGGAATACAAAGACAAAAATGAAGAACCTGGCTCCCTGCAGCTCCCATTGTAAGTGAATTCTGACCTTCTTGTTATTCCACAGATAGGACTCTCCATCTCCTGACAGTGCCCTTCAAGCTTTGACAGTTCTCCTTCTTCATCTTTACTTCTGCGCTTCCTTCAAGATTCAATTCAATCCCTTTTTCTGCAAGAGGCCTTTCTCACTCACCCACTCCATGAGTGCCTTCCCCTGGTCATTCTGTCCAATTTAGCCTGCATGTGTCTTGTTTACATGTAGTTGTTTGAATGGTTTTCTTCCCTAATGGAGCCCAAGAACTATGAGGCCAGGACTGGAAAAAAAAATACATTTAGCACAGTGCCTAGTTTAAAGGAAATGTTGAATAAATACTTGTAGGCTCAAAGGGATGACAGTTTGTGATGGTTCTGAGCAAGGAGGGAAATAATAACAAACAATAAAGAAATATAATTATATATTATTAACTACATTATGTGATATATAATATGAATATTAAATATTATTATAAATAAAGACTCATTCAATAGCATTTGCCCTTTCAGAAAATGCTTAGAGTTGCCATTATTCCACCTGTCCCCTCTTTTTTTACAGATGGCTCCAGAGGTTAAATAACTTACCCAGGATCATACAGGTAAAAGTAAGCAATAGAGGCAGAATATGAACTCAGCTCTTCTGACTCCAGAGCCTGTTTTTTTTTTTTAAACCGTATCACACTGCCTACTTTAGTGTAAATACCGTTCTCTAGGCTGTTTTTTTGTTTGTTTTTTTGTGGAGTGGGGAAGAAGGCAGGGCAATTGGGGTTAAGTGACTTGCCCAAGGTCACACAGCTAGTGAGTGTGTCAAGTGTCTGAGGCCTGATTTGAACTAAGGTCCTCCTGACTCCAGGGCTGGTGCTCTACTCACTGCTCCACCTAGCTGCCCCCGTTCTCTAAGCCGTTGCTGTATTTTGCTATCATTCGATAGTATCTTAAATCATTGCTACCTTTAAGTGTGACCAATAACAAGTCAATAGCATAGTTTAAAAAAAGCATCCAACTTCTCAGACTGAAGCATTTAAGCATCTTTTCTTCTGTTTGCCAAAAGTTAATCAGCCCATGAAGTGACACATGTCAAGACAAGTAACTACCCCAGCCCCCTCTAAAAGTGTACTGAACAATCTCCAAAGTTCCTCCTTCCAACTATAAAACACAAGGATTCTAACCAGAAAATTCCAATAAGACAGTCCACTTCAAAATAATGTGCACCAGAGGGCACTGCTCCGCTAGCCTGAAACAGGAGGGAAGGTGCTTGTAACAAGCCTGGGAGAAGCTGTAGCTAATAACCAAGCAGAATTAAGGGCAATGCCGTCAATGGAAGCAATGATAGAAATGAACTTGGTATGATTCCCGCCCTCTACAGCTGGAAGAACAGCTGCTTTGCCCTCCACCCCATCCCAGAGCAAGAGCATCCAGCTGCAAAACTGAGCAATTAGGGGTGTATTTGCAGATATCACAGACCAGAAAAGAGCCCCAAGTTGTCAGGATTATGTTAAGATTTTGCCATCTACCCGCCACCAAGCTGCCTATTCAGATTTCTCCTGGAAGCTGAATGAAGGACAGAGGATGGGTAAATAGGAGAGTGGTTGAAATTGCAGAAGTTTCAATGTGCTCCGGTTGACAAGGGCAGCCCCAGGAATTTATCTGTCTTCACTCTCTCTGGTCCTGCTGCTGCTAAGTGCTAGGGATGCTTCCTCTTTCTTCTCTCCTTTGGGAGTCTGCAAAACTGGCAGCTGCAAGGAAGCAATATCCGATTCCAGAAGAGGTGGTCTCCTTTGAATTTTGCAGTGAGACTTTACATTCCAGACAGGGAAGGGGGGAGAAAGGGAGGGCTTGACCCTACTCCAGTACAAAGAGTGGTTCATCGCTTGTGACAGAGATGTGGTGTCCTTCCAAATAATCTCAGCAGGAGATTTGGAATCCGTGAAGTAGAAGTGAATAGTCAGGGCATTCTTAGGCAGGATTGCTTGAAGAGAGGGTCTAGAATTTCTAGTGAGATACTCTCTGGTAGTAGTGCCTTGGGATAACCTTCCATCTTATCTCTTTGGGCCTCATCTGGAAAAGCCTTCAACTGACAAGCAGCTACGTGGCCCCGGAGTCAAGGAGACCAGAGTCCAAATCCAGTCTCAGGTATTTACTAGCTAAGTAACCCTGCATGTCACTTAACCTCTGTTTGCCTATAAGGCAGCTAAGTGGATAGAGCATGGAACCTGGAGTCAGGAAGACTCATCTTCCTGAATTCAAATGGGAAGCCCCATTTGCCTCAGTTTCCACATCTGTAAAATGAACTGGAGAAAGAAATGGCAAACCATTTCAATATCTTTGCTGAGAAAACCCCACAGACTAAGGCCAAAAAGAATAGGAGATGACTGAACAAGTATTTTTTCAGTGTCTATTATGTGTTCATCACTATGCTATCATCTGTGAGGTGACACTGCTCATCATACAAGACAGTCTGTCTCCTGACTTCAAGCATTTTCACCAGCTGTCTTGATACTTGGAATCCTGTTCTCTACTTCCCAAGCTTCAAGTCCATCAAAAATTCCACCTTCTATGAGCTTTTCCTGATGTCCCTTATTGCGAATGCCTTCCCTCTGTTGACTATCTCCAGTTTATCCTGTCTACATCTTATCTGTACATGACTCTTTGTATACTGTTGCCCCAGTTAGACCATGAGCTCCTTGACAACGGGGATTATTTTTCGCCTTTCTTTGTATCCCCAGGGCTTAATTCAGTGCCTGACACATCAGTTGTCCATTCGTTTTTCAGTTGTGTCTGACTCTTCATGACTCCATCTGGAGTATTCTTGGCAAAGATACTGCAATGTTGGCCATTTCCTTCTCCAGCTTATTTTACAGATGAAGAAACCGAAGCAAACAAGGTCGAGTGACTTGCCCAGGGTCACACAGCTAGTATCTAAAGCTGGATTGGAATTTAGGTCTTCTTGACACCGTGCCTAGTGCTATATCCATTGAACCACCTAGCTGTCCTACCTGGCACATAGTAGGTGCTAAAGTAATGCTTGCTGACAGATTAACTCTGAGGACTCTTGCAGGTCTAAGCCCTACAATCTTGAAGTGGTCTTGAAAGCCCTTCAGAATTCATTAGATCAAAAATTTTTAAAAAAAGGTTCTTAGAATCAGAGTCTTTACAGATGGAGAAACGGAGGCATAGAGACGCTAAGTGAGTTATCCAAGGTCATACAGGAAATAAAGTGGCAGAGGTAGGATCTGAACCCATGCCTTTCTGATTATGGGCAACTAGGTGGCATAAGGGATGGATTGCCAGGCCTGGAGTCAAGAAGACTCATCTTTTTTAGTTCAAATCCAGCCTCAGATACTTCCTAGTTGTGTGACCCTGGGCAAGTCACTTGACCCTGTTTGCCTCAGTTTCTTCATCTGTAAAATGAGCTAGAGAAAGAAAGGGCAAACTACTCCAGTATCTTTGCCAAGAAAGTCCCAAAATGGGGTCATAAAGAATTGGACACAACTAAAATGGTTGAACACCAACAAGACTTTCTGATTATCTACGATGCCATGCACCCTCAGCTATGAAACTTATTCTTGGTTTACATTTGCTGTTGATGGCACTATATCCAATGTAAAATGATCTAAGACCTTAGATTTTTGAGCTGCAAGGGGACTTAGTGGACATTTACTGCAACCTTTTGATTTTAACAACCAGGAAACTAAGTACCGGAGATGTTTAGCAGTTTGCCCAAGGTCACATGGGCATGAAGTGGTGTAGCTGAGATTTGAACTCCTGTTCTTTCTCTATTGCCAAATTCAGCATGCCTCCCATTTCCCCTCCTCTGCTGCCTCCGGTACTGAGAGAGAACATCTGCTGAGAGGAACTTCTCCCACTCTCTGGGTGATGGGGAGTGGGGCAGTGGTCATCCATGCACTTTATTTCAGGGACTCAGTCATTTGGTCTTGAGCAGATAAAAAGAGAAAGGAAAAATGCAGATAGTCGCTTAGCTGTTCTCTATCCCTGCATTTTATCCCACCTAGATCTTTCTTCCTGAGCACCCTAGAAATAAGATGTTTCCAATCAAACTCTTTCAAGAGATGCTTGAAGTCAGCAAGACCCGAGTTCTAATCCCACTTAAGACGCTTTTTAGCTAAGTGACCCCTAGCAAACCACTTACTCCATCTCAAATAAGACAAGTAAGGTGATTGGCCAGGTTTAAACAATATGCAAATCTGATCCATTGGCATAACCCTATCTTGATCGTTTACGGAGTGCTATGAGGTCTACCAGCTCTCATTCGATGACAATAGAGGAAAGACGTAATGCCAACACCAACAGTAAAATCCTTCCTTCTTCACTCAGTAGGCTTTCAAATAACTTCAAGCTGAGGGAGGAATGAGTGAGTTCTACTTGAATTCCATGTTTAAGGATCTCAAGATTCAGCAAATTTTTCCCCAATTCAATCAGGAAAAGCTGTGTACCCTGATGGGGTGGTATCAGAATTGCCCCCTCCCTACTCTCCTACCCCCACCCACCCATGCACAAATATCTTGTACTTGGAATTCCCATCATTTAACACTGGGATCAATAATCACACATTTATTAAGGAGCTTTTTTGTCCTGGTCACCATGCCAGCTGCTGGATACAAACACAGAAGTGAAATTTTATTGCTGTTATTCCATCATTTCAGTCCTGTCCGACTCTCTATGACCCCATTTAGGGCTTTCTTAACAAAGATACGGGAGTGGCTTGACATTTCCTTCTCTAGCTCATTTTACAGATGAGGAAACTGAGGCAAAAAAGATTAAGTGACTTGCCCAGGGTCACACAGCTAGGAAGCATCTGAGTATCCTACATTCTACTCTGAAAGATGATTTAAGGCATCTGGGGTGCTATTAAAATGAACTCATCACTAAGAGGAGCATAAACATTGAGCTTCAGAAGCATAGCACATTGGAAAGGGTCTCTGGGAGCTTTGGTTCAAATCCTACTGCTGACTTCCAATGTGTCTAGGCAAATCACTTATCTACTTCCTCTCCAGTGGCCTTAGTCTCTCTTTACACTTTCCAGCTCCCTTTATGTTGCTTTCCCCCCCGCATTAGAATGTAAACTCCTTGAAGGCAGGTACTATTGTTTGCTGTTGTTTTGGGGTTTTTTTGCTTATATTTGTATACCCAAAGATTAGTGGAGGGTCTGGCACACAGCAAATGCTTAATAAATAAATGCTTTATCTAGGTCTCTGTCTAGGATAAATCTTTCAATGTACAGATAATGAGGTTAAGTCTGCAGGGTACAGAGTAGAGGCAGAAATGAAAGGAGCATGCAATCAGAATCATATGAAATGGCCAAAGACTCACCAATTAGAACAGAGGGCTACGGTGTCAGGATTTCTCTGAGACTGCTGGGAATGCAGCTATCAAGGACGCCCTTAGAGGTCTCTCTCTTCCAGCTCTAGATAAACAATCTAATGATCTATCAACCCAACAATTCAAATTTGTTTATCAAAATGACTAGGTAGAGGAAACCTTAAGGGAGGGGTCACCAAAGTTTGGAAGAAACTCTACTTGGAGAAGGGGCAGCCAGAGGACAATGTTAGGACACTGAATATTTAGAAAGAGTGATGCCAAGAGAAAGAAGGAGAGAGAATTATTAAAAAATGTGATGCTGAGGTTATGAAAATAATCCTGGCTTTGCCCAGAGCTGACTCTGTATATAATCAGTATTAAATCAGTATAAAATCAATATTAAAAAGAAAGATAAATATTGAAAAGCTCAGTTCCTTTTTTTTCCCCAAATTCTCATTCTTTGTGATCTCATCAACCCTTTCAGCTTCAATGAGGGACAGACTTCCAAATGTGCAGTTCCAGCCTCAAATTCCAGCCTACAGATCAATTCTATAGAGTCCACATATTGAGGTTTAGACTAAGTCCAACAATACAGGAACCCCAAGACTGGAGTTATCAGACAGTGTCGTTGAAGGGGAGTACCCCTCAAGGACCAGAGTACTGGAAAGGGTCAAGGCCATCTGGAATGAATTCATGGACTCAAGCATTCTTTAAGTCAAGGTGGCAAAGATTTATTACACTTTTCAGGGGGCAAGAGTTCATAGGGAACCTAGAATCTTGGAGGGGTACAACTAAAGTTTATATAGGTTAAAATTTAGTAAAACATGTGCCAAATATGCTAATTAGGTGATTTGGGGTGGGTTTAGGGAGTGGTTAAGGAGTGGTCAGTTCTTAAAGGAACATGGACTTTTTGTATCTACTGCGAAGGTATCTTACCTGGAGTTCACTGGGAAATAGCCCAAGTGGGGCTACATGGAAGTATGGTTTTAGGCCTGAAACATCACTAAATCAATTAACTGTCAAGCCTGACTGGGAAATACCCAGGCTGCTTCCATCAATGTCTTGTTAGACAAGATGAATGTAAGAAAGTATACATATGTCTAGCTCTAGCATGCATATGATAGGTCAGTGAGTAGTAAATATCTCTATGACCCAGTACACGGCCAGTTCAGCCAGTACAAAGTTGATTCAAATTAATCAGTTCTATAGGTATAGCTGGTCACTGTATCAGGAAGAGAGATAAATGTTTTGCTAGGGCATGCTGTCCTGTTTTGCTAGAGAAAAACTGCTAGGGACAGTATTTTAAGGCTAGGAAGAGATGTGATTTTGGAACTGGGGTCCGAGCACCCGCATCCAAGCACCCCATCACACAGGCTCTGAAATTAAAAGAAGCAATTGCGTGGCTGAGCATCCACAATCATTAACAGGAAGGAGATCAGCCATCATCTTCAAACAGGCTTCCCTCAGTGAGAGGGACTATATTATACGTACATGGCAAAGTCTGTCCCTGTCTTAACCCATACTCCTAGGCAGTAATAGTTACTCAAGGGAGATATAGTCAAGCAAAGGCCCATTCAGACTTTCAGCAAAGTTGAAAATCCTAAGGGGCAAATGCAGAAATAAATGGAATATGAAATGTGAGACTGAGGCTGTTTCAGGTAAAAATGAAGCATTTGACACCATGGAGGTCTGATTTGAACTCAGGTCTTCCTGACCCAGGGCTTTATCCACTGAGCCACCTAGCTGCCTCCTACATAAACAGGGGTTAAGTAACTTGCCCAAGGTCACACAGATAGTAAGTGTCTAAGGCCAGATGTGAAATCAGGTGTTTCTGACTCCAAGCCTAGAACTCTATCCACTGACCCACCTGCTACCTAGGACAAATATGAAAGTGCTGGCTAGGTTGGGAAGGGCTTTAAATGCTAAATAGAAGATCTGACATGCAATCCTGTAAATAACAGGGAGCCCTTTGAGTTTATCAAGTACAGTGGTGTTGGGGTCAGACCTATGCTTTAGAAAATTCACTTTGGTAATGTCAACCATTACCAGAGTTTATTCTAAGAAAGGACAAATGAAATTAGGTTGTGTCCACCTTTTAATTTCTCTCAAGCTGGTGACCTGCATTGCATGGGAGTTGCAGTTCAGAACCTCCCCCCATGGTGGGGGCCAGTCCAGAACTGGCTCAATTTGGGGGTTGGGGGTACAGAGTTATATGCCCTTTGAAGAATGGGTGTTCCCAAGGGGTCCCAATTCATTCTGATTGGTCAACACACTGGGAGGTGGGTTATATGAAGGTCTTGGGGTACTGACTTAGGTCACTTAATCTTGGTCAAAGAGACATCAATTTCCATATCACTCGTCTTGACAAGAGGGAGGAATCAATATTTTCCTAGATCTGTCTAGGCAACACAATGAGCAGGAATGGAGCCATTACATTAGATAAAGGAGGATGGGGGACACTCTGAATCTCCAAGTTAATGATTACTAAGAAAAATCATTTTTCACAGTAATTGAATTGAAAATGGATTGGAGTAGGGAGAAATTGGAGGTAGAGTGACCATTTAAAAGGTTACTGCAACATGACCAACAAAATGAAGGACCAGAGACTCTCTGATCTTTATGACTTCTAAAACCTCTCTGAAATAGAAATTATATACAAAGGATGAAGCAATTTCAGTTGCCTCTATATTCTGAGACACCAAGAACCCTAATTAAGTAAAAACCCAATTTACTAAATGAAGAGAAAGCTAATCCCTCCCCCCTACCTTGCTCACTCAGGACTCCCTCTCCCACAAGCTACAACATTCTGACAGGGCTGCACAAGTTGACCCCTGGCATGCAATAGAACTCAACTCCTCCCTCCTTCTTCCTGTGCTACAGAAAGCTAAAAGGCATAAGCTTTTCCCACCTGTCCTCCCCCTCCTTTCCTGTGTCAGAAAAAACCAAAAAGTAAAAGTTTGCTCAGGAATTGTGTCACAGAAGGAATTAGAGTATAATACCAGTATATGTGGTGGTTCATTGGACCTCAGGGAAAGTGGACTAGCATCCAGCTAGGGCCAGTTCTGTTCTCCTAACAGTCACTTGGAGCAGAGACCAAAGCTGGTGATTCATGAATTCTCCAGATTGGGAGAAGTCTGAGACAGTTTTGAGGTAGCCACCATTAAAGGGGAAAGAGCCAGAAAGTGAGAAAAATAGGGCGAAATGAAGAAAGATAATGCAGAAATTAACAAAGATTTCATGAGGAAGAAAATGAACAGATAAACCAACAGGGAAGATATTAAATAGCAGAAGGAAATATGACCTCTAGGTCAGGATATTGAGCCCAGTCTTCTATGAAGAAATATTGAAAGATAAGATAAAGGTGAAGAGAAGCTGGGTGGTACAGTGGATAGAGTGTTGGAGTCTCGAAGACATCTTCTTGAGTTCAAAATCTGGTCTCAGACACTTACTAGCTCTGTGACCCTGGGCAAGTCACTTAACTCTGTTTGCCTCAGTTTGTAGAATGAGTTGGAGAAGGAAATGGCAAACTACGCTAGCATCTTTGCCAAGAAAATCCCAATTGGAGTCACAAACAGTTGAACATGACTGAAACAACTAAACAATAGCAAAAAAGATAAAAGAAAATAATTAAACATCTTAGGAGAAAAAGGATAGTGTGGATTCCCAAGAGAGCCTAGAACCACAGCAGAACATTCCTAAATGGTTTAGAAGAGAAATGAGATTTTTGGATGCAGAACTTATGGCTTATAAAGCAGAAATAAATATCAAAATTTTAAAAATTGATTCCATGATGGCATATCTCACCAAAGAAGACAAAAAAGGGAATAAGCCAGGGGGAATGCAATTACATAGAAGTAAATGCCATTCTGGAAGAAGAGAAACAAAAGACAATAACATCAAAAGAAAAAATATCTCCATACAAGCAAAATCTATTGATCTTGAAGACAGACTGTGTCAAGACAGCTTAAGGGTTACAGTGATGGGGATGGGATCTGAACCCCTAAAAGGAAACAACCATGTCTCTGACCCCAAAAAGAAAAAGCCCTGCACTTTCCCACATAGCCCAGGTCCTTAGCATTCATCTGGGGCAATCAGCCTTTAAAGGCCAGATCCCAAAGACATAGTCTTTTCCTTTAGGAGTTCAGATCCCGTCTCCATCAGCAATAAATAAAAGAATAAAAGGCTAGAATACGAAGAAAAGGAAGATAAATAATGAAGAGAATGAGAGGAAATAAATCCTTTTAAGAAAAAGGTACAGAAGATAAAATTTGAAAGTGAAACAAGTTGAAGAAGCAATGGTGGAATTGAGGGAAAAGACAGATTTAACTACTTAACCAAAATTTAAAAAATTAAGAGGAAAAATTTATATAATTTGACAAAATGAAGAAAGAAAAAGAATTGATAAGTTAAGTAAAAACTCCAAACTAGGGGGAAAACATAAAATGCCCCAAACAGCAGATCAAATAGACATCTTAACCCAATATCAGAAAAAGAAAGGAGGTACTAAAGGGGGAAAAACAACTCCTGATCATGATGGATTCAAAGGAGAGTTATATTAAACATTTGATAAATAATTAATGTCTATACTATAAAACTTATTCTCAAAAATTGAGAAAGAAAGCACCTTACTAGAGTCCTTTGTAGCTAAACTAAGGAAAAATAAAGCAAAAACCAATGTCAGTAATGAATGTCAATTCAAAAATGTTAACTGTAATACTGTCCAGCAGACCACAGCAATTCATTTAAGAAATCATTCATCAAGGTCAAATAGGATTTAAGTGGGCATGCAAGGATGGTTCAACATTAGAAAAACAATATAATTCATTATATTAAAAAAAAATCCCAAACTATATGATCATTTCAAAAGTTGCAGGGAAAGTGTTTGACAAAGCACAGCACTCATTTATGCTAAAAACTCTAGAAAGTATCAGCAGAGGGGGACTTTACTTGAGTGCCATAAAAAATATCCATCTAAAACCAAAATCAAGCATCATGGTCAATTGAGATGCACTAGAAGCTTTCCCAATAAACACAGAAGTAAGGCAAAAATGTCCACCCTCCTCACTTTGATATAGTTCTGATAGCAATAGCAGTAAGACAAGAATATGAAATTAAAGAAGTAAAAAGGAGATAAAACTATTCCTCTTTGCTTGAAACATAGTAGTATGAGAAATGAGCCAAGCTTTTGTTTCCACAGAAAATGTCATATGCCAGAAAATCTTATATTTGTTGGGAAAGGCAGGAAAATGAATGGATTAGAAAGTCTTGGAAATGTTGGTTAACATTTCACTGGACAAGATGTGGGTGCCTGCTTGTTCAAATATCTATAGGCAAACAACTCCTTGAGATAAAATCCACAGACTTCAGAGGTCAGAGGAGAATTTCACTACTCTTCTTATGCTAATGGTGAAGGAAGCTAACTCTTTGGGTTTGGCCTCTAATCAATTATGGAAATTCCTTTCTGGAGCGGAGACTCCCGTGGGGGTGGGGTTTAGGAACCCTGAAGTGCCTAACTTATGAGAGGCAGGAGGGAAATTTGAACCTGGATGAATTATGAAAAAGGTTTTTGTGACTAGCTTAAGCATGTGCTTGGACCTAGGAAGAGACTCTTCTTCACAAGAGCTAAAATGCCAAGTCACATGTCAGATAATGATTCGAAATAAAAATCTTTTTTTTCTAAATTCATTTGTATCAAGGTGGAATTCTTGGTAAGATCATTATTTCTAACAGTAGTTTAACAACTAGAAAAATCCTAGGGATTAAGCAAAGACATTGAGACAAATAATAGCCTCAGCAAAGTCATAGGCTACAAAATAAATTCTCAAAAATAAAAAATATCTCTTTACAATAATGACAAAAATCCAAGAGGCAATAATAGAAAGGTAAATCCTATTCCAAATAACTGCATGATACACAAAATTCTGGGAATTAATCTGTCAAAGCACAAAAAATACTTGCTTAGATGAAATTACAAAATGTTCCTTAAAAAAATAAATAATCTGAATAGCTGGAGGAATATTTGGTGCTCATGGCTGGACTGGGGCAATGAAATAAAAATGACAATAGTACCAAAATTAATGTACAACCTTGCTAATCAACAATTTAACTTATTAACAAATTATCAAAAAGATACTTTACAGAATCAGATAAAATAATAACAAAATTCATTTGGAAAAAAACCAAAAGATCTAGACTATCAAGGGAAATATTGAAAAGATTTAGGGATTAAGGTGGAGGAATAACACTTCCAGAACCCCAACCACATTATAAAGCAACAGTCATCAAAACTATCTGGTATTGGTTTAAAAATAGATATAAATCAATGAAACAGACTAGACAAGGGAGAATCAGAAACTATGAAACAATAAGCCACTGTTGGATAAACTGAAAAACATAAATTATTTTCAAGAGAACTCCCTAGTTGGTAAAAACTTCTGGGAAAATCAGAAAGCAGCCTGGTGGAAATTAAGCTTAGACTAATACCTTGTACCATATTTCATAATACATGTTAAATGGACATGTGACCTTGCCACCAAAAAAATAGTAAAGAAGTAGATTATATACTTTTCACAGCTCTAGTTAGATGTATTTTTTTTTTTAGTCAAACAAGGGACAGAAGTAATTACAAAAGATAAAATAGATGACTTTCATTAGTTCAAAATGAAAAAATAAATTTGCACTGACAACACAAGTGTGTGACCTTGGTCAAGTCAATTAACCTTTCTGGACCTTAAATTCCTTACCAGATCTCTCCTTCTCCCCATACCCTACACAGTTATATGACCTACTGAAGTAATCTAAGAACCTCTGGACCCTGTCATATACCCCTATGACTAGACCCATAAGACTTCCAGATTTTATCATCATCTTTCCAGCTTGGCATACCATATATAGTAAATTCTTAAATGCTTTTTCAACCATTTATTTATTATTATTTTATATATTTATATATTATTTATATATTTATATATATTATTTATATATTTATATATTATTATTCATTCATAATAGGTAGAGTGGTCTCTACTATCTCTCTTTTAGCTTACAGCCCAGAAGCTTAAGCTTCAACTCTTTCAGGGAGACGGGGTCATTCACATAGTCAGTATCATATAAGTGCAGGATGAGTAGAAATCTTCAAAGACTAGTTAAACACTCAGGGGTGTTTTCCCCCACGGACTTTGTCGGCTTTCTTGTTTTTCTATGTAATGGGCGAATGGGATGGCTACCCTCACGATAACATCTCACTACTTACATGGGCATGTATGTGGTCACTTACTTTCTAGGTAAGCTGCTCACTTTAACCTTCTCTCAAAAGGGCAGGTCTAGGTTTCCAGAGAAGGACTTCCACCACACAGTTACATTCAAATTCTCTCAGGCTCCTAGGAGTAATCCTCTTGAGAAGAAATATATATCCCTACTCACCACTCTAGTTCTTGAGCCCCCACTGATGTACGTTTTTTTAAAAAAAACACAACCAACCATTCACAATAATGACACTTTTAGATTTTAAGCATAACCATTTATTTAAGAAAGCAAAATAAATAGCAATATCACAGGTTTTAACTTATCAAAGCAAGAATATGAACAATAAAATAGATAATAATCCAGAAATGTCTGGTCACACTCTCCCACCAATGCAGTGAGCATCTGCTGGGAAGAGGAGAACAATCAGAAACCTGCTAAAGAAACTCATTCTTTCAGGGTAACTCAGAGATCTCTAATTGTAAACTTTAGGGTCATCTTTATATCTCAAGAACCATCAAAAATAGGTCCCTGTCCAATGTAGTGTATGTGTTGAATAGATGCTTTCTTTGTTAAGTATTGAATAGATGTTTTCACTGTTAAGCTGACCAGCACCTTACTGGGCAGGATATCTCAACGAAACTAGTTGATGTACTAAATGACAGCCCCAATTCTCTGCTTCCAGTTCTGTCCCTTTGCTCAACTACATTTACTCAATAGCATCTATGATAGCTGCCATGTCAATATTCAAACTTAGCTAATGCAGTTCTAAATTTGTCCTCTCTCTCTCTGTCTCTCTCTCTCTCTCTCTCTCTCTGTCTCTCTCTCTGTCTCTCTCTCTTTCTCTCCTTATCTTTCTGGGCTTAGATTTACAACAAATTCCATCATAGTTTCTAAATATTAATAACATTTTCCTCTTTTGTTTATAATCAGATAAATTACATTTGTACCACAATCATTACAATACTTCTGAAGTCTCTATGTAAACAGTTTATCATACTGAAAATGAGCAACTGCTTGTCTCAGAACTTTCAATCAGACTTAACCCTCGGCAATCATCTCAGAATAAGTGTCTCTTAGAACTATGAGCAGAATTAAATCAGCAACAATCCTTAAAGGATTAGTACATTATATATAGAAAGAGAATCTCTGCTTTCAGGAGGCAAACTTTTCAGGAACGTAGAACAGCTAGTCAAGTATTATCCAAAGGCATGGAGTTTGTTTCTTGCCCTTCCTTTTCACACCCAAAAGAAATCAAGTTTCTGTACTTAATGTCTCCCTAATTTAGGATTACAAGACCCTTATAACTTAATTTCTGAGTACCAAAATTCACCACTTAAAATCATTTCAGGGGGTTCCACTTTCAACAAATTGTAACGGGCTATTTGGGTTGGAGATGCTCCAGTTTTCCCAACCCTGAGATTCTTTTTTGATGTCCTAAAGGGGGAGGGCAAAGAACAAAAAAAGAATCTTGGAGGTGTTCTTGTCTACCATCCTTTATTCCATATTCCTACCTTTATCATGAACTGGTGGTTAGCAATATGCTATTGTACACATCAAAATAATTAAGGGGGAAAGAGGGAAGGGAAGGGAATAAGGTTTTTTTTATATACGACCTACTATGTGCCAGGCCTATGCTAATTGCTTTTACAAATATTATCTAAGTTGACCCTCACAACAACCCTGGAAGGTAGGTACCCATTACTATTCTGATTTTTTATCTCAGTTGAGTAAACTGAGATAGACAGTAGTTAAGTGACTTGTCCAGGGTCACACAACTAGTACGTGTCTGAGGTCATATTTGAACTCAGATCTTACTGATTTGAGGCCCTGCACCTCCTTTTCAGCTGCCTCTAATTAAAGCCAGTAACTAAGCGTTCTACATTCTACTCACTCTCTTTTGTGTGTAAAATGAGAGACTAGACTAAGCCAGCACTAGACTATATGGCAGGTAGATAAAATGTCTGAGTTATCTACCTTGTACTGACAGTCCTCTCCAGTCTGCCTCAGAGGTGGAGCATAGAGGACAGTGACTAGGAACCTGGAAGAATGGTGGAGTCACTTTTTATAGTAGTGAAGAACATCACTACTGTGTCATTCAAATTCCAAATGTACACTTCTCTAAACATTGAACTCACACAAGACAAGCGCTCATATGGTGATCAGAAGAAGGGATACAAGGACACTCTCACGGTCTCTCTGCAAAACTTGGAATTGATTGCATGACATGAGACACATCAGCAAAGGACCGCCCAGCATGGCATTCCCACATCAAAGAAGGTGCTGTGCTCTGTGAACGAAGCAGAATTGAAGTAGCTCAAAAGAAACACGAGATGGGCAAATTTAGAGAATCCACCCCAATGTTCACATGAACTATTTGTGGCCAACCTGTGGCAGAGCATTCTGAATTCATGTTGGTCTGTGCAGCCACAATCAGACACACTGCACCTTGCGCCTCTAACATAGTGATGTTATGTTGGTCCCCTCCAAGAATGAAGGGCAACAACCAATCAGTTGGGGAATTATTTTTTGTTTTTGTTTTTTAATTTTTTAAAATTTATTTTTAGTTTACAACACTCAGTGCTACAAGTTTTTGAGTTCCAAATTTTCTCCCCTTCCCTCTCCTCCCCTCCCTCCGCAAGATGACATGCAATCCAATATAGGTTCTACATATACCTTCACATTAAACTTATTTACACAATAATCAAGTTGTAAAGAAGAATTATAACCAATGGAATGGACCATGAGAAAGAAGAAACACCAGTTGGGGAATTGTTGAACAAATTATGGTATATGAATGTGATGTCGTAAGAGAAATCTAGGAAGACTTGTATGAACTGATACAGGATGAAATGAGTAGAACCAGTACAATTTATCCAATCACAATATTGTAAAGACAGCAGTGAAGGACTTAAGGATTCTATTCAATACAATTATCAACCACCATTCCAGACGACTGATGATGAATCATGCCATCCATCCCCTGACAGAGGAGATGAAGAATGAGATGTAAATATTTTTGGACACAGCAAATTTAGGAATTAATTTTGTTCCACTATGCATATTTGTTATAAGTGTTTTCTTTTTTGAAATGGGGGAAGGTGAGATAGAAAGTAAATTTTTATTAATTTAAAATATTAAAAGAAGGAAACAAGATACAGAGGGAAAAGAAAAGGACTAGTCAGTTTTTTAAGTTTATAGCTATTTCAGAAGTAAAGCTCGTTTGTAGGAGAAGTTTTGTGGACTAGCTGTTCATCTAGAGACTTATAGTTACAAAGCACTTGACTAGCTGATTTTTAAACTTTTTTTTCAATCTGACATTCTGTTATTCCATGAGAAAACTGGTCAAGTTTACGACTGGGGAAATTGTGACAGAGACTAAGGAATTGTTTTCTCAGGGTACAATGTCCACAGTTGAACCATTTTATAAAGGAATTTCTGGTGCTGAGCATGGGTCTCAATGTAAATGCTACTGTCTTCATTATTGTTTCTGTATTATTTAGTTAAATCTCCCAGAGTAACTTGTACTCTGGGAAGAGCAGGCAGCATGGGAAGTGGTGAGACGCCCCATCTCTTAGTGTGTCACATTGTTTATAATGGAAATGCTAACTGAAAGGAATCTTCCATGGTGTCTGCTGATTCCTGTCCTGATAGAGCCAATGGAATCCTGATTTACAATGACCTATTCTTGTCCTGCCTGCATGAAGTGGGAGAGTATCTCTATCTGGCCCTCTAGCCCTCTGACCCCAAGCACAATGGACAGCTTTCATAGCATTGAAGTACTTCACATATTTCTGAGGGTAGATACTATAAAATAACCAGCACAGACATATTCAGCTCTTCATTTCCTGACCCTCTCCCTCCCCCTTGCAGGTAGGGATGGGGGATGCATCTGATTTGCAAATTTGTAGCTAGAGTGAAAAACAAAGCCAGGCTTCTTTTCTTTGTTATTAAATTGGCTTCACTGGAGCTGACGCAAGAGAATTAGCCTTAAGTAATCTTTATTTCAGGACTTGCCATTTTTGTTTGTCCTTCCTCCTGAAGAGGAGAACCATGATATCAAGAAGATGATGACATGACTTGCAGGTGAATTGGATTTAAGTGAGGGAGGGGTGTGCAAAGTCACCAGCCTCACTTTCTCCTCTGGAGTCATCTGGGTCCAGTGACAAGATATAGATCAGGATGACTGGAGATGACCCCCTTCAGAATTAGTAAAAGAAAAAAAAAGTCTAAATTCTTTTGGATAACCCTAAACTGAAAACCATTCATCCTCTCAAATTTGGAATTTTTCTCTTAACCATCTCCCCTTCCCCTCATTCTTACACAGAAACCATAAACTACCTGAGCAGGAATCTTGCCTCCCTCCACATCCCAGGCCCACAAACAAAACAATACTGTCACTCCTGATTATAAGGAAGCTGCTACCTCTCTGTGATATAGAGAAGCTTTGCAAGTATTCCTTCCTATAAAAGCCTTATTCCATATGCTCCAACATGATCAGTTAAATGGGAAGAGCTCAGAGGCCAGGCTATGAGGGAAGGGTCCATTTGACATTCTTAAGAGAACTCACCCAGGAGGATGGAACAAATTCACACAAATGAAGGTATTTAAATTTGGGGTCCTCTAGAGCAGTGGTGTAAAACTCAAATGGAAATGGAGGCCACTAAACTGTACATAAAAATTCCTGTGGGCCACATATTGACTTAGAAAACCACATATTAATATTATCTATGTTTTATTGTATTTTTGTCTTGTTAGATATCTCTCAGTTACATTTTTAACCTGGTTCAGCTCTACTCTTAAGTATTTTGGGTCTGCTCCAGAGTAGTGGTTGTCAAACTTTTTTGATTATTATTTTTTTAAATGCAGCCCACTTTGGGCTTCACTCTATCTTGTCACCATGTGATTAGCAGAGAGAACCAGTTATGAAATGTCTGCTTATGCTCTGAACTGGGGAGCAGGGCTACCTAATAATGGCCTGAAGCAGGACCCCAAGGCTCTTGAACCCACATGGAGGTTGCATTAGCCAAACAAGCTGAGTATGTTCATAAGTCCTCCTTCACTGGTATTCACCCCTACAATAGTGATCAAAGAAAGGGACATTCATCCTAGGCCCCAAAGTATTCTACTTCTCTTCTGGCATTGTTTGAGATACAGCAAATAGCTAACATTTATGCTGTGCTCTGCGATTTGCAAAGCACTTTACATATATTATCTGATTTGATTGTAGATAGATGGATTGATACTTTACACAATGCTATTAGGAGCATCATTTTACAGTTGAGAAACTGAGGCTGAGATGGGTTAAGTCACTTGTCCAGGGTCACACAGAGACTGAGTATCTGAGGTAGGATTTAAATTTAAGTCTTCTTAAGTTGAATACTTTATCCACTGAGCCACCTATCTACCTATCTAGTAGACAGATAGGATTGTTACCCAATACCTCTCTTGGAGACCAAATCCTTGGCATACACTTCCCCTTCCTCGCTGCAGAGTTAGAAATCACAATCTTCCTTGGAGGTAGGGTGAGCCCAATTCCTGGTCTCATTAGTTCCCATGGATTTAATTATTATCTCTCTGCTGATGAGTCTCAAATCTGCCTTTCCTGCCCAACCTCTCTGCTGACCTCCAATCTTGCAATACCAACTGCCTTTCAGATATCTTGAACCAGATATTCCAGTAGACATCTTAAACTTAATTTGTCCAAGATGGAGCTCATTACCTGTTCCTGGCCCAAACCCTCCCCATTCCCACTTTCCATATTACATTGAGGGTAATGCTATTCTCCCAGTCCCTCAGGCTCCCAACCTCAAAGTCATCCTTCATTCCTCACTATCTCTCACCCTCCATATCCAAACTGTTGCCAAACCCTATTGAATTGACCCCTGCACATCTCTCCAATAAACCCTGTTCTCTCTTCTGACACAGCCACCACTCTGGTACACGCCCTTACCACCTCATTCCTCTACCATTGCAATTGCCTGCCAGTAGGTCCGCCTGTCTCAAGTCTCTCTCCAATCCATCCTCCACTCAGCCACCAAACTGATTTTCCTAAAGTACAAATCCAACCACGTCACTTCCCTACTCAATAAACTCCAGTGGCTTCCTATTGCTTCTAAGATCAAACACAAAATATTCTGCTTGAAATTTAAAGTTGTTTCAATGGGCTGGTCACGTTATTTAAATTCAGAACATACGCTTGCCAAAAAGACTGTTTTATGGAGAACTCAACACAGAGCAAGTGTTCACATGGTGGTCAGAAGAAGCAATATAAGGACACTCTCAGGGTCTCGCTTAAGAACTTTGGAATTGATTGTGTAACATGGGAGACACTGGACTGCTCAGCATGACATTCCCATATCAGAGAAGGTGCTGCGCTCTATGAGCAAAGCAGAATTGAAGTAGCTCAAAAGAAATACAAGTTGCACAAATTTAGAGAATCCGCCCCTAATTTTCACATGGACTATTTGGCCCTGACCTGTAGTATAGTATTCCCAGCTCATATTGGTCTGATCAGTCACAGCCAGACACACTGTAACTTGACTCTAGTAGAGTGATATCGTGTTGTTCCTCTTTGAGAGCAAAGGACAACAACCAACCAACAAGCCAGCCCCTCCTACATTTTCAGTCTTTTTATATCTTACTCCTCAACACTCATCTTTGAACCAGTGACACTGGTCTCCTAGCTGTTTCACACACAGGACACTCTATCTTTCCGTTCCAGGTATTTTCTCTGGCTGTCCTCCATGCACAAATTATTCTCCCTCTTCAACTCCATCTGCTGACTTCCCTGGTTTCCTTTAAGTTTCAACTAAAATCCCACCATCTATAGGAAGCCTTCTCCACACCCTCTTAATTCCAGTTCCTTCTCTTTTTTAATTATTTTCTATTTGTCTTGTATATAGTTTGCTTTGTATATATTTGTCTGCGTGTTGCCTCGCCCATTCGAATGTAAGCTTCTTGAGGGTTAGGAGTATCTGTTGCCCTTTTTTGTATCCTCAGTGCTTGGCACAGTACCTGGCACATAGTAGGTGTTCAGTGTTTCTTCACTGATTGAAAATTCCAGATCAGGTATCTGTTCATACCACACTCAAGCCAGCTGTCTTCTAGATAGAAACCACACATATATCTTATACTCACATGCTATCTGGGAACCAATACTCTTAATACGAATGCTCCCCAGATTTTTCAGCAAAACTAGTTTTGTAAACCCAGGAAACTCAACAATTGACAGTAACACATCTTGGTCAATTATACCTCAATAAATCACTCACATATACAATTTTCCTCTTGAAAGCAGGAGTTTTTTTTTTAACATACAATACTTAGTATTGACTATTTGGGAGACATTTTAGCTCTAATGCATACATATATGTATAGTGATTTAACAAATATAGTTATCCCTTCAACATTGTGACTTTCTCATCCCAGTTTTGATATATAGTGGGTCAGCTTAAGAAATCAAATGGGAATTTTTAGGGAGTTTTGTGAAAACTGCCAATAATACTCAAAGGCCAGCAGATGACATAGAGCCTATGACCAAACACTTAAACCAAATTTTTCAATAAGGTACTGTAAACACCCCATAAAAGAAAAAGAAAATCAGACTTTTTCTCTGGTAGGAAGGCCAAAATATTTTACGTGGATTTACCAGATTGTGAGGGCACTGTGCCCTTAAATCCTGCTATGTGAAAGTGATAAATTCTTTTCATGGGAAATTGTAATTTTATTACAAAATCCTAATCAATTCACCCATACATGTAAAGATTTAAATTTCTTATGGCAGAAGTCCTGATGTATCTATTCAGAAACATGGCTCACAAGGCTAGAATCACCTCTGGGCAGCCGTGATGCTATAGCAAGAGAGGGTTTCTCGAGAGCCTAGAAGTATCCAGGTCCCAAGAGTTCTCTTGACTAAGATGACTAAGTTCTACCCATGTTGTATAGTTTTGTTAACTTTGTTTGTTCTTCCAACTGCCAGGTTCTTTTTTGTGCCTCAGAGGCCTCTCTCTGACTACTTCTGGTCCAGCACTTCAGCTCACAAAAAGTCATCTCTTTTTTTTTTTAATGTAATTTGGTTCTGCTCCACTTCTCCTGTAGCATGAGATTGGAGAATATCTCTAATACTTCGCATCAATTTAGGTCTGTTCTGTGTTGTAATTAGTTCTTCGTTGAAGGTGGGAGAGAAATTATAATTCTTCCTATTTCCTCCCAGACTTGCGGTCTATCAATATTTGGGAGTATATACTCTCTAATTATTTAATGGGTCTTAGAAAAATATATTCTCGCTGTGATCTACAGAAATCCGTGTCTCCGATCCAGTCAGATAGCCTTTTTCCTTCCTGAGGCCTTTTTTTTTTTTCCCACACTGAGTCAATCCCCTGTGAATATACCAATAAGAAATTGGGAAGTAAAATAATTTAATTTATTTGTGGCTACATTAGACATTTAGCAGGAAGACTGCCAACAATGGCATTAGGAACACATCTTTACCCTCATCTGCTGTCATGAACATGCAGCATGATTTGGTAGGAAGGGAAAGGAGGGAGGACAGGAATGAGTATTTATATAGCATCTATGATGTGTGCTAGGCACTGTGCTCAGTATTTTTTTCTTAAACAAATATCTCGTTTGATCATTACAACAACGCTATGAGGTAGATTTTATTATTATCCTCATTTTTCATTTAAGGAAACTGAGGCAAACAGATGCTAAACAACTTGACCAGGGTCACACAGCTAGTGAGTGTCTGAGGATGAATTTGAACGCTTGACTCCAGGCCTCTATCAGATGTGCCAGAAGCTGCCTCTAAGACCAGTAAATGGTCTTGGAGTCTCGAGATCTGGGTTCAAGCCTCAGCTCTGCCCCTTACTGACTGTGAGACAGGTCACTACTTCCATGGGCCTCAGTACTGACATATATAAAACAAATGAAATTTGGCTAAAGATCCTTCTGAGCTATAACATTCTATATGTCTATGATTTATCCACTGCAAGAAGAGACTAAAGAACACAGCCGGTCTGTGATACAAGGTAGAATAGCAACATTGGTCGAGGGCTCTGCAGTCCACTTGATGAAATTACAGCATTTAAAAGACCAGTAATAGAGATAACAGGATGAGGTCACACTCCTTTCTGACTCTACATCTGAGAAAGTTCAAGATAAAAGAGATCAGATGGCTTATGTGGGGTCATATAACAAAGACTGGTTTAATACTTATTTACAGTTTTTCTAATTTTCATGAAGAAAAACCTGCTCTGGAAAGTGAAGGAGGGAATTTAGTTCTATTTGTCATACTCTCCACAGTGGATGCCCCAGATCTTTTCTTCTCCCCTCAATCTTTCATTTCTCCCTCTTTATTGTTCAGTCATTTCAATCATGTCTGACTCTTCTTGACCCCATTTGGGGTTTTTTTAAATTTATTTTTAATATGTTAAGTTTTCAGCATTGATTTTCACAGGTGTTTGAATTACAAATTTTCTCCCCATTTCCACCCCCCCCCACTCCAAGATGTCGTACACTTTGGTTGCCCTGTTCCCCAGTCTGCCCTCCCCTCCGTCACCCCATTCCCTTCCCAACCCCCTTTCCCTTCCTTTCTTGTAGGGCAAGATAAATCTCTATGCCCCATTGCCTGTGCATCTTATTTTCTAGTTGCATGAAAAAGAACAAAACTTTTTTACTTTTGAACATCCAAATTCTCTCCCATTTGGGGTTTTCTTGGCAAAGGTATTGGAGTGGTTTGCTATTTCCTTCTCCAGCTCATTTTACAGATGAGGAAACTGAGTCAAACAAGGTTAAGTAATTCACCCAAGGTCACACAGCAATTGAGTGCCTGAGGACAGATTTGAACTCAGGTCTTCCTGACTCTTGATTCCAGGACTGACACTCCATCCATCTTTTCATCAGAGGACCTTGTCTTAGAAAATAGAAGCCATTTGCAATCATCTCTCTCTCTCTCTCTCTCTCTCTCTCTCTCTCTCTCTCTCTCTCTCTCTCTCTCTCCCCACCCCGACCTTTTCTTTATCTTAAAACACCTTGATATCATGCACCATACTCATCTTTTATTTTTATCGTTCATGAAGTGATCCTTTTCACCAAAACCAGCCCATCTACGAGTATGTTTGTTCCCATCCCCTCCCATGTTCTCTGACAGATTGTTTCCACAACAATTTTATCAATTTAAAAAATTTTAACATGAACAATTTTGTCTCTCTCTCTCCTTGTTCCTTCCTTGCTGACCACAAAGGTGGCCAGGGTTCCTCATCATAAAAAAATAAAAACCAGAACAAAACAAAACTAATCCTTACTTGATGCAATCCATGAATCAATCCACAAGGATCTGTTAAGTACCTACTATGTGCCTGATACTAGGGATACAAATATAAAGAATTAAACAATTTCCATCCATAAGGACTTTACATTTTGAGGAATGCTAAGTACATACAGAATAAAAGTAAAGAGAATACATTCAATTGAACATGAAATAGTTAAATATAAAGTAGTTAGAGAAGATGGCCACTGCCACCTCTCAAGCTATCGTCCAATGTCTCTTCCCTTTCATAGCCAGACTTCTAGGGGAAAAAATAGTCTATGTACTTTACTCTTTCCTTCCCCTTTCCTCAATCCTTTGCAACCTGGCTTCTAACCTCAGCATTCAATTGAAACTGCACCCTCCAAAGTTACTAACTGGTCTCCTACTTACCAAATGCAATGGCCATTTCTCAGTTTTTATCCTTCTTGAACTCAGCAGCGTTTGACACTGTTGGCTATCCTTTCATCCTTATACTCACCCCTTTCTGGGTTTTTGTGATTATTCTCCCTTGGTTCTTCTCTTACTTGTCTAAATCACTTTCATGGTGGGGGGGGGGGCAGGACAGAGACAAGATGGCAGCTAGGAAACAGGGACTTGCTTAAGCTCTCCCTCAAATCCCTCCAAACACCTGTAAAAAAAAATGGCTCTGAACAAATTATAGAGCTATGGAACCCATGAAATAGCAGAGGGAAGCAGGTCTCCAGCCCAGGCACTCTGGATGGTCACTAGGAAGGGTCTATTGCATGGGGCTGGGAGCAGAGCACAGCCCATCACAGGCCATACCAGGACCAACCAGATTGGGAGTCAGGAAGAGCAAGCCTTAGGGCCATGAATAACTGAGCTGTGGCAGTTACCAGACGTCTCAACCCACAAACACCAAAGACTATGGAGCAGGTTAGTGGGAAAACTGCTGGATTGGGGTGAGAGAATTGTGCAGGCTGGCTTCAGCCCCAGGGGCAGCAGAGGTGGCAGGAACCTCCTGCGGCTGCTTCCACAGCTCCAGCTGCAGTTGTTTCCAGCCCCAGGCCCTCTCGGTGGGAGGAATCAAGCAGTGCATGAGAGCAAGAGTGCAGGGATTGCTTTGCTGGTGCAGAGGCAGTGTTCTCTTGCTTTGCCCTGCTCAGATCTGGGTTGCAGTCCTGGTTGGGGGTTCTTGGGGGAGGAGGAACACTGGTAGCTCTGAAAACAGCAGCACAGCCCCAGAAGCTTGGGACAAAGAACTCTCTACTCTACAAGCAGTCATACCCCAACAAAAAGCTCAAGGCTTAAGTAGTTGGCTGGGAACATGAACAGGTAGTGAAAATGGACTCCGACTACAGAATCTTTTTTTGGTGACAAAGAAGATCAAAACATACAGCCAGAAGAAGTCAACAAAGTCAAAGAGCCTACATCTAAAGCCTCCAAGAAAAATATGAATTGGTTTCAGGCCAAGAAAGAGCTCAAAAAAGATTTGGAAAAGCAAGTAAGAGAACTAGAGGAAAAATTGGGAAGTGAAATGAGAGTGATACAAGAAAATCATGAAAAACAAATCAATGACTTGCTAAAGGAGACTCCAAAAAATACTGAAGAAAATAACATCTTAAAAAATAGACTAACCCAAATGGCAAAAGAGCTCCAAAAAGCCAATGGGAAGAAGAGTGCCTTGAAAGCAGAATTAACCAAATGGAAAAGAAGGTCCAAAAGACTACTGAAGAAAATATCACCTTTAAAAATTAGATTGGAGCAAGTGGAAGCTAGTGACTTGATGAGAAATCAAGATACTATCAAACAGAACCAAAGGAATGAAAAAATGGAAGACAATG
Organism: Phalanger gymnotis; assembly: GCA_028646595.1. Taxonomy (NCBI): domain Eukaryota; kingdom Metazoa; phylum Chordata; class Mammalia; order Diprotodontia; family Phalangeridae; genus Phalanger; species Phalanger gymnotis. Next base: position 97,092,019 of record CM053627.1, on the reverse strand, counting down.
TGAAATATCTCATTGGAAAAACCACTGACCTGGAAAATAGATCCAGGAGAGATAATTTAAAAATTATTGCACTACCTGAAAGCCATGATCAAAAAAAGAGCCTAGATATCATCTTTCAAGAAATTATCAAGGAAAACTTCCCTGATATTCTAGAACCAGAGGGTAAAATAGAAATCGAAAGAATTCACCTATCATCTCTTGAAAAGAATCCCCAAAAGAAAACTCCTAGGAATATTGTAGACACATTCCAGTGTTCCCAGGTCAAGGAGAAAATACTGTAAGCAGCCAGAAAGAAACAATTTGAGTATTGTGGAAACACAATCAGGATAACACAATATCTAATATCTTCTACATTAAGGGATCAAAGGGCTTAGAATATGATATTGCAGAGGTCAAAGGAGTTAGGATTAAGACCAAGAATCACATACCCAGCAAAACTGAGTATAACACTTCAAGGTAAAATATGGATTTTCAATAAAATAGAGGACTTTCAAGCTTTCTCAATGAAAAGACCAGAGCTGAATAGAAAATTTGACTTTCAAATACAAGAATCAAGAGAAGCATGAAAAGGTAAACAAGAAAGAGAAATCATAAGGGACTTACACTAAAGCTGAGCAGTTTTGTTTACATTCCTACATAGAAAGATGATGTTTGTAATTCATGAGACTTTCTCAGCATTAGGGCAGTTGAAGGAAATATGTGTATGTGTGTGTATATATATATATATATATATATGTATATATATATATATATATGTAGACAGAGGGCACAGGGTAAGTTGAATATGAAGGGATGATATCTAAAAAATAAAATCAAATTAAGGGGTGAGAGAGGAATATATTAAGAGAGGGAGAAAGGAAGAGGTAGAATGGAGAAAATTATCTCACATAAAAGTGGCAAGAAAAAGCAGTTCTGTTGGAAGGAAGACGGGGCAGGTGAGGGGGAATGAGTGAATCTTGCTCTCATCAGATTTGACTTGAGGGAATAATATACACAGTCATTTGGTATCCTACCCCATGGGAAAGTAGGGGGAAGGGGATAAGAAAAAGGGCATGATAGAAGAGAGGGCAGATAGGGAGAGGAGGTAATCAAAAGCAAACACTTTTGAGAAGGGACAGGGTCAAAGGAGAAAATTGAATAAAGAGGGACAGGATAGGATGGAGGGAAATATAGTTAGTCTTTCATAATATGATTATTGTGGAAGTGTTTTGCATAATGAGACATGTGTGGCCTATGTTGAATTGCTTGCCTTCTTAGGGAGGGTGGGTGGGGAGCAAAGAGGGGAGAGAATTTGGAACTCAAAGGTCTAAAAGCAGATGCTCAAAAAAAAAAAAGTTGTTTTTGCATGCAACGCGGAAATAAAATATATAGGCAATGGGGTATAGAAATCTATCTTGCCCTACAAGAAAGTAAGGGGAAAGAGGATGGGGCAATCAGAATATATGTCATCTTGGAGTGGTGGGAGAGGGTAGAAATGGGGAAAAAATTTGTAACTCAAAATCTTGTGGAAATCAATGTTGAAAACTAAAAATATTAAATAATAAAATATGAAAAAAAATCTCTTTCATTGGGTCATCCTAATTGTGGGTATATCCCAAGTTCTGTCATAGAACCTTTTCTCTGCTCTCTACTCTTTCTTTTGGTGATTTCATTGGTTCCCATGGATCTCATGATCTCTATGTATCTAACTCCCAGACTTATATATCCAAATCTAATGTCTCTCTTGCCCTCCAGATTTATGTACCAATTGCTTATTGGGCATGTTATGCTGGATTTCTTGTAGACATCTAAAATTCAGCATTTTGAAAATAGAATTCATGAGCTTTCTCTCAAAGACACATGCATCTACCAAGTTTACCGATTTCTGTCTAGGGTACCACTCTTCTAGTCACCCCGGCTATTTAAAGAGCGAAAAAGATAGCTAGGCTTGGTCACAACCACTTACTTAGTCACATTATTATAACCATCTCCTCACTCTAATTATCTATGTGACCTTAGACAATGCTGTTTAACCATTTGAGGCCTTTTCTTCCTCATGTGTAAAATGAGGGATTAGACTAGATTTTCTTTAACATCTCTTTTTCTTCCAAGTGAAATTTTTTATATTTTTCCCAATTACATGTAAAAACAATTTTTAACATTTTTTTAAATTTTGAGTTTAAATTCTTTCCTTCTCTTCCCTCTCCTCTTTTTGAGAAGGTAAGCAATTTGATATAGATTTTATATGTGCAGTCATGCAAAACGTATTTCCACATTAGTTGTGTTGTAAAAAAAGACAAGTACACTTTCCTACACTTTCTCTTCCCTTCTGAAGTTGGTGCTTCATCTCTCTTTAAATTACTTATCACCCCAGTAGAGTATAAGCTCCTAGAGAGCAGAGACTACATAATTTTTGTGTTTTGACTGTCATTTTTATTTTTAGAAGGCAGTGTTATGTAACAGATAGCCAGTCCCTGTCTTGTCATCAGAAAGATCTATGTTCAAGTTTTGCTTCTGTTGCATACTGTCCATATGACCTGGAGCAAGGCACTTAAAGTCTCATTACTCTAAAGCCATAAATTATGAACAGTTGCTAATCTGCTTTGGGAAGAGCTTTTTCCTCACTGGGGGTTCTCCACACCAGTGAAATTACAGGTCTGGATCTTCCCTCACTGAAAACAAACAAAAACAACCCCAGCTTTCCCTCTGTACCCGTGCCATCCACACAGTAGGTACTTAATAAATGTGCACTAAAAGAATTGAAAGTCTATCTTCATTGTGAAACATCTCCATCAATTGGTCTTTGGGGATACTGCCACTAAAAGCCATTTTTGCATTTTTTTTAAGAATCAAAGTCATTGATCTGTCTCATTATACATCGGATCTAAAGGTATGAGAACATAGAAGTGTACATAGTACTGCACGTACACATTGCCTCTGTTTAAGCTATTCTGGCAGGAAAGCTGTCTAAACCCCTTTAATAGCAGATCCATAGCCTCCAACAGCCCTTTAACTTCTGGGAGGTCTTCAGGATCTCTGAGGCCAGGTTTAGGTGTATAGAGGAAAGAGTGGGGCACACATTCGCTATGGTAATCAAAACTCTAGGGCAAGATGCGGGCTCAAAGAGGCTATTTTGGGACACATTCCCTGGGACAGGGCTGTCCAACCTTAGGTTTTTACTGAAACAATAGACAATATATTTTGATATGCCATTTTAGTCAGAGCTCTGCTGTAGCTCAGCTTCATTTACTAAAACATTTATGTAAATTTCTATGCTTGTAGGCAGCCGCTGTGGGCCGGCCACATTTTGGATAGCCCTGCCCTAGGATGTGTTCTACATCCCTGGGCTAACTCCACATGTTCCAAATGTTCTTAATTTGAAACCAAAACTCTGAGGATATGCAATTTGTTAAACACCCGTCTACATGAGGTACTCAACACTAAACACAGTACTGAGCCTCCTGATTTCCCTGGCAAGTCAGGTCAAGTCAAAAGGCACTTATTAAGCATGTACTTTATGCTAGGCACTGTACTAAGTTCTGGGAATATCTAAATGGCAAAACCAGTCCCTTGTTTCCAAGAGCTCATATTCTAATGGGAGAGGCAACATGCAAACAACTATGTACAAACAAGATATTTACAAAAATTCAACATGGTTAAAATAGAAACTTAGGATCTTTCCTCTCAAAGACACACATTCACCAAATTTCCCTATTTCTGCCGAGAGTACTACCACTTTTCTAGTCACTTAAGCTATTTAAAGAGTATGAGAGAGCTGGGCTTGGTCATAACCACTTAATCAAGTTACCGTAACTATCTCCTGATTATCACTAATCATCTATGTGACCTTAGATGAGCTATTTAATCATTTCAGGTCTGGCTCTCCAGTCTGGAACATGTGATATTCTGTAAATGGTTCTCTCTGCTAATCACATGGTAAAGAGACAGTCTGTGATTGGCTGTGGAATTCAAACTGGGCTGTATTAAAAAAAAAAAAGATAATGAAAAAGGTTTGACAATCACTGTTCTCAACAGGTGTCAAATAGGCTCTGAGCACTTAAGAGTATAGCTGAGTCAGGTTAAGATGTAATTGGAAATATTTAAGAAAAGAAATAAAAATATGATAAAACCTAGATAACATTAATATGTGGTTTTCTAAGTCAATATGTGACCTATAGTTTAGTGACTCCCCATTTCTATTTGAGTTTCATACAATTGCTCTAGAAGACCCCAAATTTAGATACCTTTATTTGTCTGAGTTTGTTTGGTGGACTAGTAGAATATTTGACATGTAGTATGTGCTTAATAAGTGCATGCAGCTTGAAAGCCAACTTAAGACCAACCTGTTGTCACCATCACTCAACAGCCTCTCCTTCCTTTATGGTTCATTCCATTCATGCCCAGATCCTTGCGGCAGGTATCTATTATAAGTCTCCAGATCATACTTTCTCCTCCTTCTCCTCTCTCTCTCCTCCTCTCTCTCTCAGAAGAGGTCAACGTCTAGCCCGCAGTTTCTCTCTCTACCCCAACTCCTGCCATCATATTTGAAAACTTCAGAACATGTCTAGATCTCCTCAAACGCCCTGATCTGCAAGCTCATACTCCTCAACTACCATTATCTACACCTTCACACCACAACCACCCCCACCAATGTATCAATAAGCATTTATTACCTACTATGAACCCATGACTGTGTTACCTTCAAGGCCCGGAAATCTGAAGATCCTCTCTTTAATCGTGACCTCCTATTCTTCTCTCCCTCTGCCTCACTCCTCCTAAAGCCCTTCCTGGTTCTCATCATGGCCTCTAGCCCTTCTGCTGTCTTTTTCCCAGTCTGTTATCCTCGTTTTGGCCTAATTTTCCTCTATTTACAGTCTTGACCCTAAAATCAATTAATTTATTTATATATTGTTCTCTACCCTTGACTCCCTGTCATACCTTGTCACACCAGTCATACCTTGCCAAACTCCAATCCTGAATTACCCCTCCTCCTCTGAACTCCTTCTGTGCTCCTAATCACTAGACATTGATAAAGAAAGGCAAGCAACTTTACCAGCTGGGTCGACAACAAATTTGCTAAGTAATCTTAACTGGGATCTCATTGGTAAAAGATAATGCTTTTATTTTTCTCTGACTGACTCTCTAGACTTTCTACTCTGGCTCTTCTAAATCTTCACTCCTTAAACCCCTTCCCAAGGCCAATTCCTATCTTATGCCATTGATTTCATCCAGTCTCTCTCCTCTGGGAACTTAGTCATTCTATCATTCTCTAATCTTCAACACTTCTTGTGTACTGGTTCTTTCCCTGTCACCCACACACATGTTCACATCTCCACTATTCTTAAAAAAGACCTTCATTTAACCCTTCCCATTCCTAATCTCTTTGGGTAATCACTCATTGCCTCCATTTTCCCTCTTCTCATTTACTTCTCCAAAAACCGCTTTTTAAGTGATTAGCCTACAAGAGAAAGATAAGGAGGAGACAACCTACTTCTGTCCAGTAGGATTCTTACTATTTGAATGGAATATACCCCCAAGAGATTTTTGAGGCCCCCATCACTTTTCAAAGTTTTATAGAAAAGGTGGTTGAGGTTATGGACTACATGGAATTATTAGTCTACCTGGATGACCTCACTATATCTGGGAAGCTTTGAGAGTTGAATTAAACCACAGTGAAGGGAGCATGAACCAATTAAGAGCTCCCTCAGGGAAATGACCTAAGAAGGAGTAGGTACAAGCCTCCCAATCATCTGATAGGGAGAGGCCTCCCAAGTAGTAGGTAAGGCCTACCCTACAGATTTCTCTTTAGCTCTTTACAGTTGGACTCCATGTGGGCTGCCTGCACCTGGAATCACTAAATGTGAGTGGAACTGGAAGCCCAATTAGAAGCTGTGCTCACACACATAAGTCTATCTTGGTGCTAGTGCTTCTTTGCAACACAATCATTTGCTTGTACTATGTGTCTAGACTTTTCAAGTGCTTCACTGTGCTACAGTTGATGAAAGTCTGAAACAACTGGCATACTTGTGCTGGCACTAGTACGATGGTCTTGTAGTTCAGAGAGGCAGACAAGTACCACCCCTTCTTCCATTCTGGTGAGCACCTGGTATCTGGTTATGCAAGAAATATAGGCCCTGTGAAAGATGCCCTGTTGAGCCAAGGGACATAGTCTAATGGAACCATACGTAGAGGAGCCAGGAGAGTTTAGGCATGACAAAGATTACTGTTGTCTATTGCTCATAGTAATAGAGGGAAAATGCATAGAAATAAACTGACTTCATCAGGATGTGAGGAAACAGAAAGAACAGGGAGGACATTTGGTCTGTTCGGTAGAACAGGAAAATCTACCTCCAACTCTCTATGAATTTGGACTTATTAGAGCTAAGACTGGAAAATTGTCAGAATTGAATTATGAGGTGGGCATCCAGTATGCACTGAGTAGGTGGTTAGACTACAAATAGTAGTCCAGGCACCATGTATCTTCCATCACCATGGATAGAAATGACTTGGGAAGTTTGGATCACATCTTGCTGCTGCTGCATGGCCCCTTCTCCTGAGGGAATGAGGAAAGAGCGTGGCCAATGACTTTCACCAGGTTAATCCATAGGGTAGGATAGGTACCGGTCAAGGGCCAGAAGCAATGAAATATAATCGCCAATGTCAGACCAAATTTCAACAGCAGTCAGGAGAGAAGCTTCTCTATTAGCTTCTTTGGTTATAGAATTATGACTCAAGTCAGGTAAACCAGAACCTGAGTGAGTTTAAGTGTTTGGGAGTACTAATGACCAAGAAAAGCTTATTAGAAACCACACTTCACACCCCAACCTCCCTGGCTGAGTACATTTCCTCCTGAAATCAGCGGTCAACGCTGACTACCAGAGCCATTGCCTATTGGGATTTTCCCAATGCTACCTGACAAAGAAATGGAAGAACTCAATAGATATCTTTGACCATTCAAAAGATTTTTTTTTCTTCCCTGGATCCACAGGTTTGAATCTGGTAATGCCCAAAGAAAGAAGAGGAATCTGTATGTGTATGTGTGACAAGAATTGAAGAATGGTGGTAAAAAAGCAAAAAGGGCAATATGGCTTAGAATCTCTCATACCTTTTGGAGAGTGCTAGGCTGATCTACTGAATTAGATTTTTTTTTTTTTTGCAGGGGGAAGGCAGGGCAATTGGGGTTAAGTGACTTGCCCAAGGCCACATGGCTAGTAAATGAGTCAAGTGTCTGAGGCTGGATTTGAGCTCAGGTCCTCCTGACTCCAGGGCCAGTGCTCTACTCACTGCACCACCTAGCTTCTCCTACTGAATTAGACTTTTAAAAGGTTTAGTTAACAACAAGCTCCAGTGTTGACTTCTGAAGATACAAAAGAGCGCTTTGTGAGACATTCTGATGCCAGTCTAGATATAGTTTGGATGGAATCTTGTGCCAAGAAAAGTGATGACTAGCAGAAGCCTATTACATTGCCCATAGGAGACCCTATAGAATTTATTATTTCATTTGTAAATGGGATTCTAAGTGGGATGTCTACAGAAAATTTTAAGACTATATATTTGTTTTAAGATTTCAAATGCATTTTAGGTATGGTGGGTGAAAGATGAAATGACTGAGGAAAACAAAGGTTTTATCTTCTGAGCATATCAATTTATGAATCAATACATGCCAATTGCCTAACAAAGTGGGACCAGACCTCCTCAATTTAGTCCTGGACCCCAAAATAGGGGGAGACAGACTTTTATACATTAAAAACAATTAATCAAATAAGGCCAATTAATTAAAAGGAAACAATACAACATTGGTAATCTGATTTCTATTTGAAGGAAAGATTAGGGACTTTCCAAATTGAGAGGAGAGTGAACAGGTGAAACACCCTAAATTCAGAAAAAGAGGGTGTTCCATTCCTCCGAGTGACTGTAAACAGTCAAAGGAACATGGAAATAATAACTGATTGATCAGCATGACACCAGTCTTCAGATAAAACATAAGGGTTGTGTGAGGTGTACAACTGTGAAATAACTCCTTGCATCGATCTTTGGATCTGAGTTTCTGGTCAGCATTACCTGGGTCCTTAGTTAAGGATCTCTAAGCTGAAGATTCAGGTGGTCCAGTTCCCCAGCCATGTAGGGACAGGCTCAAGCAAAGCAAAGTTTTCTCTCAATTCCCACAATTGAATAAAGTTTTCTCCCAGGACAGAAGTTGGACTAGACACATAATTGGATAGAGAGGGAGCTGAACTAGCTCTAGTCACAAAATGGAGTGTGATTCACTTGGTTCCCACAATTAACCTCTTGCTGTCCTAATTCCCTCAATTTCTCCTTACAGGTATGAGCAAACAATCAGGCAAAGACCTATGTCTTAACAGTCATCACATTAGATGCCACTATCCAGAGATGAATAGTGTTTCTGTAAATTATCAATCAATAAATATGTGGATTTACTGGTCAATGGACCTGGTGAATCAGGTTATGGTGTTTCTCAACAAGGAGGTCAAGGCTATACATTACAGTCTTAGAATACGCCTCACATAGGAGAGTCATCCAATATTTTTGGACTTCTTCCAATTGACTAGAAGTAAATTTTGTATCTATGAACCAGTCTTGCCTGTCCAAATTGGAATAATCAATTATCAATGAATATCAAGTTATTAAGCTCCTATATGTGTCAGGCACTGTGTTAAGTTCTGGGGATACAAAAAGAGGAGAAAAAAATCAGTCCCTGCCCTCAGAGTTTACAATGTAATGGGAGAGACAACATGCAAACAAATACATGCAAAGCAAGCTATATACTAGATAAAAGGTAATAATTAACAGAAGTAGACACTAGAATTAAAAGGGGTTGGGAGAGGCTTCCTGTTTTTTAAAAAATGGGATTTTAATTGGGACTTAAAAGAAGCCAGAGAAGTCAGTAGCTAGAGTTGAGGAGAGAAAGTATTCCAGGCATGGGAAAAAGCTAGGGAAAGTGCCTGGAGAGATGAAGTGTCTTGTTCATGGAACAACCAGGAGGCCAATACTGAGAAATGAGGTGTAAAAGGACTGGAAAGGTAGAAATGTCAAGCAAAGCATTTTGTATTTTATCTTAAAGGTAATAGGGAGCCACGAGTATATTGAGTGGGGGAGTGATATGGTAGGACTTCAACTTTAGGAAAATCACTTTGGTGACCAAATAGAGGGTAGATTGGAGAGAAGAGAGACTTGAGGCAGGCAGACCCACCAGCAGGCTTTTGCAATACAGTCCAGGAATGAGGTGATGAGGGCCTGCACCAGAGTGGTGCCGGTGTCATAGTGTAGTAGGAAGGCCGAATTTATGATCTCAAAAAGGATCATATAAATATCTGAATGGTTTGAAATCGTTGGGTATACAGAATTCTCCAAGCAGAAGGCATCAAAAAATTTATTCAGGGCCCAGAGCAACAAATTAGCGAACCAACCTCCCCATTCCAGTATTGTGAACACAAGCCTCCAGGCCCAGTAGGCCCGCCTCA
>CM053627.1:97060356-97082458 GCA_028646595.1 Phalanger gymnotis | reverse complement strand
TGCCTCAAGACCTCGCTTGAACTCCTGGGTCCACACAGGGGTCAGCTCTGCTTCGGATTTTTTTCCAGCTATAGTTTTCTTGCCTTTCCTCGCAGCCAAGCCTCTGGAGTTCTCAAGTCCCACCTCAACGACTACAGACCAGAGTCCAGAGACCCATAGGTTCCCGAATTGGCCACTTTTAAGTCCTTAGTCTACGCCCACACAGGTTTCACACCTGATAGGGCTTTGGGCCTGGGGCTTAGCATTTAACAGGTGAAAGTACTTTCACTGTAAACAAAAGCCAAACTCCTCAAGGGCACCCGTTAAACTAAGCCCATTTTGCCTTACTGGCACACATAGCAGAGAAGGGGGCTCATTTGAGACATGTTACAGAGATAAAATTGTTGGGTCTTGGCAACAGATTGGATATGGAGAGTGGGAGACAGTGAGGAATGCAGAATGACTCAGGTTGGGAGCCTGGGGGACTGGGAGGACAGTCTTGCCTTCTATAGTAATAGGAAATGTTGGGAGGCAGTAGGGACAAGTAGAGAGGGAAAGACTGAAAACAAATAAGAGAGTGGGTATAACAAAGGGGGCAATCTGTTGGAGGAGATAGGATGGAATGGGATAACTTGGACAAATATGAGTTAGCTTTAGCAAGGAGTAAGGTCACTTTATCACATGAGATAGAACTGAAGGAGAAGACAATGGCAGAAGGCATCTGATAGGAGATGAGGAAGAGGCGAGAAGAGGGAGCTCATGGTGAATGGCTCCCATTTTTTTCCTATAAAATAGGGAGCATGATTCTTGAAAACCATACATAGGAAAAACCATCACTTAGCACTTAGACTGAAGATTATGGTACAGGGGTTAAAAGTTTTGGCTATAGGTCAAATATCATTTTAGCAAACTTCTCTAAGTCATATATCCATTTAGAATTTATCTTAGTATATAGTGTGAGATGTTGGTCTCTACCTAGCTTCTGCCAGACTGCTTTCCCATTTTCTTGGCAGTTTTTGGTGAATCAACCAAGGAGCAGGGGTATTTGTAGAATAGTAAATACTATGCTATTTGCTGTTTTTCTGGTTTTTGCATATTTTGTACCTAATCTCTTCCTCTGATTGAATTCATCTATTTCCATTTAAGGTACTGTTGGGGTGCCTCTTACCCCAAACTCCCAGGCCTTTGTCCAGCAAAGGCCTGATCTCGTGGGCAATGAACAAGGCGGGAGGCATGATGGTGAAAAGCTGCTCCGATTTATCTCAGGTAAATCGTGACCTTTTAAAGCTTTGGTTAGTAGCACTAGGGCTGCCTTGGCCCACCTACTCTCTGCCTACTCTCCTCCCCTTATCCTTCCCTCGCTCTCCCCATGATTCACCTGTGCACAGGTAAATCTGGAAAAGAACCCAGCACCATGTTGCCAACAAGGGTGAGACCCTTCCTCCTGACTCCATCTTGTCCCCGCCATACCTCAGAGCCCTGAGTTTATCTCAGCAGGCTCTGGGCGTGGAGGTCCAGCAGTGGTAGGGGTCGGCTCTAACTTGCCCCGTTACAACTCCCTTTTTTTGTTTTGCCATGAAGTGGACAGGTCACAGAGAACCATAATGTCACACTTCATGCCAAACAGGGAATGGTGCATAAGGGAAAGGAGGCAGTGAAAAAGATAAGGGAGGAGACAGAGACCTAGAACCAAGAACAGAAATCCTATGCAGAGAGGGATGAGCCATTGCTTCAGCCAATGCCATGGGTCAGCTTGTTGGAAAAAGTCCAAAATGTGCTGCGCAGTTTTATCAGGGAACAAATCATCATGTGATGTGATGTTAATGTTCTCTGCCAGGCTTATTAGTTGTTGGAGTTCCAGTGTGATATTGTCCAAAACAGCACCCTGCAACTGCACGTGGATTGTGTCCCAGTTATGTTCGGTGGCATTATATTGTTTTGAGGCAAGGCAGAAAGTGTTAAGACGATAGTCACATTGTAGCTTGGCTTGTAATTCCAGATACTCCATCTTTGTGCCTAATACCCGCACTGCATTTTGTAAAGTTCTAATAGCTTGGTAAAAGTCCTCATCTATCTGAGCCTGAAGCTTGAACCCAAGGGAAACATTACGCATGAGGTCACGCAGCTCGGTGGCTTCCTGAACCTCATTCTGTGTGTTTGATACTGCCATTGCTAAGGCCGTGGAACTAATAATGAGTTCCACCAGCAAGGTGATACCAAGCGCAACACATGAGATGCACCGTCTGGTGCGAGTCAAGGCTGTTATCCGGTTGTGTAGGATGGAGAGTGTATGGCTAGCTGGGGTACGATACCACCCCTCGGTCCTTACTACAGTGAGGGCATACCGAGGCCTAGTAATAATAAAGATCCGTCCCCTGGTAAAGTTTGGCCCCATGCATACATGTACTGAGCATCTTGGACAGGATAAATTGAATACCCCTGACAAGTTGTGGTGGGGAATGAGGGTCGAGTTACCGGTGCGGTCCCACAGCAAGGCCTGAGAGGTCCCTAAACACACTTGGCCAGTAAGGCTGACATTGTTGGTGAACTTCCCTAAAAAGGACTCCGGGATATGGAACGCCTGGACACTCAGACCCCCAATGGCAAGTTGGATCATCTGTGCCAATCCTGTAGTGAACCGGCCTTCTTTGGTGGTATATAAAGGGATCGGGTATCCTGCAATAAAGCGGTCATTAATAAATTGGGAAAGGTTATGGCAAGAGGTAAGAGTCTGATGGTCCCATTCAGACTCACAACAGTCCTTTGGCACTGATGCGAATGACAGTCTATAAATGACAGAAAACCTGTGTAATTATGCCAGAGAGTAACGTTGGGATTGTTTGTATGTGTGCAAAGAGGGCGTGGCCAATGAATGCTTTCCAGGGGAGACCCGTCTTCCCCTTGCAGCACCCAACTCCATAGATGGAAAAACCGCACATTATTCATGTATTGCAATGTGTCATGGGTTTGAGTGATGTTGGCACACCATGGCACTATGTTGGAGACCTCTGTAAGGTTCCATGTGAAACAATTCCAGTTCCCAATTATAGCTTTTTGTAGGCATAAGGGGAGACCGACAATCAAGCCTGTGAAATTCATCCGAGGGGGTTCCTTAGTCTGATTCCCCTATATAAAGCATTGTCCAAACATGTGGGAAAGGTTCCCTTGTAATACGGGGTGTGGGATGGATTCACCCCAACCTATCACCCTCAACCAAGGGGGGTTATTGATGAAAGACTGGGTCCCCCTGCTGAGACCCATTAGAGAGGTCAGAAGGAGCAGGTGCAGGAGCATGTTGCTGCAGGTGAACACTTATCAGCCCCTGAAGTAGCCTCTGCCACTTCTGTGCTTGTCTTTTCCGCGTCCCCGCAACTTTCGCCTGTCGTGGTCTGCTGTTGTCTTGAGCACACGGATCCTATGAACGAGAACCCACACCTCGTCACCTTCACCTGTGGAGACACAAACATAGCCTCGGCCCCAGACAGTTATGGTTCCTGGCCCCATCCACTGTCCATCCGCATCCTTCCACATGGCAGATGCTCCAACACCTCCAAGTGCTGGTTGGGCCCCGGACTGCGGCATGGACCGTGGCTTCTGTGATGGGCCTAGGACATATTTCATTGTTGGGGAAATGTTATGATCATCAAATTTTAAGTAATTCAGTGTGTATAGAGCCAAATTCAAGGTAGTCTGTGGACCAGACCTGGCTCCCTTTTTTTGTTTTTGTAGGAAAGCTTTCAGGGAGCAGTTAGTCCATTCCAAGATAGCCTGTCCAGTGGAATTGTGAGGGATGATGTTATGTGTGATGTGATGTGAGTAATAGACCATTCCAGGCAAAAATCTCGAAAGACCTTTGCAGTATAAGTGGAACCATTATCAGTTTTAAGAATTTTTGGGATGCCATGATTAGCAAAACAAAAAAGGAGGTGTGCAGTCACGTCCTTCACCACCTCACCTGTTCTAGCAGTAGCCATGGTGAAGCCGGAAAATGTGTCCACACATACATGAATATATTGAGAACATCCAAAAGGGGAATAATGGGTGACATCCATCTGCCAAATGTCATTGGGCCCGTCCCCTATAGGGTTCCGGACAGTGACAGCAAGAGGAGGAAGAAAAGGAGCACAGCTGGTGCAAGATTTTACAATTCTCCATGCCTCAGCTTTGCTGAGACCATACAGGTGCCAGAGAGAGCATGCAGAAAGGTGAAATTTGCAATGAGCCAATCTAGCTGGTGGTGTTAGGGCCATTCCCTGAAGCGCAGCATCAGCTGTAGCATTGCCACGCACAAAATAAATATGTGAAGAAAATACAAAAAAAACATAAGGTAGTTAAAAAACCATTGTAGTTAAGAACTATGAAAGTTAAGATTTGCCAAGTACTCAAACTCTACTGTAGAGAGTGCAACTCTGATGGGCTGGCCATGTTGTTTGAATGCCAAATATACACTTGCCTAAAAGACTATTTTATGGAGAACTTACGCGAGGCAAGCGCTCACATGATGGTTGCAAAAAGCGATATGAGAACACTCTCAAGGTCTCTCTTAAGAACTTTGGAATTGTGTGACTTAGAAGACATAGCACATGACCTCCTAGCATGGCATGCCCTCATCAGAGAAGGTGCTGTGTTCCATGAGCAAAGCAGAATTGAAGTAGCTCAAAAGAAACATGAGCTGTGCAAATTTAGAGAATCCACCCCAAATGTTCACATGGACTATTTGTGCCTGACTTATGGTAGAACATTCCAACCTCATAGTGGTCTGACCAGCCACAGCCAGACACATTGTAACTTGACATAGTGATGCTATTTTGGTCATCTTTGAGAATGAAGGACAACATCCAACCAATCAACCAAAAGATGGAGGGATCATTTGGGGAACTATTGCAATTGGATCCTAATTGATCACCCTGCCTCTAGTTTCTCTCTTTTCCAATTCATCCTCCACATAGCTCTCCTACAAAGATCTCACCATGGGAAGCCTCTCAAAAATCTTTCCTTAAGCTCTATGACTTCCAGGATAAAAGACAAATCACTTAGTCTGGTATTTAAAGCCCTCCCTCCCCAATCTGACTGCCAACCACTTAATTTTCAGTATTTATTTCTTATTACTCACTTCTACTCCTATAAACTAATACCTACATCATGTGACAAAAACAAAAGCAACAACAAAAACAGCCACTGACGTGCAGAAAGGACTCATAACAATGAAATAAACATGGATTCCCAATATAAATTTCAAGTATTGTAGAATGATATTAACTTACCCTCTTTGAGAGAAGAATTAAAATGGAAAGGTTTGGGGATTAAAGGGACTTTTGGCTGATAGCTAAGGCAGTGGACATCTGACGTAATAAGTCATCACCTCTGCTTATTTCCACATAAGAGGTTCCAAAGTAAGTTTCTACATATCCTCATTCTTCTGCAAATACTTCATAATTTCAAAGAGAAGCAAAAATTTCAAACAAAGAAATCTGAAAAACAAAAATAGGCAAGATTTTTCTAGGCTGGAAAGGATGTCTCTAAACCAAGGGCTCTTAACATATTTTTTTTCTCTTTGTTTAATGAATCCTTTGGCAGCCTTGGCAAAGCCCATGAATCCTTTCTCAGAATAATGTTTTAAATGCATGTAATAAAATGTGTAGGAATACAAAGGAGACCAGTTATATTGAAATACAGTTATGTTTTCTAAGAAGAAGTTCATAGACCACAGGTTAAAAACTCCACAAAACTAGAGAGGTTTTTTAAGGGAAAATGAGAAGTAATAATTTTCTCTGATGACTATCGGCCAAGTAAATAGTGAGATGCATGACTGTAGTAGGAAGGCCGAATTTATGATCTCAAAAAGGATCATATATATATTTGAATGGTTTGAAATCGCAAGGTATGAGAGATTCTCTAAGTAGATAGCATCAAAACATTTATTTAGGGCCCACAGTGACGGATTCACGAACCAGCCTCCCCATTCCAATATTGTGATCACAAGCCTCCAGGCCCAATAAGCCCGCCTTGCAAGAGTAGCCAGGAGGCCACAGAAAAACAAGATGGCATAAATCATATTCACTGGCCTCAAGTCCTTGCTCTAACTCCTGGGTCCACACACAGGTCGGCTCTGCTTCCACAACTCCTGCTTTGGCTTCAGCTGTAGTTTCTCGCTTCTCCTCGCAGCCAAGCCTCTGGTGTTCTCAAGCCCCCCGCCTCAAGGATGACAATGCAGAGACCATTGGTTCCCGAGTTGGCCCCTCTTAAGTCATTAATCTATGCCCACACAGGTTTCGCACCTGATAGGGCTTTGGGCCTGGGGCTTAGCACTTAACAGGTGAAAGTACTTTCGCTCAAAGTAAACAAAGTAAACAAAAGCTAAACTCTTCAAGGGCTAAGGAGCCCATTTTGCCTTAAGGACACAATGACAATAACAGGTTACCAATAATTAACATAACACTTTGGTACCTCCTGAACTCCTTTCACCCTCAGTCTAATTTTTGTCTTCTTTCCTCTTCTGTCACTGCTTTCCTCCTTGTTATCTTCTCAGGTTTTGAATTTTCTCTAGGCTTTTTCTACCTTTTATTTTTCTTTATCACCCATATTATGATATGGAACTGAAATACACTTATCATAGCTGCTATATGGCATCTAATCATGGAGCACTACAGTTTCTGAAGAATAAAAATTGTAGGTCACAGGGCAATGAAGAAATGTAGGGTGGACCAAATGTTATCACCAACAACTTGTGTACAAGAAATTATGTAATGTACCATTGGAAAGAGATGTTGGCTATTCATGCATCAAAATGAAGGGAAAGATTAAAGACATTTGTTTCAAATGGCGTCCATGAATGTTAAAAGACAAAGAAAGGCTTCCAGATAGATTCTTTATAGAAGACTTTGGAGGACATGGACAGCAACCACACAGGAAGAGAAGGCTTGCATGAATTGCAACATGCAAAATGAAAGGGAGTGTCATCATCAAAGTCACAACTGATTTACTCAAGTACGTTGTATGTATCAAATAAAGATGTTTTCTGTTATTAATTCTCAAAGGGGGGACACTTTATAGTTCTCCAAAACTAGGAAACCAAAAAGTGACCTTGTACAGATTGCCTGACCTCTCTCAGCTTTCTCATCTGGAGAATGGCGGGGCAGGTAGAAAGATGGACTATATGAGCTATAAAGCTCTTTCCAACTTTAAAATGCTATGACAACATTTATAATTATAATTCTATCTCTTATTTGTGAGTCTCCCTCAGCTGATTCCTCTCCCTTCACCACATTGGACAATGGCATTCAATAGGGAGGAAGACAGTGTGGTATTGAAGAAACAACTCTGATCTATTCATAGAACCAGGCTTTAGAGCCAAAAAAGAACTTAGAAGTCATTAGTACAATGCCTTCATTTTATAGATAAGGGAACCTCTGTTCCTGGAGAAGTTAAGTGATGTGTACAAGATCCGACTGGCATTAAGTAGCAGGAGCAGAATTTGAATTCAGGGCCTCTGACTCTGTATCCAGCACCGTATTCATTACATCACAGAGTCAGAGGTCTGGGGATTGAATAATGACCCTGCTACTTAGCACCTGTGTGATCTTGGGACTCTCGCAGTCTCAGTTTGCTCAGGAGCAGTTTCATTTCTGTTTTCATATTTTCAGTGCCAATGGAGAGTCTGGAATGTAGCGAGTTCTTAATGATTGCTTGATAGGAAAAAGAGTAGGTTAAACTAGATGACTTTTAGGGTTCCTTTCAGCTCCAAATCTAGGATCCTAACTACTGATCCACAAGTTACTGTTTCTTTTTCTTTTTAAAAACATTAATTAATGTTTAGTTTTCAACATTCACTTCCATCAGATTTAGGGTTCTAAATTTTCTTCCCTTCTCTTTCTTCCCTCCTCCCCAAGACAGTGTTCAATCTGATATAGGCTCTCTGTATACATTCATATTAAACATATTTTCATATTAGTCATGTTGTAAAGAAGAATTAGAACCCATGGGAGGGACCATGAGAAAGAAGAAACAAAATGAGAGAGAGAGAGAGAGAGAGCAAATACTATGCTTAGATCTGCATTCAGACTCCATGGTTCTTTTCCTGGATGTTGATGCACAAGTTACCTTTTTAGGCACATTACTGTCTTAGTTTTAAGAAAACCTGATATGCAAAATTCACAAGTTAGGAAACAAACATTTTGAGGAGAGGAGGGTTAATACTCACATTTCCAAATATGCAAAAGGATTCACTAAAAGGTCCTATAAGAAGGGGTATAGTTATGCCTTCCACTTTCACAACTTTCCCCATTGTGATTTCAATATATCATGGGTCAGCATAAGAAATTAAATGGAAATTTTGGGAGAGTTTTGTGGAAGCTGCAGATGACGCACAAAGTCCAGGAGATGACACAGAAAAAGTTTAAAAACTCAGAAATGCAAAAACTCTATGTATATAACTATATAATAGCAACATGTCATAAAAGAAAAAAAACCACTTCTTCTCTGGTATGAAGAGAGGGCCAAAAAGTTTTACATGAATTTTCCAGATTGTGGGGGCACAGTTGCCCTAACCCCTGCAATGTAGAAGGGATAACTGTATTTTCCAGAGTGTCTTTATAAAAAAAAATTACAAATATTCGATCTACCCATAAATTTTCTGGAAACCATGGGTTGCGTACAGTGAGGCTGACTTGCTGCTTTGGCAATCACATTGACAGGGCCATGTCGTTTTTGAAAGAAGTGGCTAGCTTGAAAGAACCCAAAGACCGAAACAATCTCCATCTGAATTCAGAGCAAGAAATTTGGTTCTCTTCATGGGCCAGGGGATGGCTGAACTGACAACATTTGACCACACTGGGGAGCTGAGTGCCTGTGCCTACCACCTGGCTATTGGAGCCTCCCATGCTTCTTTAGCCCTTAGAGGAGGAAGGCTGGTCCAGAAGCCAGACGGAGGGCAGGGTGAGATAATGAAGCAGCCATAAACTAGCTGGGGAATCACAGCTGCTTCCAGGGTTGCCCTGCCAGTCTGTCCTAAAGAATAAAGACACTAAATGTTCTACAAACACGAATTTGGCCCAAAAGCAGCACATGAGGCCTGAATTAACTCTGCCTTTATTGGCTAATGCTTTTTGAACTCCAGGCCACCCTCTGTCTCTCCCTCACAAATAAAGAATGATAACAAACATAGACAAGGATGTAAATTTAGTTGATAATAGATCTCTTCCTATTTATCTCCTGTGTTTGTCAGGAACTAGCCTGTGAGTGTCTGTGCTCTCTTCTTAACTCTTCCCTCAACAGAGGCCTGCCTCATTTTAGCTGTTGTTCGTCCTTGGTTCTCAAAGAGGACCATGACACCAGGGAGGTGATGCCATGACTTGCAAGTGAATTGGATTTAAGTGAGGGAGAGCTGTGCAAGGTCACTGGCCTCACTTTCTCCTCTGTATCGTCTGGGTCCAGTGGCCAGAAGTAAATCAGGACAACTGGAGGTGGCCCCCATCTCACTTTAGTGACAATCAGAGAAACAAACACACACACACACACACACACACACACTCTTAAGGCCTTAAAGCTGGAAGGAGATAATAGTTTCAGCTAGCATTTTATCTAGTGCTTTTAAGTTCATGTAACACATTTTACATGTGTTATCTCATTTGATCATCACGATACCCCCCACAAGGTAGGTTGCTCATTTTGCAGATGAGGAAACTGAGGTTGAGACAATTGAAGTGACATGCCCTGAGTCACCCAACTGGGAAGTGGCTAAGGCAGGATTTAAACCTAAGTCTCTCTCCCTCCAAGCGTGACACTTACCACACTGCCTAGTACCTTATGGCCTCTTAATTCAGTTTTCTCCCTTAGGAATCAGACTCCAGAAGGTCCCATAGATAGTAAATGGCAGAGCTGGGGTTTATATTCTGGGCAATCCCAGTTTCTCTATTTGCCTAGTCTGTCTTAGGCATCAACCTGCCCCTGCTGAAGCCCTGTGTCCCCAACCCTTATCCTGCCATGGTTCTATAGAGTGCCCTCCCTCTGCCCTTCCCAAAGAAGCATAGATGGAGGACTGCTGGGCCATCTCATAGGCTCTTGGCTCAGCCAGGGCTGCCATGGGCTTTAGCCCTAAGAGTTACAGGCTAATACAGGGCCTACAGTCAGGAAGACTCATCTTCCTGAGTTCAAATCTGGTCTCAGACTCTTAACTAGCTGTGTGACTCTGAGTAAGTCACTTAACCCTGTTTGCCTCAGTTTCCTCATTTGTAAAATGAGCTGGAGAAGGAGATGGCAAACCACCCCAGTATTTCTGCCATGAAAACCCCAAACAGGGTAATGAAATGACTGAACAACAACAACCGGGCTTAGATGACACTAACAAACATAAAGTAGGAGAGAAAGTAAACAGAAGAACATCAAAGGAGAAGAACAGTAGATGAATGATAGAAAAAGCAGATGGACTTTTAAAAAAAGTATTAAGTCATCAAACACTGCTCAGAATTGCTTCAGATGGACCATAGACAGCTAAATCCTGGACAAACTAGATGCAGATTCTATGGCTTTTGACATTAAGAGCAGAGAATTCAAAGCTAGAAGCTCCCTTGTGAGTCATTCAGCTTAACTCCTTCATTTTTCCAGTCAAGGACTGGGGCTGAGAGACATAAAGTAATTTGCTCAAGTTCCACAGGTAGTAAAAAACAGGGGTAGGATTTGAACCCAGGTCCTCTGACTCCAGCTTCATTGTTGTTCCTTCCATGCTGTGTTGCCTCTTGCAGAAGGAGGCTGCTGACCTGGAGTAAAAGCACATGGGTTCAGATAAAGGAAAGAATCCTGGGCCAAAAGAAGTTTCCATTGTAGTACTGGGAGGATACTATGACATGTAGAGGAGTATTAAGTAATACAGAAATAATATCAAGAGGGAATAAGTTCTAAGAACTGGGCAGACGTCATGTGGGGGTCAGCTTCTGAGGTGTTCTCTGAAGGGAGTGAGGGATTCTATGACGTAAAAGTGAGGAGGGAATATATTCCAGACATAAGGGACCACTTTTGAAGAGGCCCCCAAGTCGGAATGACTGGTCCCTAACCCCACTTGATTCCAGTGCTTTCCCTCTCCTATTTATCCTACATAGATTTGTTGGCAGGTTCTCCCCTACCCTTCCCACCAAACCCTATCAGATTATAAATTCTTTCAGGGGAGGGGGTGTCTTTTGCCTCTTTTTGTATCCACGGTCCTTGGCACTTAGTATGTGCTTAATAAGTGTTTATTGAATTGAATTGACCCTAAGCTTTTTTGAGGGGAAGAAGAGATTTTAGTACTGATGCTCTCAGCAGCTATTCCTCTTAGGAATTCTAGAAGTAACTCAGAAATCATTTTCAGGAATTTCTGCTTTGATGACCTGACGACCAGATCCCCTAGGTGAGGGGCGGGGAACAGGAGGCCTTGAGGCCACATGTGGCCATCTAGGTCCTCAAGTGGGCCCTTTGATTGAATCCAAACTTCATGGATTCAAAGGGTTGCACTTGAGGACTTAGAGGGCCACAGTTTTCCCACCCCTGACCTTGGTATAAATGAGCTGAGGGCAGCAAACAGAATGGTCAAAGACACATGGCTGCCCCAGAGACACAGAGGTTAAAGCTCTTTGGAGGCCATTCTCAGAAGGAATAATCAATGAACCTATATCCAAAAAAAGAGGAATAGCCCCAGGGTTCTAATACAATTCTGCCCATAAGATTTACCTGGCTCCCACCTCCCTGTTCTTAAAAAGCAACAGATTCTAACTATAAAATTATGCTGGCCAGTTTTCTCAAAATACACCAGCCCAACTTATTTATTCACCGTTTATCCTGGCCTTAAAAAGGAATGCCTGGGGGCAGCTAGGTGGCACAGTGAGTAGAGCACTGGCCCTGGAGTCAGGAGGACCTGAGTTCAAATCCAGCCTCAGACACTTGACACAGTTACTAGCTGTGTGACCTTGGGCAAGTCACTTAACCCCAATTGCCCTGCCAAAAAGTAAAAAAAAAAAAAAAAGAAAGAAAGAAATGCCTGTTCAATCAGCAGTCACTGGCTGCTACAAGGCCTAGAACAGGTGGAAGCCTTATTTACAGTTTCTGCCTAAACTCTCTCAAGTCCATGCTTTACTATTTGGTCTTTCTTTGTTGTTATACTAACAATAAATACATGCCTTGACTGATAAATTTCTTTGACAAAGTAAGTTTTAATCTCTATGAAAGGTGACACTGTTTCTGTAGAATTAGGTATTCGAGGCACCATAGTACAGACAAAAGGCCACTAAATCAGGAGTCAGAAGCCCTGGCTTACAGCCCTAGCTCTGCCAATTGATCAGTAGCTATGATTTTGGGCAAATCTTTTAAACTTTCTCAGTCTTGGTTTTCTCATCAGGGAAATGGGAATGGTAATTCTTACCCTGACTACTTCTTGAGGTTTATCAAAGCATGTGTGAAAGTGCTTTGTGTAACTATCAGACATGATACAAAGGATGATATGATACTATTATCCTTAATAGAAATATTTTTTACCTAAGTTGCAAATTTAACACTCTGCAAATATCTTTGGGATCTAAAGTCATATCACCAAACACAACAACACCACACCAAATTCTCACTAATATAGCAACCTAGGAGAATTTTAAATTGTGTTTCACTGGTGGAAATGGAACAATGATCCCATGCTTTTTTGGCTTTTTCTGCAAAGTCTAAACATTGCTCCTTGCATAGAAAAGAAGGGTATGGTAGGTTCAGATTAAAAACACTTTCCTCAATACAATGTCACTTTTTCTGTTTGCCTAGACAGGGTAGGTATGATAAGACCTAAGAACTAAAATGAGTTTCTCATCGTAAGTCAGATAATAGCAGAATTGAGAGACTCAGGAGGGACAGGAATGGGCAAAGTAGTTCAAAGAAAAAATATAAGTTCATTTTAGGAAGGAATCAAACAGGAGAGAGGTAAATGCAAACTCACTCTTTGCTAGATCACCCACCTTCTGGTTAATTTGGCTGAGAACTTCCTAGTCACTGGTTGAGAGGGCTCAACTGAGGTTGAAAGAAATTTCGAAGGCAAGGTCTGAGAGAGCTGACTGAGGAGAGGTACGCCCTTCCTCTGGGAGAGAAGAGCTTACTGAAGATAACACCCCTGCTGAGGGGGATGGATAAGGCACAGGAGGAGACTTCAAAGAGCACGCTGACAGGGCACAGCCCTCCCATGTGGGAGAAGCTTATCAACTACAGCTGGCTGGGTGTTGGACAAGGTATTGGCAAAACTGCAGTTAGGGTCGGGCAATCAGAGCTTTGCCTCAGGGTGTCCTATGTAGAGCATGCTGAGGTGGATACTGACAGTACTCGGGAGCCATTAGCAGCTTAGTTAACAGTCAAGATAAGAAACTACCAAATGGGAGGCTAGGGTGAGCTCCTCTACCTACCTATGCTTCCTTGCTCCAATATACCTGGCAACCTCACCAGCACTGGCTGTTGTTCCGGGATCTCTATCTCCTGACCCACTATGCTGGTACTGCTTCCATTAGACTCAAACACATGGTAGTTGCTCTACACTCAAAAATTCCTAGCTATAGCTGTGGATATTGGTGACCCTGAAGATGGCTGGACAGATAAAAAATCTACTGAGATGTCTAATAGTAAGCAGCTTATTGTGGGTGTGGGTGTGGTTTGTCCTTTCTTCTCAAAGAGGATCATGACATCAGAGAGCCGATGACATGACTTGCAATTGACTTTGAGTTGAGGGAGGGAGGGAGGGCTGTGCAAAGTAAGCAGCTTAAATGTAATGCCCAGTGAGGAATTGCTGAGCCACAGTGTCCATCAGAGAGCAGGAGAGAGCCACACCTGGCAGGGATCATGTAGGTTCAACAGAAAGCAATGATATGTTTGACTCTACCAGAAGATGTTGGCAGCTCTGAAGCTTTGGAGGGGGGATTTTCCTCTCCTTGCACATGGTCTAGTCACATGTTCACTTCATGAATACTTCTTCATGGGAGTGTTGGGGTCACATCTGTTCTCCAGGAGTAAGGGAAGCAGGACAAAAGACACCAGTCTAGACTGTTCTATTTCTTTCTACCCTAAGCTTCTGATCAAGTTCAACTCATAATTATCTTGTGTCACCATGAGAACTCAGTTGTGTTGTACTTTTTAAAGTACTCAATCTCCTCATGGAATACTACAGTCTTTAAGGAATCAAGGTTACAGATTACCCAAAGAACAATGGAAGGTCATATGGTACTGACAAGAAGGCATCAGCCCTAGTCCTAGGATCCTATACCAACAAAGAATTGTGTAGGAAAGGTAGCAGAAAGCAAGTTATCCAAGACGTGTTGGGAAAGGAATGTAGCCAGTTAAGTAGCAAGAGAGAGAGATATATGATTGACAATCCATATACTCCAATGGTATCCGAGCAATGTCAAGAGAGCTAGAAGATAACCACAATAAGTGAATTCCCTATGGAAGGACATGGTATCATATGATGAGAGGGTATAGATGAGTCAGGACCTATAGCAGGGGAGTTTACACCCATATCAGTGAGTTCACAGATCCACTGAAGGATGAACAAGCCCTCCTCACTCATCCTACGATGCTCTCAGCAGCCAGTTAATGTATTTTAACCAATTTCTGACACAGTGGCATGATGTCTCTTGGAGTAAAAACCAAGCAGAACTGCTGATGGAAAATAGAGAGCTACTGGAAAGGTGGAATCTGAGGCATCTCTAAATAAAAGCTATAGGAAGAGTTTATTGTTCCACCCACCAGCCCTCCAGTCAGAAAGGAGAGGCAACTGAGGGACTTGATGTGTTAAGTTTCCAAAACTTCTTTCAAGTCCATTTTTTTTTAAAAGTTAAATGATTAAAGAACCTGTGGGCAACTCAATTTTGTGGATCTCTCTCCATAAAACAAATCACCAAATCTCATTGGCTCAATAAGAAACTAACCCCTCAAATTCCACTTGGTGAATGACTAATTTTTAGGTACCACTTATGCAGAAAAGTGCTGCTGTCTATAAGCATGTTGCTATGAGCAAGACAAAAATAAATATTTACTTAAAGGTTTGGTCCAAGCAGTCATTTCCTGCTGCTATGGTTTATTTCACCAAAACAACATGAAAAATACATTTTTGATTAACATTTGACCCAAAGACAAGCTTTTCCTCAAGAATCTTCCCATAAGAAGTCAGCTTCCTTGGAACAAAAAAGAATATCTGTTTTCTTGGCTCAGTTTAGAGGGTATGCCTTGGCTGATAGAGGTAGAACCCCAATGTGCTCAACATTCTACAAAAAAGCAAATGTTAGGCCATCAATGTTAAAAGCTTTGCTCGTATTTTTTGCATTAGCTATGGACACATTTGGATGTTGCCACATCAGCACATTTCCCCCCTATTTTTCCATTAGGCATCTGAGGTCACAGGACCTGCATTCTCAACACATCTCCATTTTTACAATCAACGAAATGTGTAGATTTTCTTTTTTCCTTTATTTTTATTGATTTTTTAATATCACCTTCATTTTTCAATGTACCCTTTCCTGCCCTATACCCATTGAGCCATCCCTTGTAACAAAGAATAAAAAAAGAAAGAAAAAGAAAGTGGTTCAGCAAAATTAACACATCTGCCATGTCTAACAATCTATGCAATGCCACACACCTGTAGTCTCTGACCTTTGCAACGAGGGGAGAAAGGTGCACCTTCTCAATTCTTCCGCAGGACCATTTTAATTACATATTTTTCAGTTTTTTTTTTATTTTGGTGATTTTTTGTTTTAATTGTTGTTGGTGATGCTTTTCTCATGAAATGAAATAATAATAGTAACTGATATTTAAATAACACCTCCCCTGTGCTAAGTGCTTTACAAATGTTGTCTCATTTGACCCTTACAGCAGCCTTGGTAGGTAAATGCTATTATTATGCCCATTTTAGAGTTGAGGAAACTAAGATAAACAAAGGTTAAGTGACTTATCCAAGGTCACATAGCTAGTAAGTATCTGAAGACAGATCTGAACTCAAGTCTTTCTGACTGCAGGTCCATCTATCCTCTGTACCACTTACTGCTACGTATACATTTTCGAAACATAAACATATTGGGCCATGAGGTAGACTGAAAAGGATAATGTCAATCATGGGCTAACCTCTACTGTGAACCTGATATACTAAAGAGGGTGGTACCAAGATGTTATTTGAGCCATCACCAGGAAAGTAAAAATCATTTGACCCAAAACTATTTTATAGTTTAAAACCATAAAAAATGATACTTAACTTGGAACAAAGGGAGCGCTTTTGTAAGGATCAAATGAGACAATATTTATAAAGCATTAAGCACAATGCCTAGCACATAGTAGGTACTTAATAAATGTTACTTTCCTTCTCTCACCCACAGAGGAAATAACACAAAGTCCTAACTAAAGACTATTTGGAAAGAAATAAAAATATTATCTTTATGTCAAGGAGTTCTTTTCATTTTTAATCATTTGAAGATTGTTTATAATCTAAGAGAAATTGTTTAAGTGATTTAAAAATACTTAAAATGTCTTCCTTCTTAGCTCCCAATCCAATTTTCTTTTAATTACCATTATACTCTCTAGGCTAAACATGTTCCCTCAAATTTTTTATATCAATAAATTACTTAATGAAACCCTTTTTTCCTCTCTCCAAAGATAATGAAATGGGTAGACTCCAGACCATTATATAATTAAATTGCTGTGTTAATTACAAAAATGGTGTTACTAATTAGAAGACATATCAGATTTTTCTCACTCATATCCTGGCTTCTCCCTACTACTCCAACTCCAAATTAGATTTGCTTGAATGAAAAATGCTTTGAACTCACATTTTTTTATTGTTGTTTAGTCATTTTCAGTCATGTCCCACTCTTTGTGACCCTATTTGGGGTTTTCTTGGCAAAGATTATAGAGTGGTTTGCCATTTCCTTCTCCAGCTCATTTTATGGATGAGGAAACTGAGGCAACCAGGAAGATGAGTCTTTCTGACTCCAGTACTGGTGCTCTATGCACTCTGGCATCCCCTAGCTACTGGAACTCACATGTATCCTTGTGTAAATTCTAACAACTGGCCAGTTAGTGGAGACTGGGACTAGACCTGTAGTTTCAACAGTATGAGAAACTCCTGGTACCAGTGCAAATTGGCATCTTCTCTTCAATTTACAATCTTAGACAGTTGCTAGGGTGTGGAAAGATGGAGCTCATAGGATCATTGCTCTGGAGCTGGAAGCGTCGTTATAGGTTATTAAGTTCAGCTTTATTTAGGGTCACATAGCCAGTAAGAGGTAGGATTTGAACCTAGGTCTTCCTGACTCTGCAGCTCTCTAACAGCTACACCATACTGCCTCTCTCTTATTGCCTAATGGCATTTAAAGTCACAGGACATGTGTATGTGCTACATTGACGTGATTCAGAGGCATTCATACTTTTCTAGACTGCTGACTAGTGTCTTAGTATAATCAGGATAGACCTCATTGGAGGGGAATGTGGGTAGCAGCATGGATGAAAAACAGAGGCCTGCTGGCTTCCAGCCTTAGCTACAACCACCCTAATAAGGCTTGGGGTTCTCTCTTGTGGTTAGGGTTCAAAACCTTCCTTCATTAATGCTTTATAATAAGTCATCACAACAATGATGCTCCCTTACTCTTCTTGACTGCACTAGAAATTGCCTAAGCATAATGTAAGGGATAATGTAAGCATATACTCTTTATGGTCTGCACAAAAAGTCTAACTGCTCAGCTTTGGAATGAGTTCTTATCAAACTCTCTTTTGTCTGGATATCCCTTCTCCCTCCCCTGTCCCTGCACTTTATCCAGTTTCCTATCCAGGTAATTCTTAGTTTAGGGTCTCTTTGGCCAAATGCCCAAAAAGAATTGTATTTTTCCTCATTTAAAATGAGCCAGGGAGCTTGGTGGCACAATGAGAAGAGCACTGGCCCTGGAGTCAGGAAGCCCTGAGCTCAAATCTGGCTTCAGACACTTGACACATTTATTAGCTGTGTGACATTGGGCAAGTCACTTAACCCCAATTGCCCTGCCTTCCTCCCCTCAAAAAAATAAAATAAAATGAGCCAGAGTACAAATTCCTTCTTTCTAGACTAAGTTTGAGCTGCTGTAAATATTTTTTGTACATATAGAACATTTTCTTCTTTCTTTGATCTCTTTGAGTGGTGTAGGCCTAGTACACCAGTACTAGTTTCTGGGACAAAGGGTATACACAGTGTAGTATCTTTGGGGGCATAATTCCAAATTGACTTCCAG
Organism: Phalanger gymnotis; assembly: GCA_028646595.1. Classification (NCBI taxonomy): domain Eukaryota; kingdom Metazoa; phylum Chordata; class Mammalia; order Diprotodontia; family Phalangeridae; genus Phalanger; species Phalanger gymnotis. Next base: position 97,064,246 of record CM053627.1, on the reverse strand, counting down.
AATGTCTATACTGTACCACTAGGTTTGATGGTACACTCAGCTGATTGCACTCTCCTCCACCTACCACTGCCCCAATACTGCTAGTGCCTTCCCTCTCAACTGTCTTATATTTAACAATTATCCTTTACATACATATACACAAACTCATTATTTCTCCCACTAGAAGATAAATTCCTTATGAGTGTGGATTATTTCATTGTTGGTATTTGTATCTCCTGAGCAGATTCACTTAGATTAACCTCTATTTTTGTTAGTTTGATTATGTCCCCTACCATGATGTGAACCTTCCACATCTTAGTAGACAACTCAGTAATTTGCTGTGACCAAGACATTTGATCACCTGATGACCAATTGGTAATTGGTACCGATTCCGGTAATAAAGCATCTTTGGTTAGGCTGGTCCTGAGATGACATACATATTATACAGCACTGAATGAGGACTCAATTTTTCTGGCCTTATAATACTTACCAGAGCTTCCATGCTGCTTGAAGAATTTTCTAGAACCCAAGGTTTCTTCTACATTTTGATGAAGTATTGGAGTGGGATACAAATGCTATCAATTCCTCTCTCAAAATCTCTCTCGTCTACTCCATTTTCCGTACTCTCGCTATTCCACCACCATCATTGTAATACAGATCCTTCTTAATTCAATGCCTGGATAATTCCAATAGCTTTCTTTTGGTCTCCTTGACTGTATTCCCTTACCTCTCCAATTAATATTGCCCACTGGCCAGGCTAATTTTTCCTTAGCCATTTTTAAAAAATCACATTTTTAAATCCTTTGCAGAAAAATCTACCACAGCTTCTTATTACATCAAGTTTAAACTCCTCTGACTGACTCTTTAGGCTCTTAGTAAGCTTTCTTGTTGTTTCAGGGACACACTACATTCATTTCTATTGGCAGATCTTTTCTCATGATAAGCTTTGTATTAGGAATGTCCTTTTCCACTTCCCCCGTCCCCCCTTTAAGTCTTACCCATCTTTCAAGAGCTACTTCATGGCTAAGAAGTTTAGAGTGTGAATTTGGAGCCAGGAAGAATTGAGTTCAAATCGATGCCTCTGAAACATAGTAGTTGTGTGACCCTGGATAAATCAGTAAATCACAGTCTCAGCCTCAATGTCTTCTTCTGTAGAATGGGGATAATAAAAGCACCTACTTCATAGGGTTAATATCAAAAGATAAAATGTTTCTGAACAATTTTCAGACCTTTAAATGCTACATAAATATTTGTTGTTGTTCTTCCATAAAACAGTGAATTCCTAAATTCCATATCCAAATTCCTAAAATACTTACAACTTGTGTTACAGAATTTGTTATAATCCTATGTTTTATATGATTTGTGAGTCATGTTTTGTGAATTAACTAAGATGGTAAATTCTTTGAGGGCAAATGCTTTGTTGTCTTTCTTTAGTGTCCCTTCCCCAAACTGTAGTACAAAATTCCAAACGTGGGAGTGGGGTGGGATGAAGTAGGGGCTTGAGAACTGATTGGCACCCTGAAATTTATAGTTGAAAGTGATAAACATTCTCTCTCAACACTTAGTGTGATATGAAATTTATGTGATCTTTGAGCTAAAAGGTAAAATTGAATCATACTCTGGAGGTCTAAAAAGGACAGACAAATCTGTGAGAGGCAAACTGAGAGGAACAAGGGGGACTTCGAGAGCTGAGCTTGAAAGAATCAGTGCCACAGGGGCAATGGGCAAAAGGAAACAGAAAAAGTAGTGCTGAGCTATGGCAGAGAGGGAGAAATTGAGGAGGGTTGTCAGCCTCTAGCAGAATTTCATAGTAGAAGACTGGAACTTAAGTCGACATTTGTATCCTCATTCCAACTTCTTCAAAGTTGGAGGAAAGTCTGTCCCCTTGCCCCCCATCAAAAGAAAAAGAAAAAAAGACTTTCTCTACTCCTCACTTCCCCTCCCATGTTTAACTATTTACAGACACTATAAGACACTCTAACTTGTTTTATTACCTTGTTTCCAGAAAACTGAATTTTTGTGTCAACTCTAAAGAGTCTAGATGTTAGGGATAAATATATATTTAAATTAAGCAAGGGAACCAAATATCTGTCTAAATGTTAGAAAATTTTGTGACTGGGGGCTCTGAGCTATTACATTTGTGCTCCCAACTTTTTATTTAGTATAAACTCCATAAAGCAGTAAAGGAAGGAATAAGATGGACCTGAGGAGCCTATCAATGTATTATTTATTATATGTATGATTGATTAAAATCTCAGAAAGAAAGGGGGTAGGAAGAAGAGAATGGTGATATTAGAAGACCAACCTCACCCTCCATAGCAACCGTCACAACTACTAGTGAGTATTACAGTAGCACAGTACCAGAAAGATATGGGGCAGGTGGACGGTAAGAGTGATTTTACTGGTGTGGTTTATAACCAATGAGAAAATCTCCCTTGAAGGTGTGCAAATCAGCAACTCACAAGTACAGGAAGTAGATACTCAATAACAATTTGTCAAGTGGATGAACAACTTGTTAGTGCAGAAGGATAAATGAATGGAAGACTAGTTTAATGTTTTGATAGACTCTGAAAACACTTTCTAAGCCCCAATATCATCACATACAATCCCTAAATTCCTCTTAGAAAAATGATTTATGCCCTTTAATAAGCAAAAAGTCAGGAGGTCACTTACATACCATGAGCTTCTAATATCTGGCTCCTATTGATCCATAGGAGAGGAAATTAAGACAATATGAGCCATAAAAGTTGTAGGGTTGATTGTCTCAAAGAAAATGACGGCATCTTCCACCCCCACCAGTGCCATGTCATTTTTCCATGAACTGGGCCTGCAGTGATGAAGTATGTGTGCTCCAGAGTGCTTTCCAAGTGTTTGAGCAATCCATCTGGCAGAAGCATTTAACACGATGGGATTTGTTATTGTGGCACTTCACCAAGAGCCAAGACTTATTTAATTGCATTAGTCATCAAGCCCGGTGCCACTAAGCTAGGAGCTCTCGGAGTGGTGTCTGGCTGGTGAATTTGAAAGACCAAACAAACAAGGCAAAACTACAAAGCTCTTAAATTATTCAGACCTTGAGGAAGAACTTATCTCTATTGCCTCTCTCTGCAGTGTAGCAGTCAGCCCAGTCCCTAGGTTTAAGTGGTAAAGGCAGCTTGGCCTACCTTGGGCAATTTGAGGGCTACTGAGAGACTGAACCAACTCCAGAAATCTCTTCTCCACTCACTTGCCTTTAGTTTAAATTTCTACTTTGAGGACTTTTTTTTTTTATCATAAGGATCATAGGGCCATAGATTAACTTCAGGCATCATCTAGCTCAACCCCCTCATTTTATAGACTAGGAAAAGAAAGAACAGAGGTCAATGACTTGCCCAAGGTCATTCAGATAAGTGGAAGGGCTTGGATTCAAACATGTGGCTTCAAAGTTAGTTCTTTGGTTCTTTCCAGTTTACCACATATTCAGTGAAGTCTCCTTCAACATGCAGATTTATCACCTTGAAGTGAAGAATACACCAACCTCTTAATTTTGATGATCACAGGTGGCATGCAACTAGAGAAATTATACACAGGACAATTAAGTTTTAAAGGCAACAGGAAAGTTCTTGAGCATGGGCTGCTGCCTAGGGAGGGTTGGTATGAATCAGGGTTCTCTAGGCAGTTGGGGGGGGGGGTCTGCGAGAGCATTAGGATGATGCATACCTAGAGAAAGACAGCTGTCAGAAAAGAAAACCATCTCCCAAAGGGAAGAGAAGACAATCAAGGTTGCTCCTTGTGTTGTTAAGCAAAATGGGCTCCTTAGCACTTAGTTCAACAAGTGCCCTTGAAAAGTTTGGCTTTTGTTTGCTTTGAGTAATTCAGCTATTTCATTGACTCTTACTAAGTGCTAAGCCCCAGGCCCAAACCCCTATTAG
>CM053627.1:97043528-97060256 GCA_028646595.1 Phalanger gymnotis | reverse complement strand
GTCATGTGGGTGAGTCGCATGTGTGACTCACCCCTGATGCTGAAAAAGATATAAAACTAGGGGTTGGCCTCCTCTTCCTTGGAGCTCATTCCTGTAGCAGTGGTGGTGTGTGTCTCTGGGCCAGCTCTTGTTCTGACCTCCGGGGCTGAACCTAGATGTTGGTAACTATGAATCTGTATTGGGTCTGTCTGTTGATGTTTGTAATTTGTTTGTAATTTGCTCCGAAGTTCAGTGTGCTGGTCTTTTCCCCTGAACTAAGTGAATGATATTTGTATGCTGAATTAAAGTAAGCTTGTCAAACCCCTTCAATTTGCTTTCCTTAGTTAAGCAGATCAAAAGAACCTGTGCTGTCAGCAGCTTTCTGGGTACTGGCTGTGGGTGGATCTTTCACCCCCACAGAAGCATCTAGCTGGATTGTGGAAACACTCCTTCATAATCTCGCCCAGGGTCCATCATAAGCTTTAGCAACTGTAAATGTTAGCCAAAAGTCCTAGTTTTTAAAGCTCTTTTACCTTGAAAATTAACATTAGTAATTACTCCCAACATTAAAAGACTCCCAGAAGGCAAAGTTGAGACTGAAGGGCAATTTTTAAAAAGGAAATCTATTTTTCTCTCTTAAAAAATTTCCCTTATTCTACTGTAGTGCTTCTTAAATGTTTTATATATGAATTTTCTGCTCTGAATTTTCTCTGCTACTCTCTGTATCACTTACAAAAAAGATAACATTAATAATAATGGTGTCGATGGTGAGGATAGCAACAACATTATAAGGAGCCCAGGACGGCTGGCCTCCATGACAACCAGTATGGGTAAGTAAAAAACTGATGACTGAAGATCAGAGGAAAAGAGCGTGGAGAGCTAGGAGACCTGTTGGAATCAGCCATGTGCTTCTCAGAAGAGACATGGGCCAGATGAGGAAAAGGCAAAGTCTTAACGACCCTCAGAAACTCCATTGTTGTGAAATCATCAATTGAAAAAAGTTGCATAGAAAAATGGTAACTTATAAGTGCTTTAAGATTTGCAATTTACTTCATGCACAGTATTTTATTGAATCCTAGATTTTTTTTGGGGGGGGGGCAGCGGGCTGGTCCTGCGATCTCATAAATGAACATAAATTCTAACGTAGAAACTTCATCCACTAATTCAAATCTGTGGCTCCTCTATAAGTAATTTCAGTCTTTTCCCCCTTATGTTACCTTATCAGTTTCTTTCTGACTCCTTTCCCTCTGATGGCTGCTTCTCTGAGGGACCTCAAAGCCATATCAATCTTTTCCTACTCTGAGGAATTTATTTTTCAACAGCCTCAGTACCTGTCCCAAGTGACTTTTAGGGGAACCGAACTGGTCCAAGAGCGATACCAGTTCTCTTCTTCAGGCCTCATATAGTCCCACACACATGTTGCTACCCTGCCCCAGTTTCTTCACAAGACTCTTTGAGGTCTGTTACATGTTGCCACAGAATAGTAGGGTGAGGGCAAAAGCAGGTTGTGCTGGCAGAGACTGCAGCAGCAGGTAAGGAAAGGTAACAAGCATTTATTAATCCCTTACTGTGTACCTGGCATATTAAGCACTGGGGAGTACAAGCAAAAAGAGAGATAGCCCCTGCCCTCAAAAAGCTTACATTTTAATGGGGGAAGGTAACACCTAAAAGGAAGCAGAAAGGAGGCATGGTGGTTGGACTCCAGAACACAAGCCGTTGGCATGGGTCATGCTGCCCTGCCACAGTAGGGGAGTTTGGAATGGAGGGGATCCTGAGCAAGCATGTTAGGAATTAGAGAGTAACCGTCTCTGCTCTTAATCTGCCAGGTTCTTAACTCATTAGCCGTCTTGGTGTCTTCACCTTTGGAGACAGATATAATTTCTTCATTTCTTGCACTTAATTCTTATATTGGGAGATTTTGAGAGTCTGTGAAGATTGGGAAAAGATGTCTAGTCCTCCATCTTATTGGTTATGTTCGGCAGCTTCTTTGTAGTGTATTCTATTAGATATCTGTCCACGGGCACTGAGTGGATCAATGACTTACCCACGGTCTGGTAGTTAGTATGTATAGGAGGAAGAACTTGAATCCTAGTATTCTTGACTCCATGGCTGGCCCCCTATTTACTGTGCCATACTGCCCTTCTTTGGGATGGGCACTATGGGTATTATCCCCATTTGGCAGAGGAAGGAACAGAAGGTGAATGGTTAAGTGATGTGATCATTTTCACATAATTAGTAATATTAAAGTTGGAACTTAACCATAGGTCTTCCTTTGTCTAACTATAGCACATTTCCTACTACTCCACACTTCACACACAAATTACCTAATTGTTTCTGTCAGTTACTTATCTACTTAATTCATCTGATTTTAAGACACCTCAAGTACAAAGAAAAAACATATTGCCATATGGGAAATATGCAGGATTAGGAACTAGGTAGCTTGGCTTCTCCTTCCTCTTGTCAGTATTTTGATGCCTGACCTTGGAAAAGTCCCCTAACCTTTCTCAGCCTTACTCATCTGTAAATTGAGGGAGTTGGGTTTTGTTGGTCTAAAAGTTTTCTTTCACAACATGAGTAATATGGAAATATGCTTTGTATGACTGCAAATTTGTAGCCTATATCAAATTGCTTGCCTTCTTGAGGAGGGAGAGGGAAGGATGGATGGAGAGATTTGGGAGCTTAACATTTTTCAAAAATGAATGCTGAAATTGTTTTTACATGTGATTGGAAATTTTTTTATATGTAATCAGAAAAAAATATTTTTTTTGAAAAAAAAGTTAATCTATGGCCCTATGATCCTTATGATAAAAAAAATTGTCCTCAAAGTAGGAATTTAAACTAAAGGATCTAGTTCTGCTATTTTCTATTTCCATATTGCTACTTCAGGTTTTCTCCTGAGTTATTAAAATAGATTTTTCCCATTAAGGCTCTGTGAGGAAAATAGTCAAAAGGCCAAGTCCCGGAAGGAATCAAAGTTCCTACTCATTTTTCAAAATGAAAATTGGTGTGAACTCCATCAACAGAAGAAACTGAGAGAATGCTCCCTTGTGAAGCCAGAGGTACATAGCCTGGCTGTTCTACTCTTAGACACTCAACCCCAATTTCTTTAGCCATCTTTCTCTCCATAATGCTGGCAGCTGTCACATCCTCATGTGTCACATCCCTGTTGTACTTTGGTAGCCCATCTATCCTCCCTGGAGCAGAAGGGACAGATTGATTGCAGCTGGTACAGAATAAAGTCATTTACCCATCTGGCTACAGCTGCCAAATACTAGTCTAAATCTCCAGGCCCTTCCTGCCTTTCCCTAAAGATTCTGTCCAGAAACCAACACTTTATCCTTTATCAAGATGGTCCTGGATCAGCCGGAGCCTGCATACCTACAGAGTGAGAGAGACATTTGTTTCTCAACTTTGTTTCCCCTTGGCAGCTAAGTGCACTCAAGTTCAGTTCCGGACTTACAGTGGCCAACCAATGGAGACAAAACACTTTTGGTTATATTGGACAGGAGCAGATCTCTGGCCTTCAAAGACAGGGCTAATGCCTTGCTGGGCCAGATTTTCAAAGCACAAAAGAAACCGAGGGTGGTGGTGGAAGGGGGAGAGGAGTGGCAAGATGAAATATGAAATAGTGGTTAGAGACGAGACAGCAGTAAGAACAAAAATGAATATGAGAATTATGGAGATTATGAGCTAATTTCTCTCTTCTACCTATCCTGCCACACCTAATTTCTATTCTCATTTTCCAAATTAAGGAGTTTTTGAGGAGATGATAAGTGAGGAAGGAGATCAGGGAAGACAGGAGAAAGACATAATTTTAGTGTTTCTATCTCTAGGACTGGTTATTAATGGCTATTGATTAACAGCTGGATCTATATAGACTCTCCACCCCAAATGCCACCCTAATTTACCAACATATTTACTTCCCCATGAGTGTCCCATCACACACTCAAACACACTCTTAGCCATCCATTCCCAGTCTCCTCCGCCTTTTCCAAAACATACACACGCTTATCCCCACTCAAAATTCGCAGCCTTCCTTTCTATGCCTACTGAAAGTTCTCTAGCTTCTGTCTCACTTCATCCTGGCCAATGGGGGTGGTAGCTGTGATTCCATTGGCACTTTGGAATACATAATTTTAGAGAACTGTCTTGGCATACCGAAAGATCAAGCAATTTGAGCAGGGTCCCACAACTAGTATGTGTAAGAGATAGGAGTTGAATCCAGGTCTTACTGACCTTAAGGCCAGCTAAGGCCATACCATGCTCTTAGCCTGGCCAATCTTGTGCATCTTTATTCTGACCAAGAAACTGTTATTTATTCCTGCCTGTGTGCCAAATGAATGTCTCAAGTTATTCTCTTTTGCTTTCCCTTCATGGGTTGTCCTGTTCCTCATAGAATTTTCAAGGCAAGGACTAAATCTTGATGAGTTTCCTGCTAAGGCCTCCACTCACAATACTCTTCTTCCCTTTGGTTATGTGAAATAGTGACTGGCCAGTTCTGCACTAATCAGAAAACCCAACTATTCTATAGGTACCTGAATCTTGATGTGTGTGGTAAAGTTTTACTGCTTAGTCATTTCAGTGGTGTCTGACTCTTCATGACTCCATTTGGGGTTTTCTCGGCAAAGGTCCTGGAGTGATTTGCCATTTCCTTCTCCTGCTCATTTTACAGATGAGGACCTGAGGCAAACAGCTGCCCAGGGTCACACAGCTAGTAAGTGTCTGAGGACAGATTTGAACTCATGAAGATGTCTTCCTAGTTCTAAGCCCTATGCTCTATCCACCTAGCTGCCCTGGTAAAGTTTAGATAAAGCTAAAGATTTGTTTAATTGCCTTCTCCCCCAGTATCTAGGATATCCTAGAAAGCCTCTAATGCTGAAACTCACTCTTGCCCAATAAACATATTAGGGGCAGTTCTACACGGGGTCATATAAATAGTTGCAGTTGAAAATACAGCTGATGCCAATGAATTCTTGATACTTACAATATTTATGAAAGTAGTGGAGGGCATGGAACTTTACCACTCTTTAGCTATCCAATTCCAATATTTCACTTACCTTTCCCATATTCAATTTCTCTTTTCTGCCCTCTACTTCCTTGGTCTTTTAGCAACTTCTCCCTAGGGCAGCTAATGTCCTGTGGCCTAGGGTCACATGTGATATTAGTGGGTCTCTCAGGACTGGTGCTGACAACTCAGTCAAAGAGTGCAGCTGAATAGCAGGCTTCAAAGAGATTACATGTGGGGAGGAGGAACAGAGGAGAATAAGCAAAGAAACAAGTCTTGAGAGGCAGCATATTGTAGTTAAAGATACTAGAGACCTTGCTTCAAATCCTGCCTTAAATAATTACTAGCTGTGCAATCCTTGACCAATTATTTCAATTTGATGGGCCTTGGTTTCATCATCTATAAAATTTCCTATAACATCCTACCTAGCTTTAAACCTATGATCCTATGAGCCTTAAGGTCATCTAGCCAACTCCTGAGGCTCTTCCAGTTCGACCCCTTGGGTCCAAATTAGGAGGATCTTTCCTTGGGCTTCAAAGTTAGCAGATAGCTAATAGATCCAGATAGCTGTGACTGAATCTCAGAGAGAAAGGGTAGACTTCAGAACCCCCTTCATGAATTTAGAATCATTATCTGGAATTCCCAGAAAGTAGCAGACCAAATTAGATCACCATGACTTGCGGGAGAACAAACAATTTCCCTGTGGCTCAGAATAAACCGATTCTCTTAAAGGTTCCCAGAAACTGCAGTCTGAAGGCCAATCCTAAAGCCAGGGTCTGAGGAAAGTAAAAGTGAAGCTTTCCCACCTTTCCTATTCTCCGGAACCCTCACTTGCAACAAGAAACTCACCTAAAGAGGTACCAACTTTAGGAGGACAATGAGACCAAAAAAGCACCTTGATAGTATTTGCTGAGTTTGGCTTCCTACTGGTCACCAGCCTATACACTGAGAAAGGGAAAAAGGGAAGAGGAAAGGGAAAATCTAAAACAGGAAAAGAAGACATCTACAGAGCAGGTGCATTGCAGTTCACGTTTAATATAATGTGAGAGCTGTACATTTTAGCAACCAGCTTGTCCCTAGTGTATTTTCTATCACTGAAATTTATGATGTGAGCTATTACATTTTCTACTGCTTTTATTTTTATTCTGAGAACTGAGCACACATAGCATTCATTACATAATTATTAACAATAATATACCTTATTTTTGTCCTTGGCAAATTACTGAGGAAATTCCCACCATCAGGCTACAGGGAGTTCCAGATAATGTTTACAAAATATTCCTTCAAGGTATTTGAGTTTTGTTGTATTCATTTCTCCTCTTCTTCTTCCTCCTCTTCCTCTTTTTTTGCTTCACCATGACCTTCAAAGTGAAAAGAATCTTGAGGCAGAAATATTGACCAACACAATGATGACTTGGCTTTACTTCCAAGGAACTGCACTAATGGGAATGGGTTATGCAATGACTCTTTGAACTGGAAGTGAGTAAAAGAAGGAAATCCAAATTCCTCAGCCAGATGTACTACTTGTTTCTACCAGATCCACCCTCCTCCCTCATTCTTCTCACACATCTGTGATCAGAGAGTCATTGCCATCAGCTGCCTTTTCAGTATGAACTGTGACCCAACCAGTGTACATTTGTCCTTAACATCGGTGCTGGAGTTGAAATTCAGAAAGATCTGATTTCAAATTCTGCCTGAGAGAGACACATATCAACTGTGTGTGACAGGGGGTAACTCAATCTCCCATAGCTTCAGTTTCTTTAGATAGAAAATAAGAGGTTTGGACTCAATGGCCTCTGGGTGTCCATCCTTTCTAGCTCTAAATCTATGATCCCATGATCTCAGGATAATTCAAGGTTTCTTAAACTAGAGATCTGATCATTGAGCTACAGTGAGACTCAGACTGCTTATCTATAAAAACCTCACCTTCTACAACCTATAAGATTTTCCCTGTGCTCATTAATCTTAGTGCCTTCCTTCTGTTGATTATCTCCAATTTATCATGCATATATCTTGTTTGTACATGGCCGTTCGCATATTGTCTCCCCAATTAGATTATGAACTCTTAAGAACAGGGACTCTTTTTTGTGTGTCTGTAGAGCTTACCACAGAACCTGGACTTAATAAATGCTACCAGACTGAGTGACTTTTTCAGAAGTTTCCAGATCCCAAACCAACAACACATCATATCATATCATATATATCATATCATATCATATCATATCATATCACATCATATCACATCACATCATATCACATCACATCATATCATATATCATGTCATAGCATATCACATAATATCACATAATACTCTTGAATTTAGAAACATTCCATTTGTGCATATTCTATACATATGAGTAAGATTGTTTCCAATCCCTTGATCCTACCCTAAGGCGACTGCCTATCATCCTTACTCTGACTCCAGAAAAAAAAAAAGAACCCCTAGCAACTGATGATATCCACTAGTCACCAGGGTTGGAGAATTGTTTGACCCGATATTCTCTTCAATCTTTGTCCTTTCTTTCCTTTCAGGAGGATCAAATATGGATCTTGCTCCCTACCTTTCCTCTTTCACCCCATCATAGCCTAGTTAAATCCATTTCACTTTTAGACATAGCTTTTTTAATTGTCATTCTCTTAGCTCTTCCTGTTTATACCTAGTTATCTCAGAGTTATTTCTGTCAAATCTGGTTTTCTTTATATCTGCTGCATGTATCAACACATTATACTGATGGAATACCAATAAAGCTGCCTCCAGTCCCAGTATTCTAACCTCCTTGTAGGTCCCACCGAATAGCAGGCCCACTGCCCCTACTTAGCCACCCCAACAGCCCTCAATATCCTAATTTCTTCATATATGCCTCACTGCTCACTAGAACAACAGGTGTGTCCATGAATTCATATTTCTCACAGAACAGTAGGTGTGTCCATGTGATGGGATCCCAGCCGCTGCTTCTAGCTAGCCACTGCCCCCAGACTCATTCCTCATATTTCCCACAGAAACAGCAGGTGTGTCCATGCACTCAACCACAAACACATTCATCTAGTCTCAGACAGGATCACAATACTCAGCCAATCAGAAAGTAGTACAACCAGGATGCCCAAGCAGGATGTGAACCCCAAAAGAGTAGAAGGGACTTTCCCTAACTAGACACCTGTGCAAACTAGCAAAAGTTGTCCTTTAGGTGAACTTGTGATATAGAAAGTCTTAATATAATACCATATCATACATAAATCCACCCCCCCATGGGTTTTTCTGTATGCACTGTGGGTAATCACATGTACAGTTCCATTGTGTCTGGGACCCCTCCTCTATTACCTAATCCCTTAACAAACCCCTCCTGCCTTTTTAATATTCATATTCTGTTATATAATTACATCTTTACCCTATAAAGACCTATCTTGCTTTCTCTGAAGCTTCTGGTTCCTCTTGGCACTTAGCCTGCTTCATGAGAGGCGTCAATCTCCATAAATGCCTATACGTGGATTAGAGGTGGTCAGACCCTGAATTCTTTGAGATGGTTCCATCTCACCATGAAGCCGCAACAATACTATGCTTGTTATCCTAGAGCTGCCCTTGCATGGCTTTTGACCCAGATGCCCCAGCATAAGATACCACCACCCCAAATTTAATGAGATCCAACAATATGATGTGGCTATTAAAATGTAATTAAGGTGGAATTAACCTTAATTACAGGTTAAAAAGAGTAGAATGTCTGGATCATCAGTGGCAATAATGTCATTGTGATCAGTGTTGGTTATTCCTCAGCTGGAGCTTCATTTGAAGAGTCACTTTACAATAAGGACATTGATGAATTAGTATGAACCTAGAGGAAGAAAATCAGGATGGTGAGATATCTGGAAATCAGTGAGAGAATTTTAGACCCGGGAGGGGCCATATAAATCATTCAGTATAACACATTCATTTAGCAGATGATTAAACTGAGACCCAGAGAGGTACCGTAACTTCTCCAAGGTCACACAGTAAGAGGAAGGGCAGGCACCAGAACTGAGGCTCATCTTTCTTCTCATTACCCCAGGCTATCTCTAAATCAGGTCATACTAACAGTGGAAGAAAAGAAGGCTAAGATTAAACATGATAGCTGTCTTCAAATATTTAAAGGACTGTCAAGATCGTGCAACCTCTAATGGTAAGGGTGCCACAACTGCTGACATTGACATGCCCCAGGGAAGATGGAATCGCTCAGAAGGTGCCATCAAAGATGCAGCTATTGCTGACCCTGTGACACAGTTTTATTGCCAGAGATCCCTCTGGTATTCTCTGTGCCTCAGAACACATACTGCTGGGCAGCATGGTCCAGCATACAAGCATTCTAGGAATACACATAGCACAGGAAGAACACACCCATAAAGGGCAAGACACAGAGTTATGATAGGGTGCTTGTGCTTGGACCCTAAATTCTAACATCCTCTGCTTGGGTGCCTGTACCCCAATTCTAAAACACATCCAGTTCTCATAAACACATCTAGTTCTCAAAGCATATTCTCTTACACATCTAGTTCTCAAAACATATTTTCTCTCAGGCTGTCTCTCTCTAGCTAAAGGGCAGCCTGCCCCAACTTATCTCTGCTTCTTCCTTCATAAGCAGCTATGCACAACTATAGATTGATTTCTGGATGCTGATAACTGACTGTACCCTGAGTCTTAACCATATTTAATATTCACTGACCTTTCCAACATGTATCTTAGAGATAGTATTTTGTCTAACAAGATACTAGATGAGACACTATTATTCCCTTTAGCCCTGACCAATAGTGAATTTAGTGACGTTTCACAGTAAAGACCACACCCCACAGTAACCACCCTGTGGGCTATTTCCTAGAGAACTCTGGGTAATATGCCTGCACAATAGATACTAAATGTGCATGTTCCTTTAAGAACTAACCATTCCTTGAACACGCCCTAAGCCACTCCCTAATCCCACCCCCAAACAATTAACTGATATGTTCAGCCGCCCCCCACCCTCCATCTCCTATTAGCTTCTATAAAGATTCCCCCTACACCTTGGTAGAGCATGAGAACTACATGTGTAATAGAGAACATGTTTTGAGAACTAGATGCGTTTATGAGAACTGGATGTTTTGGAATTGGGGTTCGGGCACAGGCACCCAAGCAGAGGCTGTTAGAATTTAGAGTCCAAGCACAAACACCCCATCAGTTATACCCAAGAGGTCCTAAATGCCTCCTCTCTCTTTCCAATACTTCAAGGTTTTATGTAAAGAGTCCAATCAAAGCCTGTCTCAAATACCAGCAAGGAACCCCAATTTTCCCCTGCCTTTAAGCTTTGGCTCAAGTGAAGGACAGATGCTTCTCTTTGAAGACAAGGAATGTTTTTACCTTTCTTTGTGGTATAGCAACTGGCACATAGTAGGTACTTAACATATGCTTGTTCATTTGACTTTCCTTAGGATTATTGCTCTGAGATGCTGCCTTTCTGACCTCAAAGCTCAACTGCCTTGCCGACCTCATGCTAGTGGGACCTATTATGCAATGGAGAGAAGAAGGTTATTCGGGGTTGTTCCAAAAGGCAAAAATAGGACTAATGGGTGGAAAGTGACTTAGAAGTAGATTTTGCCTCAATTTAAGACAGACATTTCTAACAACTTGAGCTGTCAATGAAATTGCTACTTAATGAGCTTCTTGTTACTTGCAATATTAAAGCAGAGGCTGGAAAACCATTAGTCAGGCATGCTATGGAATTCAGTAAAGAAACTAATTGAGATAATTAATAGCTTCAGCAAAGTAGCAGAATACAAAATAAACCCACCCACACACAAAATCAACATTTCTATACAGCTATAATGAAACCCAGGAGGAAATAATGGGAAGGGAGGTCCCACTCAAAGTAACTACAAAATGCACAAAATACCTGGGAGTCAATTTGGCAAGGCATGCTTAAGATCTGTATAGATGAAATTATAAAACACTCTTTAATGAAATAAAGAGATGGTATAAAAGAGATTATTTGGAAGTTGGACCAGATCTATCTTTTCAGACTCACTAGACATGCCTTCTCTTCCTACAATGCAGTCAAATTGGTTTTCTCTCTCCCACAAGCTTACCCTAGAAATGGGACAGGTGGTTTAGTGCATGGCTTCTTAAGATCGACATTGGGACCCACAGTTTAAGAAGTGCTGAAGGGGTCACAGGTGAAAAAAGTTTAAGAATCCCTAGTCTAGAGGGCTGCTATTTCCTGGGGGTCCTGTGTTTATCTGCCTACCGGTAGCAATTAGCAGTATCCTGATGTCTGTGCTATTGATGAGGTTAGGGAACCATATGTTTTTACATTTAGGGGTGCTCAAGACCCCAAAATACTGATGCACTGGGTCCTGATCGAATAAATTCAATTCAAGCTTTCTCACAGCCAAAGAAAAGCAAAGTTTATTAAAGATTTGCTGTAATGAGTAGCCTTAAGAAATCTCAGCATTTGTGACTCCCATTTTTCACAAGCAGGCCAGATTCAATCTACTGAGCTAGACTGAATCTGAGAACCCTGGTGAAGGCAAGATGGAGCTCATATACAGAAAGACTGTGGGAGGGATCTAGGGTGGTTCTGGGGCAATGGGAGGAGGGGTTTAGGGAGAGTCCTGAGGAGGAATCTAAGGAGGAGCTAGATGGGACCTGGGTGAGGTCAGACTCTAGGGACCAAGAAAATGCGATTAAGGGTAGAAAGTAGTTGAAGGTTACCTGGAGATATCAGACAATGTAGGGCTAGGCCAGTTTAAGAGTAACAGATTTGGGCATAGATAAGATCAAGGGTGGGAAGTAGCCAGACAATGGAGTGCTAGGCTAGGTAAGAGTAATCTAGAGATTTGGGCCTAGCAATAATGAAAGGCTTATGGCCCAGGGAAATGCCTCATCAAGTGGGAAGATTCAAAGGGAGTTCAAGGGGGCTCCCACAGTCTAAACTGCATCACTATGACCTCTTATATGAACTTAGATACCAATGTGAAAATTTCATACAGAAATTTAACTAATATTAAATCAATAACTATAACAAAGAGAACACAAGAACCTAGAAACTGCCCCAGGTGGCAAACACTTAATGTCATTGGCAAACAGAGGGATGTGGTCACCACAGGCAACAGTGGTTTGGAATATAAACTTGTTAAGGTTTTAAGAGTTTAGGGATGCTTGGGACCCCAAAATACTGACACACCGGGTCCTGCTGAATGAATTCGACCCAAGCCTTCTTAAAGCCAAAGAAAAGCAAAGTTTATTAAAGATTCGCCATATTGGGTAGACTATGAAGAAATCTAACCAGTTTGTGCCACGTGTATTGACAAGCTGGCCAGAACAATCCCAGCCAGATTGACTCTGAGCTAAATTGAATCTGAGCACCTTCACGAAGGAAAAATGAGAGTTATATATAGAAAGATTGTGGGAGGGATCTAGGGTGGTCAAGTAGTCTGGGGTAATGGGAGGAAGAGCTTAGGGAGGGTCTTGATGGGACTGGGGTGACTGGGGAGGGGGTGTGGGACTGGGGTGAGGTCGGACTAAATAGCTGAAGGCTACCTGGAGATGACAGACAATGGAGGGCTAGGCTAGTTTAAAGGTTAACAGATTTAGGTATAGATATTTTGATAGGATCAAGGGTGGGAAATGGCCAGAGGCAATCCAGAGGTAACCAGACAATGGAGGTAACAGACAACAGATTTGGGCATGGAAAGCCAGATCAAGTGGGAAGATTTAGGGAGAAGTCAAGGGGTTTCCCACAGCCTATACCCCATCAAATTCGTTAACAAAATTTTAAAACGAAATATGGTGGAAGATTATGAGTAATGTGAAGTAGAGAGAAGGAATAGAAGAAAAAATAATTTTAAAGAAGAGACCTAAAGTTTTAGGACAGTGACCATCCTTCTTGTTTCTCAAGCTCAATGCTCTTATCTCCTGCCTCTGGGCATTTTCTGTGGCTGTTTCTCATTTCCACCTCCTGGCTTCCCTGGCTTCCTTAAACTTCTACCATCTTAGTGTCTTCCCTCTCAGATTTTTTCCTACTTATCCAGTCAATAGCTTATTCAAACATAGCTGTTTGCAGGTTCTTTCTCCTATTACACTAAGCAGCTTGACGGCAGGGATTACTTTCTGCCTTTTTTTGGAACTAGAGGGCTTAGGACCATACCTGACACATGGTAGGCATCTTAAATATGCTTATTTACTTGATTCTATAGCAGTGAAAACATAGATCTTGTAAGAGATGGGGGGAAGGGTCTTGTTTCCACAGAGTTGAAGGTGTCCTTCTACCTCTCCCCAACCCCAGCTTTAGCAGAATGTAAGTCAGGTGAGCTCTGATCTAGCAGAAACTAGGCCTCAGGTCAGTCAGGTGAAAGGTCAGAGGCTTGTATGCATGATTAAACAAGCCCTTTGAGGAGGGCACGATGTAGGCAGTCAGGGTGTTGTATTTAGCCAATGAAGAGCCTGGCAGGAGATTGGAAGAGAAAGTCAATAAAAGGACTGGTGTCCATCTGAGTCCTTTGTATTCTCCTGTATTCTGTTCGGAGAATGTGCCCATTTATTCAGACCGAATAAATATAAAACATAATTAAAACGCCCCCGCTTGGGTGGTGTGCTTTCTCATGAGAAAGCAATAAAATTCCATTCTACTTTCTACCTTGAGAAGCCTCTGAATTTAATTTGGTGAAGTGTCACTGTACCACACAACCTGGAACCTCTCTCAAAAAACAAATGAAAAAAAATTGTTAAGTGGAACCTGTTCTGAACAAAGGGAAAACAACCATTTTCAGACATGGAATTTCTCAAGATTTGCTTTTAAATAGACAACTGGATGGAGAATGGATAGACATATCAATCAATTGACCAATAGATCATACAGAGACAGATGGATAGATGGATGGATAGATCAGTTTCTCAATAGATACATCAATAGACAGATCGATAAATAGAAAGATAGATGATAGATAGATAGATAGAGGAGTGAGTCCCTAGTCTTGTTGGCTTATGATACCCTCTCTTTTCAATTAGCTGTTGCCTGCCAAATTCCTCTTTTCATATGCTGTCTGCTTTCAGCTATTCTTGGTAAAGATAAGTGTTTGATATTTTTCTAAAGAAAGTTATTTCCTTTGCAAAACAAACCTGCATAATTCCTCTCAAATTGATGTGACTCAATCTTTCCAGATCATTTGGATAATGTTAGGCACTATTTTCCTAAGCACATTTTCAACTTTATTTCTTGCCATTCCTTTTTTTTTATGAAGATGTCATATAGCAAATTCAGGCTTACCATTTTACAGAAGTTTCTTTTGGCTGACATCCATCTAAACTGTTTAATTACAAAGAAGATGATGTAGTCTCAGGGGGAAATAATGAGAGGAGTATAACACTACTAAGCTTTTTTCTTTATTTTGGGGTCAAAATCATTACAACAAAATTCCTATAGTTCTTTTATCCCTCAGGTAATATATTTAGCATTCTGTTTTATATATATATATATGTGTGTGTGTGTGTGTGTGTGTGTGTGTGAGTGTGTGTGTGTGTGTGTGTGAGAGAGTGTGTGTATGATAAAAGATTTATTAAATGTGAAATCTTCTATTAAGGTAAAAATCAGTATAGTTCATTTAGTCATTTGTAATAAGTACACTTCAGGAACGCTGTCCTTGGAGCCAGGTTGGTTACAAATTCTAGGGGTAATTCTTAAGAGTTAGAGCATCTCTTTTCTGATGCCTTCACCTTAAGTATCCATTGATTGTGTTCTCTTAACTGTTGTTATATATCAGTGATTAGTACCCTAGTTCCATGTAATCAATTAACATCAATTTCCTTTTAAAAAATATTTACTTTGAAAATATGACAAGGACAAACATATAAACATTTCTGCCTACACCTGAGGTATACACTTTCCCCTCTACCACCTTTGTCTCTGGGGAAAGTGGGCTCAGACATAACATGGTTTCTGCATGGCATTAGTCCCACCAAGTTCACATCCAAAGGATCCATGACTGCCAGAGAACTATCTCTGCTACTGATGAGCTGAATGAACCCCAAAACTCATCTTATGCTCCTTGGAAAATCAATGCTCAGCTGACTGAAAAACCCAGACTCCTGAACTTTCAGTTTCCCCAAATTCAGATTCCTGGTGGCTTGATCATCTGACCTTTCAAAACTCACAAGATGAGAATTTCCAGATTAATTTCCTTCACCTAAAATGAAAGAACAAATGGTTAGACAAAGTACTGAAACTTATTTTTATGGATGTACATGTTGGTCTTCGGAGAGTGAGAATTCTCCATTTGCTCATCCTCAGCTATATCATGGTCTTTTCAGGTCCCATTTTTCACATTCAGTTCATGGATTTTTAGAGGCAGAGTATTTTTCCCATCTCTAATGTAACTTTCACTAAGCTCATATCCCAATCCTTATAGAAACAACATGGATGAAGTGACTGGGGATGTGCCCTAGGGAAGCGATACTAAACCCATGTATTCCTTTAGCTGACTAGGAGACAAGGAGAATGTGAATTTTGAGTAGAAAAAATTGTTCTGTGCTTGATTTGCTCCTTCAGAGACTCCCGCATCAGTTTGCTTCATGTAGTGCTGGAGACAGTGTGGTGTAGGGACAGCAAACTATGTTCTGTGAACGACACCCTCCCTTTCTTTGTCCATCTGTAACAAAATCCCCAACCTGTTCTGACCTTCCCCTTTATCATTTCCAGGTAGATGAGCCGCTCTCCTTCAAGCAGTGGTGTTCTCCTCCAGTTACGGCGAACAGTCTTCATGCTATCTTACCTTGCCTTCTTTGTGGAAGAGAGTCTCTCCAAATCCTCACTGGTGAGATGAAAAGAGTATGCATAGGACCCCAAAACCTATGGATTTCACAGAATGACCTCCAAAATCCCTTGAGATTCTATCCTCCAAGTATTTTTGTTGTTGTTCAGTTGTGTTTGACTCTTTGTGACCTTGTGAATCATGCTGTCCAGGGGCTGTGATGTTAAGTAAAATTGTCTCCTTAGTATGGCTTTTGTTCCTTTTGAGTGGAAGTACTTTCAGCTGTTAAGTGCTAAGCCCCAGGCCCAAAGCCCTATCAGGTGTGAAACCTGTGTGGGTGTAGATTAATGACTTAAGAGGGGCCAACTCGAGAACCAATGGTCTCTGGTCGTTGAGGTGGGGCTTGAGAACGCCAGAGGCTCGCTGCGAGGAAAGGTGAGCCAAGAGACAGTTTCAGCTGAAGAGTGGAAGCTGCTGTGGAAGCCGGAAGCTGCAGAAGCAGGAAGCTGCGGAAGCAGAGCTGACCCGTGTGTAGACCAGGAGTGCGAGCAGGAACGTGAAGCCAGTAAAAATGATTTGGCTAAATACTATCTTGTTCTTCAGTGGCCTCCTGGTTACTCTTGTGAGGTGGGCTTTCTGGGCCTGAAGTCTTTTTGTCAAGATGTCAGAATGGGGAGGCTGGTTCATGGATCAGCTGCAGTGGGGCCTAAATAAATTTCTTGTTGTTTTCTCCTTAGAGAACCTCTCATACCTTGCAATTTTGAACCATTCAAACATATACATGATTATATTTGAGATTATAAATTCGGCCTTCCTACCACATTTGGTGATTAGGTGGATGGGATCGCTAGGTATAAGATCTCTATTTAGAAGCAGAAGAACTTCAGAGGAAGAGATGAATGTCCCAGGGTGAGAGGACCCATTTTATTCCTCCCTAGCAAAGGAATTGGCTAAAAGAGCTGGGCCCTGTGAAAACTGGGAACCAAGGCTACAGAGAGGAG
>CM053627.1:97007399-97043028 GCA_028646595.1 Phalanger gymnotis | reverse complement strand
CAGGTGTGAAACCTGTGTGGGTGTAGATTAATGACTTAAGAGGGGCCAACTCGAGAACCAATGGTCTCTGGTCGTTGAGGTGGGGCTTGAGAACACCAGAGGCTCGGCTGCAAGGAAAGGTGAGCCAAGAGACAGTTTCAGTAGAAGCGGAAGCTTCGGAAGCCAGAAGCTGCAGAGGCAGGAAGCTGCGGAAGCAGGGCTGACCCGTGTGTAGACCCAGGAGTGCGAGCAGGAACTTGAGGCCAGTAAAAATGATTTGGCTAAATACTATCTTGTTTTTCTGTGGCCTCCTGGTTACTCTTGTGAGGTGGGCTTTCTGGGCCTGGAGTCTTTTTGTCAAGATGTCGGAATGGGGAGGCTGGTTCATGGATCAGCTGTGGTGGGGCCTAAATAAATTTCTAGTTGTTTTCTCCTTAGAGAACCTCTCATACCTTGCGATTTCGAACCATTCAAACATATACATGATTATATTTGAGATTATAAATTCGGCCTTCCTACTACAGGGGCACAGATATTTGGCAAAGATACTGGAGTGATTTGTTATTTCCTTCTCCAGTGGATTAAGGCAAACAAAGGTTACATGACTTGCCCAGGATCACACAGGTAGTGTGTGAGGCAAGATTTGAACTCAGATCACCCTAATTCAAGCCCAATTCTCTATTCACTGAGCCATTTAACTGCCTTCTAGGAAAACAGGGGTTGAGTGACTTGCCCAAGGTCTCACAGCTAGTAAATGTGTGAGGTCAAATTTGAACTCAGTTCTTCCTGATTCCAGACCCAACGCTCTATCCACTGAGCCATCTAGCTGCCCCCTCCATGGAACTATAGTACCCAATTTTCCCTCCTGCTAAACTGTATTTGTCTTAATTACTTATTGTGCTAAGATTCACACAGTTTTTAGACAGTCTATAAACTTCACTTAGCTCTTGACACTCTAAATGCGAAGTAGCAGCAAAATGAAAGTCAAGTTCACACATTCTCTTTGGAGAAACAAACAAGAGTTGGAGTTGGTTTTGTTGTGTGTCCCATGACTCAGAGAATCTATCCGTCTTGTATTACAGTGCTCCATAAGAGTTTGCAAAAAGACCAAAATGAAAATAATGGTAATTTATATACCGACATCTGGTGGAGATGGTGAAGAGGTAGAGAAATTTCATGAAGAACTTGACAAGACCTCTAAATGAAACCAAGCTATACTTAAACGGGTAGGTGGGACAGTGGCTAGAGCGCTGGGCCTATCATTGTGAAGACCTGAAGTTCAAATTCATCTTCAGGAATATATTAGGAGTATGACCTTGTGCAAGTCACTTAACCTCTATGTGCTTCAATTTACCCATCTACAAAAAAGGTTTAATAATAAAAGCAACTGCCTCCCAAGGTTGTTATGAAGATAAAATGAGATTGTATTTATAAAGTGTGTCACAAACTTTAAAGAACTGTAATAAAGATCACGATGACGATGATGAGGTGCTCAGTGACTTTAATAAAATGGTGGGAAAAGGCAAGGCTGGCAAGAAATACATTGGAAAATATGGATCAGGAATTAGGAATGGGAGAGGCTAAGGATGTACAGACTAGGTAGAAGCCTCATGCTATTACTTCATTAATACTTTTTTTTTATTTTGAGAAAGGGTTGGAAAGTACTGGATATGATGAGAATGAAATATCACAAAAATGAAATTAATCCTATTTTACTGGACAGAAAATGGCTTGTTGCTGATGTGGGAGTCATTCCTCAATCAGTTGTCTATGTACAATCAAACCATTGATCTGAAATAGTAGTATAAAGCCAGAAGAATAAAATGAGGAAAAGTTATGGCATACAACTAAAACAACTTCATTATGACCTATTTAAGTCATTGATGATGAAAAAAACGGGATATGGACAGAATAAAGGGCATAGACATCAATTACAACAATTCCAAATGCAAATTTCACCATTATAAATCAATTGCCACAACAAGGAGAACAAAAGAGCCTAAAAAAATAAAAAGCAACCTAGTCAGGAAGCTCTTAAACCTTACTTGGCAAGAGGATAGATATAGCAGCCAAGGACAACACTGGTTTACAGTATGCCCTCGTTTGTGAAGTCTTACAGAGAAGGATAATGGAAGATTATAAGCAGTATCACCTCATAAAACCAAAAAAAAAAAAAAAGAGGCTGGAGAGAGACCCAACTAAGGAAAATCATTCTGAAGGTATTTAAGGATAAAAACAAAGGGAGAAAAGTAAGCAGGGGAAAAAAGGAAAGGAACAAATAGCTGCAAAGATGTGAAAAAAATAACCAGTTTTTCCTCATCCTCAAGGATGCTAGAGTCAACACATTTGGGCAATAATATCCCATTCCTAAATGAATGAATGAATGAAAAAAGCATTTATTAGGAACCTACTGTGTGCAAAGCACTGTATGAAGTGCTAGTGATACAAAAAGAAAGGTAAAGACAGTTCCTGCTGTCAAGGGACTTACATATGGGAAGGAGGGACAACACATATAAGGGAGTTCATCTGGAAGACAGAAGAGAAGGCTCAGTGGGCCTTGGGTACAGAGGCAAGGTAGATTTTGATGCTTATTCTTTAGCATCATTTCCATTGCTAAAACTATATTTTGTTTGGTTGTTGAACCATTAGGTATTGCTGAAGACTTTATTTTGGGGAATTTTCCCCTTAGATGAGATTAAGGAGCAATTCCCATAGTCTCTAGGGAAACAAGCTGGAAATCAGGGTCATGTTGAGGAGTTAGCTTTCTCCTACATATCTGCCTTCCAAAATCTGTTCTCTCCCTTCAAGTTTCTACCTGAAGAGAGTCTGGAATCAACAATGACCTCTTTAGAAGCACACATCTCCACAACTCTTTATACATCTCCCTCACACAGGAACTCAGCATTGAGTCATAATTCTTTCCATCTATGAGGAGAGACAAATGCTATATCTATCTATCTATCTGTCTGTCTGTCTGTCTGTCTCTCTGTCTCTATCTCTCTATTTAGCTGCCTACTTATGGTAAATGCTGGACCCCAAATTAGCAGGAGGTAGAGACCAGATGAGATAGCCTTCAGAAAATTGTAAAGTTCCTTTAGTGACCTCAAATTTGTTCTACAACAAAAGGTCTATCTTTTTATTCTCAATAATGCATTGGTTTTGTTATATGGGTATAAATCAGGGAACAACTTAGCATCAGAAGAATTAAAAGGAGGGCAATGGAATGATGCATGATAGGTCTGAGCAAGCTAAAACACATATAAGAAACTATGAAGAAGAACCAGGATAAAGAATGTCAACAACAAAAAAATATATGATAGAAGGTTTAAAAGAAGATGGTCTAGTCACATGCTGAGAGCAAGGAATAAATTGATATGTGTGTGTGTGTGTGTGTGTGTGTGTGTGTGTGATGCTCTCTGATTTGCATCATAGAGGAAACACATTGATGGGACCACAAAACCACTGATGTATTCTGATGTTGAGGCCATTGCTGTGATGCCAATGAGTGATTAAAGATCTTTCCCACCTATTCAATAGGCCTCAGGTGGGGCTAGTTAAGGGAAGCTTGATTAGAGGTTTGTTTGTAGGCAGGCCTACACCCTTTACTTACTAAGTACTAAGCCCCAGGCCTACACCCTTTCTCTGACTGGGCGTGAAGCCCTTGGGCCCTAAAAGAGTATACATATGTGTATATATGTATATGTGTATATATCTATCTATCTATAGATAGGTAGATAGATAGATATATACACATATACATATATACACATATACACCCAGGAGGTAGCCATAGTAAGGTCAGAATTCAGAATTCAGCCCAAGGAAAAGGAGGAGAAGGAGAAGGAGTAAGAACTCCGAGTTGACAGAGCTGCAGAGAGAGTACAGAGTGGAGAGTGGAAACCAGGGAGCTGCAGAGACTAGAGAACTGAGAGGAGAGAGAATTCAGGCAAGCAGACAGATGGGATTCGTGAATATTTATGGGAATGTTACAGAATGACTTGGTTCCTTGCTGTGATACTGTGTTATAATTTCCTTGTTGTTACATTGAGGTAGATTTACTGGTTTTGGAATATAATTACTGCTATATCAAATTGGGGTTATTGGTTCTGGTATCTGATCCTCTGGTGTCTAAATAAATGTTATTCTTCCCCTACCTTCTACGTAGAGGATCTCTTATACTTTGCAATTCTGAACTATATAGGCATGTTCATGGTTATCTTTGAGGTCATCAATCTTGCCTTACTGGTACAATTGCTTGTATTACTTTCATATCATGAATTACAAAGGTGATTGTGGATCCGGTTTTGCTTTCCTTGCTTCAGGCACCACAATTGCTCACAAGATTTCATTAGAACCAGGAGGGAACCCTCATTTCTCAAAGGCAGAGTGCCAGCTCTGACTGGCCTTGCCAAGCTGCAGAATCTATTCTTTCTCTAACAATTAGCTGAGCAAAATGTGGAAAGGCTCCTATTAAGAAAATTAGTTGCAATGCAATGATCTTTTTTTTTTTTTTTGGCCACAGCAACTCATAAAGACCATGAGTAACATGGGAAGGGTATGTCAGTGAATGAAAGGAGTATTCACATTGGTAAAACCACACATCTTTCAAGGAGCTAGGTGGCACAGTTCATGGAGTGCTAGACTTGAGTCAGGAAGGCTTGAATTCAAATGCTACCTCAAACACTGGCTGTGGGCCTTGTGAAAATTGTTTAACTTCTTACAGCCTCAGTTTTCTCATCTATAAAAAGGGAATAATAGTAGTATCTATCCAATAAAGTTGTGATGAGGATCGACTGAGATCACATGTAAAGTGTTTTGCAAAACTCAAAACATTAAGTAAATGCTAGCTATTATTAGCTTGGAGAGAGAATACATACACACATATGTGTATACACACATATAAACATGCATACATATAAACATACATACATATATTTATTTATTTGTTTACATATAGTATCTTACTTCACAACTAACAATTCTTTTTTGGTGTCATCACCAAAGAAACCAAAGAACTTTTTTAAAGGTAGTCTTCATAACTTTGAAATGATCTTGCCAAATGAAAACAGAAAAAACATGGTAGAAATCATAGTGATAGCATGTTTCTAGAGGGAGAACTGATTAAAGAGAAGGAAAGGATTCAGGGAAGCTGAGTCTCTGTGTTTGTGTCTCTGTCTCTCTGTCTCTGTCTCTGTCTCTTTCTCTATCTCTGTCTGGATACTGGAGAGCCACTCCAGTATCTTTGCCAAGAAAACCCCAAATGGAGTCATGGAGAGTTGTACGTGACTGAGCAACAACAATTATTAGTTTTAAATACTTTAAAAATGTAAAATACATCTCACATATAATGCAAAGAACTCAATATGAACTTTCTAGATGTTGTATTGTGTTCTATTTTCATCTCACAACTACTATATCTGTGTTGTCCATTTGTGATTCCAAAACAATTTTTACCATCTTATCTGCATAAATTTGAATAAATTAAATATTTGTTGTTGTGAATAGAGATTTATAGTTAAAATTCATATTTTGGCAATTGTAATCCCTCAAAATACTTTAAAAACTACTTAGTGTTTACCTTGTGGTCCGTATGCCTATGTGTCCTTAACCTTGATAGCTAAGGAAAGGGAAGAAGTATTTTATAAATTCATACTATGTATCAGGCACTATGTTAAGCTCTTTACAAATATTATCTCATTTGATCCTCAAAAGAACCTTTGAGGTAGGTACTATTATGATCTCACAGTTAAGGAAACCAAGGCAGAAGACAGTTAAATGATTTGCTCAGCATCACAAAGCTAGGAAGTATCTGAGACTAGATTTGAACTCAGATCTTTCTCACTCCAAACCAAGTAGTCTATCCACTATGCCACTCAGTTGATTGTTAAAAGGACCTTCAGACATCATAGCACTGATACACTAATGCTGTTCTGCCTTCTGAAGGTCCAGTTCCAATTTACGAAGCAGAGGAGGCTGAATTAGGGCATTTTCTAATTTGTGAGTAATATTGTCCCCATGATGAACTACAAACACTGTTTATTTTGTCTTCATTAGGGAGAGCTGACAAGAAATCCAATTTCCTAGGCTTAGGAGGGAATCAATTTTGATTAACTTGAAAGTTTCTTCTTTATTTTAACTTCAGTTAAACGCTAATCTTGGCCCCTCTATTCTCAAGTGGCTTTTTTTTAAAACCAGGCTTTCAGGGAAGGTGGGGGGGTCGGTGGGGGGAGAAGGGAAGGTTCTACATCTGTGGTCAGCCAGTTGAGTTTGTGAGCTTCAGTCACTGCTTCTGACTCATTTGCCTAGAGAAGTTGCAGGAATACATACATACATTCATACATACATACATACATACATACATACATATATTTATTTGTTTGTTTAATGTAGTATCTTGCTCTATACCAAAGAGATCAAAGAACTTTTTTTAAAGTAGTCTTCATAACTTAGAAGTGATCTTGCCAAATAGAAACAGAAAAACATGGTAGAAATCATAGTGATGGCATGTTGCTAGAGGGAGAATTGACTACAGAGAAGGAAAGGATTCAGGGAAGCTGCGTTTCTCTTTGTGTCTCTGTCTCTGTCTCTCTGTCTCTTGAGTCTCTGTCTATTTATGTCTTTGTCTCTTTTGTCTCTGTCTCCCTGTCTCTCATTGTCTCTCACTGTCTCTCTGTCTCTGTCTGTCTCTCATCCACATTATGTTAGGCAAAGTCCTTGAATGAACCACCTGTAAGAGGAGAATAATGCTTAACCTCAACTGGAAAGGTAATCTAGTATAATGAATATAAAGCAAGCTTTGGAGTCAGGGAGATCGAGTTCAAATCCTCTTTACTCCTCTCTGACACAGATTGGTTATGAAATCCTGGGCACAGTGCATGGGTTCTGTGTAGCTCTCTAAAACTACATGTTACAGAGCAGGCACTTTCATAGAGGGAATTTCCTCAAACTGATGAAATCATGGGTCAAGTTCAAACCTTACTTTTACCAAAATAAAAACTTTCAACTAACTTGGGGATGCTTACAAAATGGTGAATTTGGGAGTGGGGTGGGGGAGGAGCATATGAAATTAAATTAACTAGTTATTTTGGGACATTGATGTAACTAGTTTTTCTTTGCAAATCAATCCTTCCATCCACAAATATGTTTTGAGCACTTGCCAAATCCCCGTTATCGTGTTAGATGCTTCAAGGCATATGAAATTAATTTAAGACATGCTCCACATATTCCCTCTTAGAGCTGGAAGGGCTTCAAAAGGTTATTTAGTCAACCCATAACTCTGATGATGAATCTCACCTACGACATTCATATTATCTCTCTTGGAAAATCTTTTGAGATAACTCATTCCGTTCTGGGATAACAATTATTATTAGAGAATGTTTCCTTACAGTAAGCTTATATCTTCCTCCTTATTTCTCTGGTTGAACTATAGAACCACAGAATATAAACATTGAAAAGGACTTCAGTCCCCTTGTAGTCCATGCCCTATCCAAAAAAAGAACTATGACCTACCCAACAGTTGGCCATCCAGACTTGGCTTGAAGACCCCCAATGAGGAGGACTTCTTAAAGTAGTCCATTCCACTCTTGAATAGCTTGAATAGGTAGCAAATTATCGCATTTTTGCCTCCTTGCAATGGCTACACCTTGTTCCTACTCTGCCTTCTGGGGCTAATAGGAATAAATCCTATTCCTCTCCCAGGATGGCCCTCCAAATCTTTGAAGACAGCTCCCATGTTCCTTCTCCCAAGAACAGTTCCTCAGTTGACAAACATTATTCAGCACTTACTTTTTGCCAGCTAAGTTGTAGGGCTAGATAAAAGGTAAAAAGAAATGGTCAAGGCCCTCAAAGTGTTCACATTCTAATGGGAGTAACAACATGCAAATAATCCTATACATGCATTCACAACATACACATTGTAATTGGAAGATAGTCTCAAAGGGAAGGCTCTAGCAATGGGAAAAGGCAGAATGGGAGTTGAGTCTTGAAAGAAGCCAGGAAAACTAAGATGTGCTCTCTAAGTGTAGCTTAACCAAGGTAGAAGAATTCACAAAATTGAGCTGGCTGGGTATACAACATATTTATGAACTGTGCCCTCAGTGTAGCGAGGAAATCATTGTATTCATCCTGAAGTGATTCCCCATCCCATGTCCCATAGAAGCTATTCCAAGTCTTCTCCCATTAAGCCTTCTGTATTTCTTATCCCCCCCCCCCCCCCGCTCCAAACGACCTTCACTTCTCTGTGTGTCTCAACCAAAGGCCTTCACTTCTCACTTTGCTGAGAAAATTGAGGCAAATTACTATGAGTCTGAGGCAGCTAGGTGGTGCAGTGGATAGAGTGCTAGGCCTGGAGTCAGGAAGACTCATCTTTCAGAGTTCAAATCTGGTCTCAGACACTTCCCAGCTATGTGACTCTTGGCAAGTCGCTTAACCCTGGTTGCCTCAGTTCTTCATCTGTTACCAAAACAAAAAAAGCTGGAGAAGGCAATGGCAAACCACACCAGTATCTTTGCCAAGAAAGTTCCAAGTGGGGTCATGAAGGGTCAGACATGACTAAAAAGTGACACAACTGTGAGCTCTCCTTTTCCTCATCTTCTCTTCATTTCAAGACTCTTTAGCATTTTCTCCCATTATCTATGGCTTTCTTCTAATCTTTGATAATGAGGTGGCAAATTTACCTGCCAAGCTCAGTCCCTTTATAGGTGCCCTTGATGTCTATCTTCTCTGGCATGTACTCCTTCCCCTTATATCCAATCCCCTTCACTCTGATCTGCAAGCTTTCTTTATCTATTGATTCCTTTCCTACTGCCTTCTAATATGTCTAAATCTCCTCAATCCTTAGAAAAATACTTTCCTGGCCAGACTCTTTTTTCTTTGTATCTCCCATATAGCACTCTATCTCCTGTCTCCCATCCTTTGCCTGCTCTTACAAAATACTTTCCTGGATTTTATATCTCTCATTCTATTCTCAAACAAGCTCAGAGAAAACACTGTCTACATCCATTGCTTCTGCTTTCACTCCTCAACCCTTTGTAATCTGGCTTCCAGCTTCATCATTCCACTACAGCTGCTCTCTCTAAGGAGCAATCTCCTTACAAAACCTAATGGTCTTATCTCAATCCTTACCCTTCTTGACCTCTCAGTTGCATTTGACGCTATTGATTACCATCTCCTCCTGGATACATCCTCCTTTCAGGATTTTTTTTTGATACTACTCTCTCCTGGTTCTCCCCCTACATTGATTACAGTTCTTCCACTCCTTTTCCTAGCTCATCATCTGTATCACCCCTTTGGATCTTCCTCAAACTTCTATCCTGAGCCATCTTTTTTTTCTCTACAGTCTCTCTTGGTGACCTCATCAGCTTCCATGGGTTTAATTATCATCCCTGTGCAGATGACTCCCAGATCTATTGTTGTTGTTCGGTTGTTTCAGTCATGTCTGACTCTTCATGAGCCCATTTGGGGTTTTCTTGGCAAAGATACTGGAGTGATTTGCCATTTCCTTCTCCAGATCATTTTACAGATGAGGAAACTGAGGCAAACAGGGTTAAACGACCTATCCAGGGTTCCACAGCTAGTAAGTGTCTGAGGCTGCATTTGAACTTAGGTCTTCTTGACTCCAGGCTGGGTATTCTATCCACTGAGCCACCTAGCTGCCAAGAGATTGATATACAGATCTATATACTGTATCTACCCTAAATAGTTCTTCTGAATTCTAATCCCACATCACCAACTGCCATGTCCCCTGAGCATCTTAAACTCAACATGTCTAAAAAAAAAACTCATTATCTTTTCTCAGAAACCCATCCTCCTACCACATTTGTCTGTTCCTGTCAAGTGCCTGACTTTTTTTCACAGAACCTGGATATTATTCTTGACTCCTCACTCTTCCTCACTCCCCTTCATGTCCAAGAAGTTGTCAAATCTTTTCCATCTCCATTTCTCTCCAACATCACCCCTTCTCTCTATTCATGCAACCAATACTTTATACTCTTTTTACCTTTTCCCTGAAATGCTACAGTAAACTCCTAATTGGCTTCCTTGCCTCAAATTTCTCTCTATTTCAATCTCTCCATCTTCATCACAGCTGCCAAAATAATTTTTCTTAAGTGCTGATCTGTACCACTCCGCTATTAGAAATTGGGTTCCCTGTTGCCTCTGGGATAAAATGTAAACCTCCATCTGGTTGTTAAAGCTCTTACAGGATGGCCCCAATTCATCTTTCCAGTGTCATTATACTTTTATTTCCTTACCTACATTTTTGGGTCTGGAATTGAGGGATTCTGTGAAGAGGAAGTGAGGAAGAACTGAATTCCAGGATGAGCAGGCAAAGGATAGGAGACAGGAGATAGAGTGCTATATGGGAGATACAAAGAAAAAAGAGTCTGGCCAGATTATGGGGTCTGGACTAGAACTGGCTTTATGACTATGATTCTCAAGTGCTGGTACAGATTATAAATCCTATAGGAGTAAGGAGAAGGGAGCAGTCAGTAAGTACAGACATGAATGGTAGGAAAAGACTTTATGAAGGAGATGAGACTCGAATGGAGCCTAACAGGTAAATAGGTATATGGAAGCAGTGTCATTTTATATTCTTGAGCTCAAAGATCATAGTAGACAGTGACTACAGCCATGAAATTAAAAGATACTCCTTGGAAGGAAAGCTATGGTAAATCTGGACAGCATACTAAAAAACAGATGTCATCTTGCCAACAAAGATCTATATAATTGAAGCTATAGTTTTTCTATTAGTAATGTATGGCTGTGAGAGCTGGACTATTAGAAAAGCTGAGTGCTACAGAACCAACACTTTTGAGTTGTGGCACTGGAGAAGACTTTTGAGAGTCCTTTGGACAACAAGCAGATTAAATCAGTCAATACTTAAAGAAAATAATTCAGACTATTCACTGAAATATCAAACACTGAAGCTGAAGCTTAAGTACTTTGGCCATATAATGAGAAGACAGGGCTTACTGAAAAAGACCCTGAGGTTGGGAACATTGAAGGCAGAAAGGGGGATGGCAGTGGAAGAGATGAATAGATAGTGTCAAGGAATCAATGTACATGAGCTTGGACAAACTCAGGGAGATAGTAGAGGATGGAAGGCCTTGGCATTCTGTAGTCCATGGAGTCATGAAGAGTTGGACACAACTGCATGACTGAACAACATCAAGTTTGGAGGAGGGAAAAGAGTAGAAGTGAAAAACCTTTCCTGTGTGAGAGATAAGGAGCAAAGGCGAAGGAGTCCAGGGTGAGTCTGGAAAGTTAGTTTAATTACTAAAATATTTTTGGGTCATTTACAAAAGTTACATAATTGATATTTAAGAATTTCAAAGGCTATAAATCATTCGATTGGTAAAGTCCTTTAAACAAAGATTTAATGCCTCCTGAATCCAGAGTATTTTTTTTTCAATTCATCCACTTTCTGAGGAATAAGATTGAAACACCCTTGCCACTTTTAGAGACAATGTGTACAAAGGAGAAAGTTCTGCACCTGGAGTCGGGAAGACCTAGATTTGAATTCTCCCTTAAACATTTAGTCCTCAGTCTCTCCATTTCCTCATCTGGTAAATGGGGATAAAAATAGCACTTACTTCACAGGCCTTTGGCAGGAGTAAATCAGATATTGTAAAACTCTTTGCAAACCTTAAAATCCTTCTAAAATGGGAATTGCTGTTATTATTATTTATCAGTATTTTAGGCCTGAGAAAAAAATTGTTGTTAATTAGCCTAATCCTCTGTAGGGAGTCCACAGCTTTAGAACAAGAGGAAGTCTTAGTTTGGCTGAACATAATGGTCATTTTTCTTTTATGGTGAAAGCTTTTGGTAAAAACAAAATTATCTAATTTTTCTTCTAAAATGAACCTTAGCAGGCCTTTTATAGTCAAAGGAAAGTGACCTTCAGGGACACAAACAGCCCAGTTGTCCAAAGAAATGCTTAGCTTTAATTTTAGCAGCCAACCAAGAAAATGTTTTTCCATCAAAACCTCTGCTCACATGGCTAGGCACAGAAAAGAACATTAATGAGTTCCTTGGTATCCCCTCTCCAGAAAGGAAGGCTTGATGATATTAGATAGATGAGACTACAAATTTTCAGGCACTTTTAGAAAAATCGAGGCTTACCCACATCCATTAATAATAAACTTCACAAGTCCATGTTCATCTTAAATGCTAAAAATATGTCTCTCCTCTATAAATTACTATGATTTCCCTGTTAGGTGAGGCCATTACTGACAAGAGACTTGGGCCAAATTAATTAGTTATCGTAAATCAAAATAATTACTGGTGGGTGAATCCCCTGACACATCAGAGGAATGCAGAGCAGTTGGTTTGTTTACATAATTTTATCAGAAAACTTGTGCTAGGCTTTGCTAAAAAGTCAATTGCGATCCAAGAACGAGACTGGTAGCCAAGAACTCCTGTGTTCCAATTGCCTCTCTGAGGGAAAGTCAGAAAGTTTTCTGCTTTCCAAGTTTCTTCACCTTGGCTACAACTAATAATAATTCTGAATACTTGTTGAAGTGTAAAGTAAAACCCATTAGTCCTATATTCCATCATTTAATGTTTGTATTTTTCAAAGCCATAAATATTTCGATGATAGTCATATTGATATGTCTCTCATCTGTGTATACTTCCAAGTTCCAGGTATTTTCAAATTTGAACTATCTTACCCTTGAACCATATAACTGGAAAAGATCTCAAGTGACCAATTAGTTCACCCTATACCTTGATTTTCCCCAAATTGAAAGAAAATACTCCGGTAATTTAGAAGATCTTCAGAGAAAAAAACTGACCCCTTCTCCCCGTTAGTTCCTTTCTCAGGTCGTCATCCTTAAATAGCCTGTTAAAATGTTCAGCCAACATTAGTGTGAAAAACCTTTTTCTTATGTTAGGTAAAACTTTTGTTCAGAATTTTGAAATGTTCCTTTATAATATAGATCCTTCCAAGGGAAATAATTGTAAGTAGAACAGAATTTTAGAGAGCTGGAAAGACCTTAGAATACATCTAGTACAACCCCCTTATTTTGTAGATAAGAACAGAGAAAAACAGGTAACATTTAAATTATACTTTAATTTTTGCAAAGTGCTTTAGCTAAAGCATTTTATCTTCAAAACAACCCTAGGAGATAGGAACTATTGTTGTCCCCATTTATCAGATGAAGAAACTGAGGTAGACAGTTTCAGTGACTTGCCCAGGGTTGCATGGTCTGAGACCAGGTTTGAACGTAGATTTTCCTGATTCCGGCATCAGTGTTCTATCTATTGTTCCATCTAGATGGGAGGTTTAGTAGTTAGGTCATCTTTTATTCAAATGAAGAAAGTGGATTATCTTACTTTTACTCTGACACTTTGAACTATACATATATTGGTGCCAATACTCCACTGATAAAGATTTCATTTACTCCATGCCTTCTCATCCTGTGCAACTTCTGTCCATATTTCCCCATACAAACTCCCCTTTTAGGAACTGCTCAACACGCCAGAAAATTTCCATTCCTTAATATCTTTAGGTTATTCATATCTTTGCTCTGATTGTCAGTAAATCATTGACCCATGTCCTTTTCTGATCATACTTTTTTTTTTAATAACATTCTTTATACAACTCATACAATTCATCTTCGGTAACATGATATAGCTTAACTTTACCATGTATCTTGCCAATGTTCTTTGTGTCATTTATAATTTTGATTCTTCTGAGATTGTAGTAGGATTCATAGGCACATGGCATCACCAGGAGAATATCGATATTAAAACAATGGGTTTTTGGAGCCATTTGGGGATTATTAAAAATACCGCTACTCTGCCATCTTCCCAGAATGCTCAATTAGTCGCATTTCTTTTCATGTCATCCTTATGTTGTACTCATGAATCTGTAAGTCATTCTACTGGAGGCACGGCCTGGTCAGGCTACATCATACACTTGGATACTAAGATCAATCTTACTTCATGTTGCCATGTATTTCTCTAGTGAGACTTTGGGTAGTATATTTATAATTTGTGAATATATCAGAATTTATTGCAGTACATAAAGTAGGTCTACGATATTATTGGCACCTAAGGGGCACAGTGGATAGAGTGCAGGCTAGGAGTCAGGAAGATCTGAGTTCAAGTCTAGCCTCAGATACATATTAGCTGTGTGACCCTGGGCAAATCACATAACCCTGTTTACTTCAGTTTCCTCATCTGTAAAATGAGCTGGAGAAGGAAATGGCAAACCACTTCAGCATCTTTGCCAAGAAAACCCCACAAGTTGTCATTATCAGACATGACAGAAAAATGACTAAATAACAACTACCATATATGAAGAAATGAAAAACTTTCCTAGGAAAGATTTAATGAACATAAATACTCAAATATACCTATGATTTTATCAGTTTTTTATTCTATTTGTAGTACTCCCATTTTCATCCTTAAATGGTCTTGGAACTACTTTGCTTATTTGGATATCTGGCAACGCGATCTTTAAATGGATTTTATCCTCCACTATTATTATCTGCTTTATGAGATGATACTGTTTACAATTGTCTCTCATCCTCCTTTGTAAGATTTTATGAATAATTTTATATTCAAACCTGATGCTGACTTTGGCAATCACCTCTCACTATTGGGCAAGGAAATGAGGTGTTTGCTGACTAAGGTCTAACTAGTCTCTTTGTAGTGGCAATTAACTTATTTTGATTAAAATTCTGATTGAAAATATAATTGATATTGATGTCATTTCTGTTATCAAATTCCCATTTTTATTTTTCAATTGTTTAGAAATAATTCAGAGTTCAATTATTTCAGTGATGTACCATATTCCTTTTCTTATAATTTTTTTTCCTTTTTCCCCCTCCTAATTCTTATCTTAGCTATGCATGGTCTGGCTGTATACAGGTGACTTAGGAATAACTCTCCTATAAATATCGAGTCTTTTACTGTCTGTTAAAATGTAACACTTTTTTGGTTTTTATGGTATTAGTACACATTATTTCCTTTTTCAAAGAAAGTGTTAATTATTTAAAGATGTGAGACTTCTTTGTATTCTATACATTTTGGCCTCTCTTTTTTCTTTTTACTGAACCACACTTTCCCATGCATTTCTCCTCATTCTTACTTTTCCCCCTTTTGCGAGAAGGTCACCAATTATTAGAGTGTATGTTAATTGGATTCAGAGGGTCTTATCAAGGTCCTAGAATTTTTTTTAACACTTCATCCTCAAGAAGATGTTGCAGTTAGTACATGAACTGCCTTTATCTTTATGGTGATCTTTTTGCAAATAATTATCCTTAATCTATAATATGTAATCACCAAATGTCCTATGAAATGATTAATTAATAATTATAATAATAACAACAATAGTTAGCATTTATATAGTACTTCAAGGTTTGGAAAGCACTGCTATAAATGCATATGTAACATTTTATACATAAATATACATAAAATAAATAAAAATACAATACATAAAAACAACATAAAATCTTATTGATCCTCAAACCCTGTGAGGTAGGTGATATTATTATCCTCATTTTACAGATGAGGAAACTGAGGCTGACAGTTAAGTGTGACTTGCCCAGGGTCACACCACTGGCAAGCATCTGTTGTGGGATTTGAATGAAGGTCTTCCTGAATCCAGGTCCAACACTTTCAACCAGCACACCATCTTCCTGCCTCAATAATGTTTCCTGTTGTTGCTAGGTGGATAATGAAACTCACTTGGTCAACTCCTTTTGATCTCTCTAAGGAACACTCTCGAGCCATTTTTCCATTTAGCTGCAATTTCCTCTTTTCTTAGCAAGAATGTCAAGATTGCTATGATTCAGCTCCTCTCACAATACGTCCACTCATTGGTCATTGGACAAGGGCTTCAAATTTAGATTAGCTACATTCAAACTGAAGTGATTTGATGGTTTAAAATACATTTGATTCTTAACTCAATGTTCCCTTTCCCACCACTCTGTCACCACCACCACAGAAGTGTAACAGGTCTGTTCAGAACTAAGGATCTTTTCTTTTTTAAATTTCTTTGATTTGCAGGTTGCCATGACTGTAAAAGAATCATCACCAGGTGACCATCCTACTGGTCGGGTACTAGGGATAGCATGATGTTATCTACAAATGACAAATTTGTGATGTCCCTTTCTAAAATTAACTAAGTTGGACTATAGAAAACAGATTCAGTTTGGCCTTTCCAGCATG
The DNA here is from genome assembly GCA_028646595.1 of Phalanger gymnotis. Classification (NCBI taxonomy): domain Eukaryota; kingdom Metazoa; phylum Chordata; class Mammalia; order Diprotodontia; family Phalangeridae; genus Phalanger; species Phalanger gymnotis. Next base: position 97,026,873 of record CM053627.1, on the reverse strand, counting down.
GTAGAATCTAACAGCAATTGCATTGCACTGGCTTAGCCTCCAATAACCCCAGATTATGAACCCATAAAGAGACATTAGAGTGGAGCTAATTAGAGGGATATAAGTAGCTCAGTGAAAATGTAATGCTATATTTTCTTGGTGAGTGTTTTGCAGATACTTATCATTACTATTGCAATGATCAATGACCAGGGCAGCTAGGTAGAACAGTGAATAGACTACTGGGCCTGGAATCAGTAAGACTCATTTTCTTGAGTTCAAATTTGGCCTCATGTACTTTAGCTGTGTGAACTTGGGCAAGTCACATAACCCTTTTTGCCTCAGTTTCCTCATCTGTAAAATGAATGGACGAAGAAATGGCAAACCATTCCGGTATCTTTGCCAAGAAGACTCCAACAGAGGTCATGAGGAGTTGGATATGACTGAAAAATGACTGAATACCAACTCAATGACCAAATATGCCATTAAATAATGTTTCTTGTTGCCCTGTGTTTACGATGAAACACTGGTTATAAAACACTGTTAGCACCACTCTTAATTATATTCCCCAATCATAACCAAATGAAAGAGTTGAACAAGAAAAGCCTTTGAGTCCCTTCCAGCTGCAGAGCTGTGATCTTATGTCTTTGGGAATTGTCCAGATTCATTGAGGGAGCTTCCAGGATAAAGAGCTTTCTGGGGCACAACAGAGAAAGTCTGTGGTACAGCCTTTGGTGACAAGTTGATTATGAACACAACAAGTTTCTCCATTTTTTGTGACTTTGGTTGCTCAATTCCTTCAGTAGCAGCTTCTAATGCTGCTCTTTGATTTGTCTGCCATCTAAAATGTGTACCACCTCTGTGTAAAGTATGGTTTGGAAAAAATAGATGCCCATACCTCCTTATGCCTCTTTTGTTCGTTAATTTCCAAAGGGACCTTTGATGTATACGGTGTTAGAGTCTGATCTTTGGTAGTGCTGCTGCTCTCAGTTCCCAGATTCACACATCTGCCAGTCATTGGAAGAGACCCCAAAGCTCTGCTCATAGCATTCTCAATTTATTTCCAATCTCTCTAAGGGACCGAGACTCTTCCTCTAAGGTGGGAGAGCTATTCTGAACTTCAGAGATGAGTTGAGGGGAGTGAGTTATAATACTCTTAATGAACATCGGTTTCTCGTTCTCTAAGATAAAAAAAATCATGGGATCATACAGTCATGAATATAAAGTGAAAAAGGACCTTAAAAATCATATAGTCCAACACTCACATTTTATAAATGGGAGAAAGTGAGCAAAGAGAAGCTAAGTGCTTTGTCCAGCATCATATAAGAGGTAAGTGGCAGGTACTATGACTTCACATATAGCACTTTCCTCTGGATTGTGAGATTTTAGAGTTAAAGGAAAATTTAGAGGTAATTTAGCTGAAATCTCTCATTTTACTTATCAGGAAACTGAGGCACAGAAAGATTAGTACAATTATATATAGTCTATTTGGGTTGTTCTTCATTCCTTTCTCTATCTGAAAATTCCTTTATGGTTCAATAACCCCCAACTCCCAAGTTTGGTATTGACTGCCTGAAGGACAGCCCAGCTTGGCAGAGAAAAATTGTTAAGATAATTTATGGCAGCATGAGCCCACGAACCACAGAAAATTTAATTTTAAGCCTATAATCCTTAATGGTGTCTTCTCACAGAATTTTGGGGCATTTTCAGTCAATGGCCTTGGACTTGCCACCATATCCCTTAAAAAGCATTATTTTTTGGGTTCATCTTAGAAGTAGAACTACACATAGAGTTTTAAAAAATTTTAATTATAAACTAGAATAAAATGAGAAATAGCTGATCTAATGGTATGAGGTTTGAAATCACACATTTCTTCTTTTTAAAAAAGTTATCTGGCAGTATTCAAATATTATTGTCCTAGAGGTTTTAAAGAATATGACATAATCTTTTCCTGGTTTATTTTTACTTTTAATTAAATGGACTTGTTTTTAGAAATTATCGTCTTAGAAGTAGGTACTAGCAATTAACAGCTAAAGTATGTGAACTTATATAACTATTCCCAGTGTGGTGAACAGAAAAAGAATTCTTTACTTTGCCTTATCATTAATTAGCTCTCTGAACTGGATGGCCTTGCTCAAGGTGTTTAACCTCTTAGGGCCCATGAAGGAGTTGTACCAGATAATCTCTAAGGACCCTTTCAGCTCTAACATCCTACTTCTAAAGTCACGGTTTTATTTCTGCAATTACATACATACACAGAGTTAAATTATTGTTTAATGGTTTAAGTAATGGTTAAATTCATAGTTTAATATGAAATCTTGGGTTGTTATTATTATTGTTATGTCGCCATTATTTCTGTTATAGGAAAAACAGACAATGGATGAGCAAGAAAGTACTTTATTGATGTACATCTAGACTAGGTTAATCTCATCTTAAAATCATCATAGCCTCCAAACCATAGGACCTAAGTAGAGCTAAAACACTAATATCAAAACAGGGTACAGTGATACTAAGTCCAAGAACAAGGTGTATGGGATAATAAGGATACGTATATATTCAAGGTAAGAGTGGGCATCTGTCCTGGAAAACTGGAATATTCCAGAGCTAGAAAGCTATTGGGGGTGGAGGAGGAAAGGACTGAGCAGAGGGAGAGATTTAGCATCTTCTCAGGTAAGAGTTATAAATTAGGAGTCAGGGGAATCTATGGCTCTCTTAGAAAATGCTGCTTTTGTCTTATGATTATTTGGGGGGACTGTTAATGGGTGATCAAGTCATTGGGGAAGGGGCTCCACTACATACTCTGTGCCATCCTACCCCTCTTCCCTGTTAGGACTTCCTGCAAAGTAGGGAGAAGCAGGAAGGTGAAAAGTAATGTGCTAAAAAAAAGTGGAAAGTACTAAAGAAATGAGCTTTGTACTGACTCCTGATCAAAACAAGTTTCAATACTGCACTGACAGTCCTTGAAGGCAGTCTGCCTGTTGGAGAACCCTGTTCTAGTATGTAGGGAAATATATTATAGCTAGGAGCAATTGGTCAAACGACCTATGGTGCTTTAAGCTACATGAGATAGAAACCTAAGAAATTAAGGTGGTGAAGGAGAAATCCAGAAGGTCATTTTTCCATTTTCTCCAGAATGCACTTCAAACTTGCTCTACCATGCCTCAGTGTCTTCTACAGGTCTCATGTCAACCCTGTAATGCTGGGAGGGGAAGGAGTGTGGGCCTCTCTCCATAACTGGATGGCTTCTTTCAGAAACTTGATTTAAGGAGTGAGCTCAGAACAGCCACATTTCATTCCTCTACAGGCTGCACACAGGATTTCCTCTGCCATGCGCCAGTCCTGGATACCATTTACCTGAGATAAAATCTTATCTAAAATGTCTATTAACTATCTAGCCCTGGTCAAGGCAACCTCTCAGCCTCAAATTCCTTATCTACAAAATGGGGATAATAATAGTAACTGCCTTATAAGTTGTCCCGAGGATGCAAAGAGATATTTGCAAAATATTCTGCCAACATTAAAGTGTTATATAAATGCTAGTTATTATTGTGAAATAGGAACCACTCCCTTTCATAGACATCTTCCAGCAGGCAATAAAATGATGATGTAGCCACCCATTTCTGGATTTAAGTAACACACAGTTCAGACTCACAGTGGACTTTTCTAGTTCTTATTTACTGATTTAAGAAAGAGGCTGGGGCAGCTAGGTGGTACAGTGAACACAGCACTGGCCCTGGAGTTGGGAGGACCTAAGTTCAAATCTGGCCTTAGACACTTGACACACTTACTAGCTGTGTGACCTCGGGCAAGTCACTTAGCCCCAATTGCCTTGCCTTCCCCCCTCAAAATAAAAGGAGAGGCCACATGCTAGCATGTGATGTAGCTCCCAAGACATACCATGACATATGTGAAGGCCAAGCAAGAGCTAGCCAGCTCCACTAGGACTGCAGACTAACCTGGGGTCCCCAGAAGATTGGAGCTTATGGTGTTTTATGCTCAGGAATAAACAAAAGGAGCTATCTTCCTTTATTAGGGCACCACTTGCAGTAAGTTCCAACAGGGAAGATGGGTAGGATGGTACAGAGAGTATGTAGTAGGGCCCCTACCCCAACGACTTGATCACCCATTAGCAGTCCCCCCAAATAAGATGAGCAGAACTCTAGGGCCTTTAAATACAATAATCATGCGTAAGCTAGATAATAATGTAGAATAAGGTTGGTGCTCATGCTCGGTGGTTCCATTGATGGATTCATCAGTTATTTTGGCTGTTTGGCTTTTTGTTTTCTCTATGTGTATTCCGTCCTACCTTTTGGGGAAAGAACTAGACCAACCAGAATGTCTTACGTGATGTGTGTGTGTGTGTGTGTGTGTGTGTGTGTGTGTATTTTGGTCAGGATGTATAATTTCATGGCTATAGGGAACTCCTGGTATAGAAACTGTCCAGTGAGGAAGATTAGCATCTATGGGCAAGCGTGTGTAACCTGCAGCCTTGAGGCCATCTGTGGCCCTCTGGGTCTTCCAGTGTGGTCTTTTGACTGAATCCAAACTTCACAGAACAAATCCCCTTAATAAAAGGATTAGTTCTGTAAAATGTGGACTCAGTCACAAGGCTGCATCAAGGTCTTGAGGCTGTAGGTTCCCCATACCTTATCTATGTAGTTATTTACAGTTGTTGAGAGATGCCTGGGGCTTTGAGAGGTTATGTGAACAGTTAAGGGTCACATAGCCATTATGTGTCAGAGGCAGGATTCACTACTCATGGTGCAGTTGCTGCCTTTCCATATTATTTTTGAAGGAAAATGTCTGCTTCAACTTAAGCTGTAATGCATTTGTAAGGTCTAAAGTTATGCCTTCACATTTGGCACATTACCATATAGAGGGGAAAAATGTTTAGAATAGGAAGTTGGTTAATAATAGAATTCTAGCAATATGCAATAGTTTCAAACTTGTTGAAACTTAATTCCTTTAGAACACAAAGTAAAAGGAAATAATGGATAAATATGAAACATTTATATGCCAATGATCAACAATGAAGTCCTCTCTCAATGCCTTACCATGGATGTGACCCTGGTTTCCTGAAGGCTATGTTAGCAGAGAATATGCCCAGGGAGCTCCAATAACAGTGGAAAGCCTTAGAGCAGTGGTTCTCAAATCTTTTGGTCTCAGGATCCCTTCATACTTCAGAAAATTAATGAATACTGCCCCCACCACCAGAGGGTGCTCTTTATGACTCATCTTAGTATTATAGTTTTGATCTTGCAGATGCCCTGAAAAAGTCTCAGGAACGTAGCACAGCTTAAGAACTGTTGGCTTAGAGAAGGGCCCAATGGGAGGCATATATCTTTTTGATCACTCTAGAATGTGGTCCAGCCCTCTAGTGCTCCTTTTCTCTAATATTCCCTTTTTATCTCTATTTATCTCTTTTGTTTATCTCTATTGTTTTCACCATGTTTCTGCCCGTGGAATGTTAGCTCTTTGAGGGCAGAGCCATGTTTTGGGTTTTTTTTCTTTTGTTTTGTTTCTGATTCCAAAGAGCTTAGCACAGTGCCTGGCCCATAGTAAGTACTTAATAAATGCTTCTTGGTTGATTGATTAATTAACTGTTGGTGGCTGCCAGCTCCTGTATACTTATTCCTCCTTCAACTCCCCCCACCCCATACAGTCACCTGATTAGCACCTGAGTCAGGTGCTAATCACTTCTCACTTTGTCTACTGCAATAGCTTCCCAATTGGTACCCTGCTTCTGGCCATTCATCTCTTTAATCTTCCTCCCCACAGCTGCTAAAATTATCTGCCTAAAGCACAGATCTGAGAATGTCATACCCCTGCTCAAGGATATTCAATGGCTTTTTATTACTACTAGGACAAACTTATCTGCCATTTAAAGTCTTCCTACCTTTCCAGACATTGCACCTTTACATTCAGTATATTCCAGCCACGATGACATACTTCATATTTCTATGTACAAGAGTACATTTGCCTCCTTTGTACAAAACTTTGCGCAGGCTAACTCCCATCCTGGAATGTTTTTTTTCCTTACCTCTACTGCTTTGAATACTTATATTCCTTCAGTGCTCAGCTCAAGTGCTGGTTCCTACACAGGATATTTTCCACTCCACTACTTGTTAGTCTTCTCTTCCCCCAAATAATTCATACTTAATAACTTTGTATACAGCTTATAATTACTTATCCATGTATGGCACCCATCCAGTAGAATGTAAGATCTTTGAGGTCAGGGACTCCTTCCTCTCCTCTCTTTGTGTCTCTCCATTCTCTTCCTTCCTTCTTTCCTTTCTTTTTTTCATTCTTTCTCTTTCCCCCTTAGTTTTCTTTCTCTCTTTCCATCTCTCCCTCCCTCCCTTCCTTATCTTTTTTACTCCTAGCACCTACCACATAGTAGGCCCTCGATAAATGTTTGTTAAATTGAATTTTGTGTAAGCTTCAGAGCTAGTTTTGTTGGTTTAAAGAGCTACTTCTACAATTTGAGAAGTATAAAGATTTGATTTGTCATTGACAAACCCAGTTGACTAGGAACTGACAGAAGCTGACCTTGTCTTGAAGTCAATGAACTCACCAGGGCTGACCAGATGTTGTCACTCCCAGCCTCTGATTATTTTTTGTAAATCTCCCAACTGCACCTTAGCCATTCCCTCTGCCTTAGTACCTTATATAAATTCCTTTCCCAGCCCCCTCCTTTGGTACCCCAGCATTTGCTATGTGGTACCCCAAGCTTCAACTTATCCTAATTAAAGACCTCAATTTTGCTATATTGGCTGTTTTCTCTTGAATTCAGATTGGCAGCATCAAGAGGCTTTATTTCACCAGTCTTACTTAACAAAAACTCCTATTAACCTTGCAACTTGCTGAAGTAAAGAGAGATGAGTTGGATGCAGAGAGAAGGATTTTCAGAGGCAGTTTCTTTTCATCCTTAACACATTTCAGTCCTTAGATATTGAACTGGTTTAAAATGACTTTCCAGGTCTTGATGCTTCAAGGAACCAATAATGAGTTTTCAAAGTTCTACTTTCCTGCTTACTGATTTCACTGTAGCCAAAATTGCTGTGCTGACTGCAGTCCACTTCAGTTTAATGACTGTAAAGTGGGAAAAGAATTTCAATTCATTTTCTAATGAACATGGATCCATGTTCCAGTAGATGACAACTCCATTGACTCTAATTTGACCACTTACAGACTCAACAATTCAGATCTAGGTTTCTCTGGAGATCAGCCTTATTGATCCACACATGCTAATCAGGGTTCATTTAGAAAAAATATCTGACATCATTGGGCTTTAAGGTCTGTAAAACCCTATTCATTCATTATCTCATTTAAAGCTCACAATAACCCTAGGAGGTAGGAACTATAAGTATTTTTTTGTTGTTGTTATTTTGAGCCTGGCAAATTATACACACATGAACATTTACAAAGAATGAAGAGGCAGTGAGGTGGGTCAGTGAGGAGAGCACTGGCACTGGAGTCAGGAGAACCTGAGTTCAAATCCATCCTCAGACACTTGACACATGTACTAACTGTGTGACCTTGGGCAAGTCACTTAACCCCAATTGTCCTGCCTTCCCCCCTCCAAAAACAAAACAAAGAATGGAAAAAGAGGATTGTATATGAAACTAAACTGCTATAATATACAGCATATTATTTTAAATTATATATTAAAGTCAACATGTTATTTCCAAAGCTATTCTACTTGTCTGTGTCACCCTCTGAACAAACTTCTCTTTGTGGTACATTCTTTAATGCTTTATTCACCTTTTTCTTTCTTTTATTCTCTTTTTGGAATTGCTATCACTATCACCTTTGTTGTCCCTAATTCCTGCCCTTGCAAAAGAAAAAGAAAATCCTTCCCTTATAACAAATAAACATAGTCAAACAAAACAAACATACATTATTGGCCAGGCTGAAAATGTGATCTCATCTACACCGGTGAAATAGGCCTTTCTAGTCCATTGTATCTCTTTCAAGAAGCAGGAAGCATACTTTATCATCAGTCTTCTGGAGTTGTAGTTGTATATTGCATTGCTCAGCATTCATAAGTCTTTTGAAGATTTTTTTTTACAGTATTTTAGTCATATAAATTGTTGTCCTGGTTATTCTCACTTCACTCTGGATCAGTGGATAAAATTCTTCTCAGATTTCTCTGAATCCCATCCCATTTCTCATTTCTTAAAGCAAATGTACTCTTGTGTATAAGGAATAGCAAGTATGTCATCCTGGCCAGGACATAGAGTATGTAAAGGTGAAATGTCTGGAAAGGTAGGAAGACTTTTAATAGCGGATCAGTTTGTCCTTGTAGTAACAAATATGTATATTCCATTATGGTCATATACATATCTGTACAACTATTCCACAGTTGATGGGGATCCTCTTAGTTTCCAGACCTTTGTTAAAGCAAAAAATGCTCACTCTCACTTGATTCACAATCTGGACATCTCTCCTTCCCATCATCTACCTTCTCGCACTATAGAAAACTGCCCTGCGGCCCACTGTCCTGATTGTTGTCTCCCTAGACAGAACCACTTTTTAATGAGCGGATCCAGATTTGCTCCCTTTGCTCCCAAATGGACTCAGTCTTTAGATTTCTCTACATCCTCACTATCCGTCTTCCCAACCTGGGGAAATATCCACCTTGAGGTCTATTATCTTGGATGGTGACTCAATAGCCAGGACCAACATTTCATGTTCTAGAAAAGAGCTGTCCAAAATGCAGCCCACAGGCCCCATGCAGCCTGCAGTGCAATTTATGTGGCCCACCTACAAGCATAGAAATTTACATAAATGCTTTAGTAAACAAAGCTCAGCTACCACAAAGCTCTCACTAAAATGGCAAACCAAAATATATTGTCTATTGTTTCAATAAAAACCTAAGGTTGGACAGCCCTGTTCTAGAAGTTCACATGCTCACTTTATTCCAACATCAACTCACTCTCTAGACCACCTCTTCAACAGATGCCTTGACCTCATCTGGGTCATCTCTCTTCTCTATTTGTGCTTTCTTGTCCCCACACTACTCCCCACACTACCTCCTTTCTTTTCCTTTCACCAGCCTACCTGCAAGCTCAGTTGTTTAGACTGCTTTTGAGGTTTGAGACATAAAAGACCCAGTTCACTTAAGAAAACTGAGGTCAGAAGCTTCACTTGAACTCTTGCTTACATCTGGAGAAATCCCTCAGATCTAGCCAACTCTAAATTCTGGCAGAGAAAGAAGTCATGTCATATTTTACATTGATCTTATATCCTTTAAAATTGATTCCCTCAGTCTCTTAGTTAATAAAGTTGGTGTCCATCATACTTTATGATCTAGCAGTGCCTCTTACTGCATTTTAAACTTTAATTCTGAATTTATTGGACTGTCCTAACTTAGAACTGGCCCAGAATAAAACGGAAGCTTAGAATTATATTAATTTGCATTTCCCTCATTATTAGTGAGTTAAAGTATTTTATATGGGCATTAACAGCTTGCTTTTCTTCTTTTGAGAACTATCCACTCATATCTTTTGACCATTTTCCTGTTGAAGAAAATGTCTTAATCTTATATGTAGGGTATGTCTCAAAAGTCTTAATGCGGTTTTAAGTTATTAAATCTTAAAACTGTACTAAGACTTTTGGGGCATCCTATGTTTAAACCAGTTCCATATATATCTTTTACAATAGACCTTTATTAGAAAAATTTGATATGAAGATTTTCTCTATTTCACTATTTTTCTTATAATTTCTTATAATTTTAATTGCATTGATTTTGTTTATGCAAAAACTTTTCAATTTTATGTAATCAAAGCTTTCCAGCTTATAACTTATGATCTTTTCTATCCTTTTTTTGATTAAACCTACTTTTCCCATTCATGATTATTAAATGAATGCCTGGGACATAGTAAGAATTTAATAAATCCTAGGTTTTTTAACTATACTATGCTGCTTCTAATCCTCGAGTAGCTTTGGATTATATCTTAGAATACATATACATACATCTCTGAATTAGTAAGCACTTATTAAGTGCTTACTATTTGTTAAATACTATACTAGGGGCTGGGATTATAAATACAAAGAACAAAAGAACACTTTCTTGCAAAAAGCTTTTTGTAAGGCATAATCCAAATATGAAATATATACGTATGTAGGTATGGATGTCTTAATACCTGAATGCTGATATATGTCCCTTACTAAAGTTATACTCTAATTCTTCATAAAGCCATAGAGGTAACCCCCAGATGCTCAAAGGCTATCCCACTAGAAAAAAATTAACAGGTTCTGCTAAGCTAGGGATGCTTTGAGTGTGAGCTCCATCTGTAATACAAGGATCAATCTAGCTAAAGCAGGAGAGATTCATCACTAAATATCTGGTCCTCAATTGATGAATTATTTTAGCCACTGCCACATATGATACTATCTACAAAGGAGTGAAAGGTCACAATTTGCTTCATTAGACATAGTGTCTACATCAGTGAAATCACAGGTCCTTTGAAGTATTAGAATATGTCAGATACTATTATGTTATATCTGATAGTATATGTCAGAACTCATTAAAAGTAAAAATCTCTTTAACAAAAATACTTCTCGTATCCAGTTAACATCCTACATATTTCAAGCAATGATATGAATAAGTTTGAATAAAGTATTTTTAAAAAGGATCATATTATAAATCCTTATTCAATCGAATGATCTCAGATTGTTTTCTTACAGTCAAGATGGGCATTAAAATATACATTTGTTTAACCACATATGGATGTTTGCGGAACTTGCTAACTGAAATGTTAAACATAATGAATAAATTTTAAGGAAACTTACAGAATTTCTTGCCAAGTCTCCTCCCCCTACCACATATTTTAATGAACAATAAATTTCAAGTATTTATTTTTCTCTCTTGACTTCACTGAGTTCCCTATTGGAGAACTTTTGTGAACTTTTTTGTTTCAGTCCAATGCAATCCATGGAAGGAATATCTGGTGTTTGTTGTTTGTCCTTTCTTTCAAAGAAATCTAATGAAACCATGGGGTGCTTTCTTGACTTTTGTATGAATTGGATTTAAATATGACAGAATTACACAAAGTTGTCAGCCTCACTCTCTCTTCCAGAGTCTTCAAAGTCCAGTGGCAATACAAAAGTCAGGACAACTGGCAATGGCCCAGGATGCACCTTAGCATCTTTGATGTCTGATCAAGCTCTAAGCATTCTATAACACCTTCAGCTGACTTCTTGGCCATTGGAATAAACTATTCTCATTTGCCCATTTCAATAGAAGTCATTCTTTACATGCTTGAGGTAGACAGGTTTGAGGCCTATCGGTTACCCTCAACCTGGCTTAGCCCATCTGCCAAGATGGTTTTACCAGGATATGGTCATTGTGCATGTTACAGCTTCTTGGAGTTGCAGGTGAGAGTTGGATGAAAGTGGACATCAAAGGTGGAAGAACAGCCCTGTATGGGGTGTTCAGAGAGAGCTAGTCCTCTGATGTGTAACAACGCCTAGACAATTAGAATAACCACCCAGAAGTAAAAAATTATTATAATGAAGAAAGGGATAAATCGGGAGCTTTCACCCCTCAGCAAGAGCTCTGCGAAGCAGCCAATGGTACAGGGAACTCTTGGCATATGAGCTTGATTCAGACAGGTGCTTCCCCAAATTGGGCTCAAAGCAGTGTCTTTTAAACAAACCAGGTAAAAGTTGTATGAACTGACCTCAGTTATGCAGCCCAGAAAGACATGCAGGCTCTTGGCTAATGGCTCAGCAATTGTACAATATGGGTTGCCCAAAGGTTCAATTCTTGTGTGTTATACAACATATAAGGACAAATAAGGGAACCCCCTTAGTCAAGTTCAGATAGTGGTCACTGAATCACTAAAACGAAGAGAATTCATTTGTTTAACCTGAATGTCCTCAAATGAAAAAAATATTCCTCTGTAGCCAAATCTTCCTCAATGTTTTTCCTATAGTCATCCAAACAAACTCAATCAACAATATTTCAACAAAAGAGAGTTGAACAAATGGCAAAATCATTCAGAATCATTTCTAGAGAGAAGTTTATGATGGCAGTTGAAGATCAGCTCATTGTTACCAAAAGTTATAGAATTATTATGCTTAATGATCCCAGACTCACTAATTAATGAAGTTTATATAAGGAAAAAGTGTGAATATATCACTTTGAGTTGCAAAAATTTAGTGTCTATGGGGCAACTAGATAGCATAGTGTAGAGCACCAGCCCTGGAGTCAGGAGGATCTGAGTTCAAATCTGACCTCAGACACTTGACATACTTACTAGTTGTGTGACCCTGGGCAAGTCACTTAACCCCAATTGCCCTGCCTTCCCCTAAATAAATATTTAGTGCCTAAAAAGTACCTAGCAAGGTACTGCCTCTTCTTCTAGATAGCTAGAATTATACACCAGAAAATCGTTATCTTTCAGAAATTAATGAAAGACAAATCCCTATATTACAAATAAAGTGTGATGCAACTGTCCCTATTTCAAAGAAATAGATGTGGAAGCATACAGTTGCAGGATGGTTATTCTAGAAGCTGACGAGCAGATCAGTTTGACATAAAGAATAATGGAGCGAGTCATGTGCCCTTGTGTATTGATACTACAAGAGGGCAAGATCCACTGGAACAGATCAGAAATACCAATATGCCACCTACTAAAAATGCTTCAATACAAATGTCACTGACCACTCAAGCAGACAAGTATCCATGAAATAGAACGAAGACACGAACGCTTTCGTTATGTTCCAGCATTGTATCATAAAAAATGGGAGGTTCTTCTTAGTACTTATAGATAAGGGCTTAGTGCTACTTTTTGTCAAGGGTACTCTCAGCTCCAAATCATACAATAACATGTTGCCAACCAGTGCAGGGCAATAATAAGAAATAGTTTTATCCCTAAGCCTAAATTAGATGAAATAAAAGATGAAGTTGAAGAATTGCTGGAAACCGAAGAAGAAAAGTATGAGGAACCCATGGCCACTGAAAATCTTCACTTAAAGCAAAGTCCAGAAATTATACCTAAAAAAATTATATCTTAGCTATCTATTTATAGAGTTTTCAAATGATTTTGAAAGGAAAATGAAAAAAAAAATAAAAGCTTTCAAGAATTTTTTTGACCCCATAAATCCAATAGGCCAACTATACAAAAAGAGAGTAATTCAGAAAGGCTGATATCTGCTGTAACCATCACTAATTAGCACATTCTCCAAAAGTATTCTGCAGCAATTGCAAAATTATTCCAGGACTTGTACATAACGCTATGTGCAAAAGTTGTTGCTACCATAAGGACTATCAGAGAAAAGGAAAGATTTTTCAGGAGTGTTCCCAAGCACAAGAGGCAAGTACCACCATGGCAAGAGAGACTTGAGGAAACTAATGAAAGATATTAAAAATTATATCAATATTTAGTTTGTTGCTCAGTGCAAAAATTGAACACTTAAAAGAGAAATGCCATATGAAGAAAACAAAAAAAAATCAGAATTCCTGGATGTAAAGGTAACACAAGGAGTCAAATTAATGCCCCCAAACCCCAAATAAACTATTAAGTAACTTTCTATATGACATAGAATTGAGAAGGAAAGAAATCAGAGGTGAGAGAAAAGCCCCCAAAAGGGAGTATGTGAAAATTTCTGGTTATCTATGTAGTTGAAAGAGGTCCAATACAATGAAAACTCAATTTGGGTCACCCTTGAATGTGAAGGCTTTCCAACTCTTAATTTAATGACACAGAACAATTAAACTAAGGGGGGTGACTCAGATTCTAGCTTCTCCACAAAGCTGGGAAGAAACAGGTTTGAAAGAGATCCATAATTATCAGCTCAAAAGCACATGACTTAAAGGAAAAGCACTTCACCATCTTCTCTGATGCATGCCTGGTCTCACATTTCTTAACAGAAAGCATCAAGTGTTTACTGCCAAAAGATGAGATCACCAGCAACTTCTCCAAATATAGGTAGATTATGCTTTTATGTACTTCATATAAAACATTTAAAGCTTATATCACTCCCCAAAAATCTATAAACACTTACAAGAAAACACTAAATTGTCTGAGGAACAAAAATGGTGTGCCCTTCAAATCCCAGGAGTATAAGAAACAGTATTACCCATTTGATATTTGTTCAACAAACCACCCCCAAAGCACTATTAACATTTATATACTCCCTTAATTTATTATTGCAAAGCTTTTGATTCAGTTCACCACCCTTGGACTGGTCATATGCTGCAGATACATAAAATATACTGAAGTATAACGAGAACACAAGAGTATTTGATGTCCGCATTTCTATTTAAAACACTCCAGCAAAACGATGTCAGAAACAATTGGCAGGGAGCCACCACAGGACCATTATGGTTCTGCCCTAACCTTAAATTCATGATCATTCCTGAATAGAACTGCATATGGCTTTCTGGATAAAGAGTTAGACCAAACCATTGTCTTAATCACTTAATATATATAAATGACAACAAGCTATGTGACAATAAACACATTAAATATTTACTTCATATTGAAAAAAAATTCCCAAAATATCAAGTTGTCATTTGAACCCTGTAAGTATAAGATTCTTAATATGAGCCAAGGAAGAATAGAAACTGAAGGCTTCGAGCTTGATTCAGATTCATGAAAGCAATGGGAGAAGCCAATGCAAATAACCTGGTCTTTTCCAGGAAAGATAAGGTGGACATAAAGCAGCTGAGGTTGTACATGTTAAAAGCTATCTGCTGTGCTGAAATTGTTTAAAATGGGAAGAATACATTTAGAGTAATTAACATATACATAATGCTAGTCTTAATGTATACTTTTTACATAATAAAGTGGTCAGTTATGGATTGAGATGGTTTTCAAACAAAAACCTGTACATTGTTAATGAAATAAAAGTTTATTGACTCAAAGCCTCTGTAAAGAGATGAATAATTCTTCATTAAAAAGGAGAAAAAGAACTGATGGGCATTCTCAGAAACATGAAAAACAGGTTAAAATTTATACAAAAACCTTTGGTACAAAAAAGAATTCATTTCACATAGCAAGAGAATGGGCCAAGAGGCATAGACAACTAAATTTGTCAAATGTAACTGAAAGAGTTTTATCTCTGGATGAAGCCAATGAAATGGATAGGATCCAAGAGTGAGTCAAAAGGCATTCTATAGGCAATGTTCCTATAAACTCAACCAACAATGTGTTGACAAAGATACTGAACAAATGATCGAGCCAAGCAGATTTGCTTAGAGAACCGAAAGGGTTTGTGATAAGACTCTAAGATCAGGTCATTGTCACCAGAAATTATGAAAAAGTTCAAGAGTCCGGACTGATTCATTAATTCAGATTATTCAATCAATTGGTAGAAACTGTGCAACATATCATGCAGGTTGCAGAAGTTTCGCTTCTACCCGATATCTAGAAAGAAGTAATCAGCTGGCAAATCTTCGTACTACAAATACAAACTTCAAAATATCCTTAGGAAGTAAGCAGATAAACCATACTGGAACTAGAGTATCAATGCACTATTCAGAAAGTGTCTAATTAATTAATATTAATAAGAATGCAGCAGAAAATTATGGCAAGATCTGGAGACTGAGAAAAGACTTGGTCCCTAACTCCAGACCTTTTACTCTGGAGCCCTGGGAAAGTCATTTTCACTAACCTTACCTTTAAAATGAAGAACTCTCTACCTTCCAGCCTAACTTCCTATGATCCTTTTCATGAGTGCTAATAAGCTAAACATCAGGAGTTCATTAGGGGCTTTTTATTTGATGAATCATCTGGACATAAAATTAACCCATAAAAATTTATGAACAGTGTTTTTAATGGATGCCATCATACTGGATACTCATAATCTCCAACCTACATGGAATAAAATTCTCTGAAAATATAGAGACCTAGCAAAAGAAATTGAAACCATGTGAGAAGAGGACAATGTACATGTCATCCTTATAATGCTATCTGCTACTGGAGTTGTTCTGAAGATGCCTTCGGTGAGTCTACTGAAGATGAGTTTGCATCTTAATACTGACATAATAGTATCGGTTATCTTGCTCAATAATCTGCAAGACATTGACTACATAAGAATCTCTAAGGTTCCTTTCAAAATAATATTCTATGATCCTATTCATGAATGCAAATAAGTTAGTAGAGAGAAACATCAGGCTTCCATATTACAGGTTCTTGAATGAATGAATGGAAAATAATTATTAGTAGCTTACATTTATCTGTCTTGATCCTCAGAACAATCCTAAGAAGTAGGTATTATTATCATTATTCCTATTTTATGAGGATGAGATGCGATGAGCAACCTGAGGCAGCCAGAATTAAGTAATTTTCCCAAGCTTATACAACTAGGAAGTGTCTGAGGCCTTAATTAAACACAGTCTTCCTAACTTTGGATCAAACACTCAATACCCCATGCCTCTCGTGCTTGAATTTTGAATAAGAACTGGGGATAGACATTGAAAAGTAAGTCTTTTAAATCAAGGAGTAGACATCCTAATAAGGGAATATGACACATACGAGTAGTTTCAGCCACAATTTAGATGGAAAGGCCTAGTTGTCTTTAGGGCACAATAGCACTTACTACTCCCCACTTCCCAGATGCTGGTACCCTCCTCCCTTAAATGATTTTGTATTTGCTTCATTGTATACATGCTGTTTCCCCTGATTGAATGTAAACCACTTAAAAAGGACTGTTTTGCTTTTGCCTTTGTATCTCTCAGAAACTAACAGAGTGCCTTGTGCTTTCTAAATTTCTTATTGAATGATTGCAAGACTGTTGAGCTCAAGACTATTAACCCAAAAAATCCAATACTTGTAGTCACGAGCTGAGATGGTCCCTTTCCAAAGACATCATCCAATCACCAACATTTCTGGTTTTCTAAGGATTGGCTCCATATAACATGTATAACATAAGCAATTGCAGGCACACCAAGGTAGTTTGGTTCAGCTCTATTCGCTAACAGCAGATTTGATCAACTTGAGTTCCTAACATTCTGTGATACTGAATGATGGTAAAAGGTCCCAGGGGACTATAGATTCAAGAGATAGGAATGATGATTCATTGACCATGACATTGAACTACAGTATGGAGCTACTAACTTCTGTTTTTAAAGGTTCCAGCATTCTTATGGAATTGAATGGAACCACTGGAAATGAATTTTGCCATTGTGCTACATGGTACCAGTTACCTATATCTATTAGTTACAACAATAACAACTAAAATTTCTCTAGTGCTTTAAGGTTTGCAAAGTGCTTTATTAATATTCTCATCTGACTTTCACAACAGCCTTGGAAGGTAGGTGCTAATATTATCCCCATTTTAAGATGACTAAACTGAGGCAGCCAAAAGTTAAGTGACTTCTCCAGGATCATACAATTGAATAAGTGTCTGAGGCTGTATTTGAACTCACATCTTCTTAACTCCAGGTCCAGTGCTCTATTTATCATACCAGTGGTACCAAACTCAAGTGAAAAACAGATTCCTATGGCTGTATACTGACTTAGAAAAACACAAATGAATATTATCTATGTTGTATTGTATTTGTTTGTTAAACATTTCCCAATTACGTTTTAATCTGGTTCAAGCTGCACAAGACAGTTTTGTGGGGAGCAAGCTATGAGTTTGACAAGTCTTCATTATGTTGTCTAATTATCTAACATACTCTTAGCTAAACACGACAACTATGTTGAATATTTCTAGTCCAGGCCTAACACATGCCAGATATTATTTTAAATGAATGATATTACAAATTGTTGACTACTATATTAGGTATAAAATACATCAAGTATTTTTGAGTGTGTATCTCTTCTGTGCCCACTGCCAAGTTGCAAGAGAGATGATAACCATATTCTTTGCCCACAAGAGATGTATAGTCTATTGGGGATCAAACTGTATTTTTTCGGGGAGCAATTGGGTTTAAGTGACTTGCCCAGGGTCACACAGCTAGTCAATGTCTGAGTTCAAATTTGAACTCAGGTCTTGCTGACTCCAGGGCCAGTGTTCTATCCAGTCCACCATCTAGCTTCCCCCAGGCTGTATATTTTTGAAGCCATTGGTGAAAGAGCAACCTAATGGGGCAGCTAGGTGGTGAAGTGAGTAGAAAACTGGCCCTGGAGTCAGGAGGAACCTGGCCTCAGACACTTGACACTCTTAGCTGTGTGACCTTGGGCAAATCACTTAACCACAATTGCCCTGCCTTCCCCTCTCCAAAAAAAAGAAAAAAGAAGAGAAAAAGAAAAAGCAGCCTGAAGTAAAGTGCTAAATGTTCTTTGACGGTTAGTAAGAAAATGAGGACAAGTTAAACCCCTCCTTATTACTGAGGCTTCCTATTACTTCAAGGATACAATGTAAACTCTTTTTGTCATTTAAAGCTCTCCACAATCTGTCTCCAAACTATCTTTTCAGCCTTATTACACATTGTTCCCTTTTACCTACAGTCCAGCCCAACCCAACTGGACTCCTCACTCTTTTTTCACATATAACAATCTATCTCCTGTCTCTAGACCATTGCAACGGCTTCCTTCCATGCTTGGAATATATCCCCTCCTCACCGTTGACATCATCTTTATATTTTGTAGCGTTTATATTGTACTTATGACCCTCGTGCTTAGCCCAGTGCTTAATGTAGTACAAACTTAATTAATCCTTTTCCATTCATTCATTCTTTTTTTCATTCTTCATTGAGATCATGGATACATTGAAATATAAAATAGGTACTGTATGGTATTAAAAAGCTCTTTGCCTCTTTAGTCTTGGGTAATACATTTTATATCAGTTGTTTTGGATGACCTCTAAGATTTTTCTTGATGAAAGATATGTCAAAATTGTAAAGCATGAGTAGTGAAGGTTGCTGGTAGCAAGAGAGCTTTTAATGTATCTCAGAAAAACTGAAGAGAGTCCAATTCCCAGAGCTTCCCTTGGCCCAGGTCTTCCATTTATTACCAATTTCTATCCATCACAAATTCTTTGATTCAGCAGTTTAAATCTCTTCCTATAAAAATTTGTCTTTTTTAGAACTTAAAGGAAGCATATGAGTATGATTCTTTTGTGTGTGAAAAGTATTATTTTCCATCAGTATTCACTGGGGTGAGCTTCATTTTGTTGGCATCAAGGAGAAAAGGAAAAGTCACTCTCCAAATGGCAATACCATACAGACTTTGCACTTTTATGAAACACAATAGAAACTAAATTTTGTCTTGGTATTCCCTATTTCCTGGTACCTAAAATAACATTGATATGCCTATTCCTACATTTACATAGTTAAAGGTTTTCTGAAAACCAATAATAAAGAAGTTAAGGGTGAGATGACTAAGCAATGTAGTATTTTTTTTTGTATTGATTGTGTCTAGCTTTATTATCTCCTGTACTACCTTGGTTTCTAGGGAGATGTAGTAGGAAGGCCGAATTTATGATCTCAAATATAATCATGTATATGTTTGAATGGTCCGAAATCGCAAGGTATGAGAGATTCTCTAAGGAGAAAACAACAAGAAATTTATTTAGGCCCCACCGCAGCAAAAACTTG
>CM053627.1:96936351-97006899 GCA_028646595.1 Phalanger gymnotis | reverse complement strand
GTCCTGGGGTGGGGCCCTGCTTCCCTCTGCCACTTTGTGGGTTCTGCAGCTCTAGAATTGGTTCAGAGCCATTTTTTTTATAGGTTTTTGGAGGGATTTGGTGGGGAGCTCAAGCCAGTTACTGCTTTCTGGTCGCCATCTTTTGCTGACAATTCTAATCTCATAGATGGGAGGAGCCTGGCATAGGTGGTATTAAAAAAAACCTAAAGTAAAAAGATATAAAGAACAAAATAGACACATGAGAAATTTTAACAGCTCCCTGAAGGTATGATCAAGTCGAGAATGAAGACTCAAAATTCCAAACTTTTCTTCTTCTCTGAGAAGAACTGAGTCTGCTATTTCAACAATCTGACATATGTGGTGGGTGATGAAAAATTTAACGCTCATAGTTGGTCTGCTGATTTAGGATGGTGACAATGAGTAAGTACAGCATCAGGGCCACAGCACAGATGATGACATCTTTGGTGCAGTAAGAGATTTTTCATCAGACATCAGGACCATCTGTACTAAAGTGCTTGAGATTATAATCCTCTTGCATGCAACCTGATCCCACAATTGATACCAAGGTTTTCCATTTTGCCATTTTTTCACTAGCTCACTCACCAAACTCTCCCCCTTCCTTGAAGCCTCATTAAGGTGATGATGCCAAATCTTTGCCCCTTTCTAGGTTTTTGGGGCGATTCTACCTCCTTTTACCACAGGGGTTAGAAATAGACTCTATCTCATTCATTTGGGAACTCCGGACTATTACCAAGTCAGCTAGGGGATTCACTTTCTCCCAAATAATTGGGAGAATTCTTCAGTTATATAGAGATACTTTCACTTTTCCTGTATTGTTAGAAAGCCAGCTATCTCCCAACAATATTATCCTTTAGTCACCCAAGCCCTTTCTGGGGAGAAATTGTATGAAATACTACAGAAAAAGGGACCCATCTAATTGAAGAAGACCTGAGCTATTTCTGGAGGGTGTATAGAGGCCCCTGAGAGGATGAAGACTTTGAAGCATAGGAAGTGAAAGTGAACTGGATTCTTTCCCATGTGAAGAGAAAGTACTGCTGACTTGTCAGTCACAGGAGTGAAGAAAAGGAACATAGAAGTCAATAATTCCATACCACTCACCCTGAGTCTGGGCTACCTGCTCTATGACATTGATAAGGTTTGGAATAGCTAAAGTGACTTTGTTCAGCAATACAGGCTTTCTGTAAAGGGAACTGGAATTTTGAAGTATTCGAGTTTCCTTTATGCCCATCACTAGGGAAGAAACATCTTCCCTAGGACTCTGTATGTTGGGTGTTAACTACACTGGATGGTTTGAGCAATCCCAAGTGTTTCCTTTTGGCTCACACAATAACCTATACAGAGGCTGACAAAAGCACCTTCATACATGCTGACTCCCAAGAGCTCATGCTCTTTCTTCCCTAATCTGCCCTCTGTAATCCCCTATGGATGACCTAAATGGGCCAGGTTCTTTAGGGAACATCTCTGGCACAGATGGAGCTAGAGAACCTCTATTGCCTTAAGCTGTATTTCATCGTATGGTTTTATTAGGGCTCTGATAGACGAACAACTGCTTTCTTACCAAGCTCATTTTTCAGGAGCCATACCTAGAGCTCCCTCCTAGAGAGGATGTTATTGCTTTTTGCCCACCTAGCAGGGCAAGAAAGTCTGTGCTTTCTCTGATTTTCAGAGTACCTATTCACACTGATGGCAGTGTTATTAGTCCAGGCCATCACTATTACTGTATCTCCATATTTTCTGCTCAGATTGGACTGACTGATCAATTGACACCCATTTAGTTACACGGAAGAAAAGACACAGCAAAAGCCTTTTGGGTATCAGAAGTGGAGTCCAATTGCCCCTGAGGTAGGCCGCTCATAGAATTTGTTAGATCAGTGGGAAGGGGGTGGGGGAGACACATAAATCCAATGTATCAAAACCATTTCCTTTAGGAACTCTACCCCTTCTCTTGCAGATTCCTATGAAGAAGCTGGCTAAAATGGGAATTCATCTTTATGGGGTCAGGTACATGTAAATTTCTGTTTTAGCTATTAAAAAGTGACCAAAGGCAGTCTCCACATTGGGTATGTAACTCATTCAAGTGGCTCTGCAATAGTTAAATATTCTAAGAGCTCCCCAAACCTATGTAACTGCTGTGGAGGAAGACTTTACATTAGCTCCATTGGACCATGCCCTCAGTAGCCCTTGCTCCAATGACTCATCAGGTAACTGAACTTCTCTTGAAACTTCAGTAATTCTTTGGTGATAGAAGCCTGCCCAGCCCCAATTTTCTTTGTGAAAGAAATTATATTCTCTGGAGCAATAATAGGAAAAACCCCAGGTTATATTTCCCACCCCTGTCCATCAGCTTTCTTTGCTTGGTGCTTAAAAAGTCAGAATTCTGCACCTAGTTTCTGAATGTGCAGGGCCAATTTACTTTTAGTTTTATTGTTAGAAAGTCTAACTTCTGTAGGACGGTCAACAAGAACCAAGGAAGGTTTTCTTTACCCCTCCCTCCAGCCTTTTCCAGCACCCATTGAACCAATCAATCTGCTTCATAAGGGCCTATTCCCTGCTCCATCAAGAGGACTTTCCCACAATTTTAGAACATACACCAAATCTGAGGGGTCCCAACTCCATGTAGGAGGGCATTTTAAGCTCTTAAGAGGTCATGAAGCCATATCAATATGGCCAGAAACTATCAGGAAGCTGCATCAAGTGAGATGCATCTCGAGCCTTAGTGCCTTGGGCCAGGTAAATCCCAGGAGAAGCTTTGTTACCTTTCAGAAAAAAAATCAGCCTAATCTGTGTGGGGGTAGGGTGCTGAGAAGACCCCTGGTAAGCAGTGACCCTCTGATAATGACAATAGGAAACACTGCTTCAATCACCAAGAATAAGAGAATTATAAATAAAAACGATGCTAAAGTGTCATTTTACACTCAGCGAATTCACAAAGTTGACCTAAAAAGAGGATAGTCAATGTGTTTAGGACTAGATGATACAACCTAATGGGGATGGCCAATAGGCTGGAGTGACTGTGAGGAAATAGAGAAGGGCCAGGAACACCAGGGACCTGGACCACATAACCAAGGGAGAATGAGTCTGGGAAGGGCCAATTGCCCCAGCTGAACTCCAGGGACCTGAGCCATATGGGAAAGTCCAGGGGCTTTTCCTTTTTGGGGTCCAGATCCCAAAGACATGATTTTTTCCTTTTGTAGGTCCAGATCCTGGCCCCATCACAAACTGCCATATTTTTATACAGAAAATGCTTCAAGGCTATAAATATAATAAAGTTATTTGCAATTTATCTTACTGTTCTTTCTCTGACCCTAACCCTAAATAGAAATGTTAACTGAATTACAAAAGGGCATCTATAGTTACATAATAATTGTGAGAGATTTTATGTTGTTCTCAAAGCAGGACAAATCTTGTAGAAACATAAATAAAAAGGAAAATAAAAAAACTAAATAAATTTGAAGAATTTTGAACTGAAAGACTTAAGAAGTCTTCTGAATGAAAGAATGTACACCTTTCTCCACATCATATGATATTACTAAAAAGAGACCATATATAAGGTATGGTGCAGAGATTTTATTAATAAATGTAAGAAGGGCCATAGGTTAAACATACCCTTTAATATGATAATGCAATAAAAATAAGCATTATTCCAGGAGACACAAGCATAACATATGGAGTTAAACCTAGACTTAATAATGGCATCCTTAATAATGACTAGGTAAAAAAATTACAGAAATAACAATATGAAAATAACAGATTTAGAATAGCTTATATCATATATCAAATAAGTTCCAAATGGATACTTGACTTAATATGATAGTGGTTGGAAAAGTGATTGGTCATCTGCTCTTTGTATTCAGAGGGATAAGTATTCCCTAAATCCCTAAGAATGATATGAGCATTCCCATCTTTAAGGCAGAAAGGGGATGTAAGTCTTTGAAGAAGCTTTCAAAGAAATACACTCAGTCTGCTAGAGAGCAGGCTAAAATAAAGTAATGGGGAGACGGTGTTCCCCCCTCTGCCCAGGACTAAATTAGTGCAACTGAAAGGCATCAGTTGTACAGAGGCAACAGGCAAAAGAAGAAACTAAAAGGAAAAGACTAAAAGAGAGAAGAGCTGCAACAAAAAAGGGGAGAGATTGGGATGAGGTATTGGCCTCCCCCACAGGCATTTAGGAACAAATGACTTGGTTTGAAGGAACAGATTGTACTAACCTTTTCAAGGATGGATAGGAGTTTTTAAAAAGGTCTTCTCTGTCTCTAATTTGCCTTCCCCATCCTTGTCTAGTAAAGAATAATGCAATATACTGTATGCCTCTTTTACCTAAATGTCTCCTATATCCTAATTTTGCCTCAAATACAGTGGCCAGGAGAACTGAAAGAGCACAAACATGTTAGATCATGCACTGTGACCAAGTTGGGCTTATACAAGCAATGAGAGGTTGTTTCAATGCAGGAAGGCTTTAAGTAAAATAAATCAGGTTAATAATCAAATAATAAAACCCTTGTAAGTATATAAATAAATACAGAGAAAGCGTTCGACAAAGCCCAACACCTGTTTCTATTACAAACTTTGGAAATCACAAAGATGAATGCACCTTTCCTTAATATAGTAAATAATATTTTTATAAATCCAAGAGCAAACCTTATGGAAAACCTTATAGAAATATTAGAGGGCTTCCAATTAAATTAAGGATGAAGGAAAGATACCCATTATCACCACAATTATTTAACATAGTAATAGAAATGCTATATAAATAAAACAAGAAGAACTTGAGGGAACAGTATATGCAAAGAGGAAATAAAATTATTGCTTTTTGCAAATGATATAATCATGTGCTTAGAGAACCCTAGAGAATTTACTTAAATTAAATCAAGTAACTAAATTTACAGAAATTTGGGAGGATATAAAATAAATCCATACGTCATTAGCATTTGTATATAGCCAACAGACAAATTGTCAGCATTTCTACATTTTTAGGAATATACAAATATATGAATATACATATACACACATATATACATATACACACACGTCAGAACCCAGAACTCAGGGGAAAAGAGCTAGAAATAGAAATTTCATTTGAAATAACTTCCAGGATTTACCCAGGGAACCGATGAAGCAAAGTATAAAACACTCTTTGTAGAAATACGAACCTAAATAATTGGAGAAACTTAATTGCTCACAGATAGATTGAGCCCATATATAATAAAAAAAAACAATACAACCTAAATTAATTTATTTAGTTGTATATCAATCAAATTCCCAAAAGATTATTTTATATGTAGAGAAATGTAACTAATTCTTGCCCTACACAGAACAGACACAAACAGCCACAGGCCTATTTCTCAGAGCTGGCATTAAACAGGGATAACAGGGAAAGAAGTCTTTCCCCTACCACTTGTTCGGTTCGTGGCACCCATATTTTGGGATCATCACCCTCTTGGACACAGCAGATAAGTGTGGCTAAAAAGAAAGCTTTGAAAAAGAGAGCATCAGAAAGACAATGAATGATTCAATCTAATCAGTTTCAAAGATGCAGGCAGCTAATCAAAGGCAGCTACCTCCTTCTCGCCTTCCCCTAATCCCTAAACCCCCTCCCTGCCCCATTGGGCAATCTGGATATTGTGCATAGGCCCCTCGAGGACGCCTCCATGTTAAAAGAAATTGGCATATCCAGAAATGCCACAGGTTACAATTATATTGATGTAAAAGTCAAATCATAAACAAATTAGAAGAGCAAGGAAAAAATTACTTTTCACAACTTTGAACAAGGGAAAATTTTATGTCTAATAAACAGTAGAAAGGATCACACAAGATAAAATAGGCAAGTTTGATTATATAAAAGTTTAAAGGTTTTGCATAATTCTAATGTAAAAATTAAGGAAATAGGTAACTGCGAAAAAAATCTTTTTAACATTTTCTCTAATAAATGTCTCATTTCCAAGATATATAAATAATTGACTCAAACATATAAGATTAAGAGCCATCTCCCAACAGTTAAATCATCAAAGGATTTGAAGAAGTTCAAGATAGCAACAATCATAGAAAAACTTCTTTAAATGACTAATGATTAGAGATACTAAAAAAAACTTTGAGGTTCCACCTTATATCATAAGGTGTTATATCTTATACAATAAGAGTGGAAACAAGGACAAAAGAGGAAAATGACAAATGTCGGAAAAGCTGTAGGAAAACAGGCATACTAGTATGTTGTTGGTGGAATTGTGAATTGGTATAGACATTCTGGAATGCAATTTGTGCATGCCCATTGACATTATACTCCAAAGAAATCAAAGAAAGAGTTAAAAAGACACACACACACAAATAATAGTCATAGCAGTTCTTTTCATAGTAATCCTAAATTGGAAACTAAGGGAGTGTCTTCTTTCTTGGGGAATAGCTAATCAAATTACAGTATGTGAATATAATGGAATGTTATTATGTCATAAACAATTGTTGATGGGAAAGATCTTATGAACTGGTGCAGAGAGAAATGAGTATAACTAGGACAAGAATTTGTATAATGAAAACAGAGAAAATAGAGAAAAAGCAACTTTGGAAGAATTTAAAGCCCTAATCAATGCAATGTTAAACTACAACTCCCAAAGAATGAAGATGAAATATACCATTCACCTCCTGTCAGAAACTGATAAACTTAGAATGAAGGCTAAGACAAATATTTTTGGCCAATGGCCAATGTGGGAATTTTTTAAACTGGATTGTTTTTAGTTTGTTGTTGGGTTTTTTTTATTTGCTCCGTGGTCTGGGGTGAGTAGTAGGGGCGATAGATTTATTGAAAAAGAGGGAAAATGATATTTATGCTATGATATAAGATATTTATTTCAATATAATTTATTGCTGTACTATTTTGTTTCTCTGAATTAAATCTTAGACATGCACCACACTGCCAAAGAGAAATGGCAAAAATAAGGTGCATTATCTTATTACTTTAAAAGAAATTTTTATGCACTTCCTCAATGACATAGGACTACTATTGATATTACTATTCCTGGGAATAAATGAGGAATATTTACTGAAAAAATATGTGTTAAATGCACAGGATTTGAATCGGACACAGTTTATTTGTATTTTTGAATCATTGTATTACCAAGACACATATTCTGTGTAATAAATATTTAAAAATAGTTCTATTTCCTAGTATCTGAGGAATATATAGAATTTTCATTTTCAGTGGAGATTTTTGGTTCATTTTTTCTATAGTATAATACTTGTTCGATGTTTTATGATCTCTCTTCTAAATTTTACTCATGTTTTTCCTTCTATATTGGCTTTTTTTGTTGGTCTGCTTGGGAGCTAGTCTTATATGCATCCATTCTCTCTCAGATTTTTATTTTGCCTTATAATATTTTTCTTATATTCTCAGGAACTTGCCTCTCCCTTCTTTCCTTATTCTTAGTACCTCCCTCTTCAGATTTTGCAAAGACAACTCCCCCCCCTCCCCAACCCACCGCACCCCCACCCTCGATCCCACTCTCCTCAGCATCTTTAGCCTCTTGGAGTAAAGGGCTTTTAGGACCCAGCTACCTTTCTGTCCAAAGTGAAGTCCTCAGAGACGGCAAACTTCAGCTGGGTTTAGAATGCTCTCTAAGTGCACCTTCCTCTCCAATTGGCTCTGCTGTATCTCAACTTACCCATTTCCCTTTCTCCCCTCTCCTCACCTCTCTAGTTATATTTCCTTTCCTTCACCCAGCTATGTAGAATGTGTCTTTTGTCGAATAACAGAAGTGTTAGCTTGAGTCACTGCTATGGAGGATCCAGCTAGTTGGGTAACTCAGCTCCGACTCTCCCTCTCCCTCTCCCTCTTCCTTTCCTTCTCCTCTTCAAAAGGAGGTAAATTTTGATTGCCAGAAGCTGCCCACTTAACTTGAGGTTTGCTGGCTTGATTCCTTCCTTCCTTTCTTCCACAAAACCTTAAACCCAGTTCAATCTGAAGCTCGTAGATTGGACCACAATAGGTCCCTGCCCAAGCTCCATTAAATGGCTCTATTTTGGGCCCTCCTACCTTAAAGTGAATGTCAATGGTAACTGTTTCTCTTTGGAATGGCAAAACTGATTTTTTTTTCCAATTAAAGGGGCCATCCCTTGACTCACTTCTTAAAAAGACCTAGTCACTGAATGGGTGTTACCTCACTCTGAGTACAAGAAAAGGCCTTAACTTAAAAGGACCAGGGTCTTATCGCCTCCTGGGTCATCTCCAGTCATCCTGACGAATATCTGGTCTCTGGACCCAAATGGCTCTGGGAGACAAAGTGAGGCTGGTGATCTTGCACAGCCCTCTCTCCCTCGAATCAAAGTCAACTACAAGTCATGTCATCATTTCCCTGATGTCATGGTCCTCTTCAAAAATGAAGGATGAACACAGCTACAATGGAGGACCAGGCAATAGGAGGAAAACAACTACTCAATGTCTTGCCCTGTTTATTTCTTTGTCTTCCCAGTTTTCATTTATTAATCTGAAATGTTACCGCTGCATTTTATTCTGAGATGTGATTGAATTGTTTGATATAAAATGATTGTGTGTTTCATATGTGTAATGACCTTACCATTGGTTTTGAGTATAATTGTAGTTGTTGTTCAGTCATTTCAGTTGTGTCTAATCCTTCATGACCCTATTTGGGGTTTTCTTGGCAAAGATGCTAGAGTGGTTTGCCATTCCCTTCTCCAGCTCATTTTTCAGATGAGGAAACTGAGGCAAATGGATTAAGTGACTTGCCCAGAGTCACACAGCTAATAAGTGCCTGAGGCCAGTCTTCCTGACTCCAGGCCCAGCACGCTATTCACTGCACCATCTTGCTGCCCCTAAGATGCAATAATTATCTTATGGGAATAAAAGGCCAGTGCAGTTCATTGAGCCAAGTTATGTCAGACAGTGTTACAGATTTCTATTTTGAGCCAAGAGAGCAAGCACTTACCAAAAAGTATATAAAACTTGTTTTTAGTTAGGTTCCAAGCACATAAAAATGCTGTATTAATTTTTTCACAAATCTTGTGAAACATCTACTTATTTTTATCTAATCTGGCCAAATTCCCAGAGATTGCTACTTGATCACAGATTAATACAAATCTGTAGATGAGTCCTTCTGCGAGTTCACTTCCAGGACAATCCTGACTACTAAAGGTTCTAATGGCAGATAATGAACTGTGATAGAAGTAGCCCTTCCACCTCCACCTCCAAAATGGTTCAGAGTAGCAGAAACCACCTTATCTCAGTGTAGAAACAGGATCAAAGTGGAACGGCAACCTTGCCACACCTGTCCCTTTATAGAACAATGCCACACTAAGGAAAATAGTGTGAGACTTATGAACCTGAAGAAATAAAATTTGGCCAAGTTTTCCCAAGTACATGTATATTTATTTGTATATTTTGCCAAGAACATGTTTAGCTATTTTAGGATTTTAGCTATTTTTAGCTAAAATTTAAACAGCAAACTGTTTAAGGTCAGAGATTTATGGACTCATAGCATATTAGTAATGGGAAGGACCTCAGCATTCATCCAGTCCAAGGGTCCATTTCATAGAAAAGGAAACTGAGATGCAGAGAAACGATTTACCCAATAACACGCAACTGCCCAAGTGGTACATTGAGCAAAGTACCAGGCTTGGCATCAAGAAGACGTAAGTTCAAGTACCTCCTCAGACACTAGCAAGCTGTGTCTTGCCCATGGGCACGTGCCTTGATCACACTCGGTTTCGTTTCTGTCTCTATAAAATGAGGAGGTTGAGCTTGATGGTCTTTAATATCCATCACCTTGCTCTCCTACATCTAAAACCTATGCTTTAGCTGCTATACTTCAGTCAATTACAATGACTAGAGGCTACGGTGAGAACAAGATTTTTAGCATAAAAATGGAATACAAATAGAGTTTAAAATATAATGCGTAGCAATTACTCTGCAGCAAAGTCATAACTGGATTTTAGAACCTTATTTATTAAATGTCAGCCTAAACTGAAGCTATCAGAGACTACTCTTTCTGCATAGAGAACAAGGGTGATATCACAAGAGTGATATTGCAAGATTATCTTCTTTACCTCTGTCCCATTATGAGAGACTGCACATGTCATACAGAATGGAATCCAGTGAGTTGAACAACTGTTTCACATGCCATATGTCCATAGGATCACAAATTTCAGTGCTGAAAGGGACCAGAGAGTCTACCCAGACCATCCCTTTCATTTTGCACATGAGAGATATGATCCTGATAAATTATAGATTATATGACTTAATCCAGCACACAAGGGTAGATCTAGATAAATCTGGATTTGAATGCAGGTTTTTTGACTCGAAATCCAGTATTCTTTCCATTATCAAGCCCAAGAGTGCTCTGTTGATAATTAGGCTCAAGGGGCATGGTCCTGGTCCATTGCTCTAACATTTAATGTGTTAGTCTTGGAAGTAGCATAGAGTCTCGGGCCTATTATGGAACAACCCAAGGGCTAGATTCCTTTGTATTCAGAAGCCCTCAACTATTAATACCTTTGCTTTAACAAGTTTATCTATCTATAAAGTATCATTCACCATAGCTCACTTTGTACTGGCTTATACAGAAAAATATTACCATGCAGAAGGCCTCATCTTTCTCTTTTCTTTCTTCTGGCAAAATTCCTATTGCCATTTTCCCACATAAGGAGTATATTATATGAGAGGGTAGCATAGGCAACTGGAAATAAAATTTCTTCTAGGTATTATTTATTTGCAGATGGTTTATTGGTGCTATTTGCTTGCAAATTACTTAATGGTTGGTGATTATTTTTGAAAAAAATTATGTACAAAATGTCCACTTCTCCAAAATGATTTACTATAAACACACATGGTTACCCAAATCCCTGCCTCTCCCTCATAGTGTGACTCTCCCTGTAGACTTAATAATTCATTTAAAAAATAAATGGTGCAATCATCTTTGCTGACAGGGAACTTTGAGGGAGGTGCCCATTGCTTAAAGCCTTATCCAAACACTGATTTAATATCCAATTCAGATCATTCCCACCCAACTCAGGAAAACGCAATTTGAACTGAACAAATATCTCAAAAGCAAAAGAAAAACTATCAGGAGCTAATCAGCATTCGCAGAGTATGTAATTTAAAGGGAATAATGTTTCATATGAGAAATAGCATGCTTTCATCTGAAGGTGATAATTTTTTATTTTTCTCTTAGCTGCTAAAAGGGAATATGCCCATTGTGGTCGTACACTTTAATGGACGTCTATCACAGAAATTGCAGGAAACATGTAACCACTTTTGCTGTTGACCCTATGATGTTAAGAAGAACTTCCTAAGGCCAGCCACAGGAGCTTCACATCTATTCAAAGAAGTTCAAGCTTCCATTCTAGAATCACAATCAGACACTACTCTGACTCCATTTTAATTAGAGTCTGCTCAATAAGCATTAAACAGCTCCAGTATGGAAGGCAGTCTGTTGTGGCAAACAGAGAGCAAGAGTCAGGAAGACTTGTGTTTAAATTTCACCTCTGACAAATACTTGTGTGATTTTGGGCTTAATCTTATGGTATCCCGGGCAACTCCTTTTTGACTTTAAGTTACAAAATAAGTACTTTGCAGGTTCTTCACTGGTAGAGATATTTTCCTCATTGGGAGTTCTCTATATGCTGAGTATGCTTTGACTCTCTCTCCTAGAGCTGATAACATACATTGCCCCTCAGCTTTTTAGAATGCCCAGAAGATCTTGGTCCCAGATGTTTCTTCCCTATTGCTGTTAGCTCCAGCCCTCATTAGTCATGTTCTGCCATGCCTAGACAGTGAGTGGCAGTTCCCAAGGTCCTTCTAAACACTTTATACTGATTGGCTTTTTTTTTAATTCAATTTTATTTTCAGTTCTGGATTTTCTTCCTTCTTTTATCCAAAACAAATTCCTTCATTAACCATGTCAAAAGAGAAAGACACACACACACACAGAGAGACAGAGACAGAGAGAAAGAGAGAGACAGAGAGAGACAGACAGAGAGAGAGAGAGAGAGGGAGGGAGGGAGGGAGAGAGAGGGAAGGAGGAAGAGAGAGGGAGGGAGAGGGAGAGAGAGAGAATTCCTATGTTTTTCTTTACCACCACAGAATAGGCTATATGCACTCTGACTCCATCAGCTATCTATCTGGAGGTAGATAGTATGTCTCATCATGGGTCCTCTGAGACTGGCATTAGCTTTTTAAAATCTATTTATTTTGTTTTTAATTTATGGAATAAAATAAGCATTTCTATAACATAGTATAATAAAAATGATTGCATATGAAACTGTAATGTATGTGCAACTTGCTTTTCCTTTTAAATATATAATAAAGTTATCACGTAAAATTCTTTTTTCTTTTTTCCTTTTTTTCTCCCCCTCTACCTTAGAGATGGCTACCATTAGACACAAGTATGTATACATATTTCTATTTATTATTTTTTTCTTTGGATGCAGATAGCATCTTCTGTCATATGTCCTTTGTAGTTAAATAATAGCTTTTACAAAGAGGTATTTACTTCAAATACAAAGCAAGAAAGGATTCCCCCCAATACTTCGATACACAGGGACTCACTGACACTTTGCAGGTACCAACCCAAGTAGATCTGGTAACTCATCCTAGGGTAAAGGGACAGGATGAGGAACTAGATCTACTTGGGTTGGTACCTGCAAACTGGCAGTGGGTCCCTGTGTATTGAAGTATGTCATCCTCTCCCTTTTCCAGTAAGGGTACCCTCTCTGCTCTGAGTCCAGACTCATAGATCAATTTTTATGACTTAATGATTTTAAAGATTAAAAAAAGCTTCCACTCCCAGGAAAACTGAATCCCTACCATAATCCAAGGCCATATGATATTCTCATCACACAAGGAATCATTTCCTCACCATTAGGTGAGATACCAACTATCCTTTTTTAATTTATGAAATAAAACAAGAATTTCTCTAACATGGTACAAAAAATTATTGTTCATGAAACTGCAAATCTACTGTACAAAACTTGCTATTCTTTTCAAAAAATACAACAAAATTATCATGTACATTTCTTTTTTTTCTTCCCCCCCCCCAGAGATGGCTACCATTAGATATAAATAGGTATATACGTAAAATTATTCTATGCATACTTCTATTTATTAGTTCTTTCTCTGGATGTAAATAACATCTTTCTTCATATGTCCTTTATAGTTAATTTGTGTATTTATGACACTAAAAATGACTTATTCACAGTCATTCTTAAAACAATATTGCTGATACTGTATGCAGTGTTCTCTTGGTTCTGCTCATTTCACTCTTCATTATTTGACGCAAGTCTTTCCATGTTTTTTCTGAAAGCACTGAGCTCATAATTTCTTATAGCACAGTAGTATTCCATCAAAATCATAAGCCACTCCTCAATGGACAGGCATTCCTGCAATTTCCAGTTCTCTGCCATCATAAAAAGAGCTGACATAAACATTCTAGAACATAAAGGTTCTTTTCCTTTTTCCCTAATCATCTTTGGAAATAGATTAAGTAGTGGTATTGCTGGGTCCAAGAATTTAATTCCAGATTCCTTTCCAAAATGGTGGGATCAGTTCACAGTTCACCAATGATGAATTAGTTTCCCAATTTTTCCACATCCTTTCCAACACTTGTCACTTCAGCCAATTTGGCAGGTATAAAATGATATCTCAAGGTTATTTTAATCTGCATTTCACTAACTAATAATAATTTAAAGCATTTTATATGACTATAAATTGTTTTGATTTCTTCATTGGGAAACTGCCTGTTCACATCCTTTGACCATTTATCAATTGGGGAATTTGATAAAATTCTTTATATATTTTAAATGAAACCTTTATCTGATAAAATAGAAAAAAATTCACCAATATTCTGCTTTATTTCTAATCTTGGCTAAATTCATTTTATTTGCACAAAATCTTTTTAATTTATGTCAAGTATTGATATTGTTTCATTGTCTATGGTACCTTTTATCAAAATGTACTTGCCCTGTTTAGCTCTTTTAATTATATCTATTTTAGGCGTAAGTTCATTTGAAATTACAATTGCTTTTTT
The DNA here is from genome assembly GCA_028646595.1 of Phalanger gymnotis. Classification (NCBI taxonomy): domain Eukaryota; kingdom Metazoa; phylum Chordata; class Mammalia; order Diprotodontia; family Phalangeridae; genus Phalanger; species Phalanger gymnotis. The sequence goes on along the minus strand of CM053627.1, from coordinate 96,992,854 downwards.
GCATCAGCTAAACCATAATAAATTCTACTTCAATCTTCCATTTTAACTCTGTGTGTATCTCTCATTTTTAAATGTGTTTCTTGTGAACAGCATATTGTTGAATTCTGATTTTTTATCTATTTCCATTTTATGGGGAAGTTCATCCCATTCATATTCAGGGTTATAAATGCTACTTGTGAATTTCCCTCCATCTTATTTTTACCCACAATTTTCCTTCTCACCCTCTCTTTTCACCCTATCTCTGTTACTTTATCTTCTCCCCTTGTCCTCTTATTCCTTATTTTGCCACCCCCAGAAGTCCCTCCCTTATCTATTCACCCTATCCTCCTAATCTTAATCAATATACCCTACTACACCAACTAACTATTCTTGATTAAAATTCTTCCATGATTCAATCTGTGCATAAGGGCATCCAACTGGGGACCACACAAAATTTTCCAAATATTCCTTTCTACATAGGGAGCACTAAAATTTCTCTAAGCATCCCTGTTTTAGAAGTAATTCCCTTAGAAATCCCTGCAAATTTCCTCTGAGTGCAATTCCAAAAGGTATTTGGAACTTGCCCCAATGGATCCTTGCCACTGACAGAACAATGATACCAGAATTACCAATTAACAGTACAGTAGCAGCAGCAGCAGTAGTAGCCTTTGCTCTTTACATATTTCAACTGCGTGATGATAAAGGTGTTTTCTACTGTGGTATAACATTTGTGAAAGTCTACCTATTCCCTTCTAATGCTCTCGTCAAAGAGCTCCTTGATATATGTTTAGATTATGCTTATAAAATTTTTATACAGCCTACGAAACGCAGTTAGATGGAAAATTTATAAAACTTGCCCACTGGCACGTGTCTTGGATAGATATTCCAGAAAGGCAATGAGTTGGCCTTAGAATTCAACAGGAGATGGAGAATGGACTGAGTTACATTTGGGAAACTGCAAAATTCTTTTAATGACTCCCAAGTGTCTCCCTGAAACATAGTTCTGTCTTTTTAATATACCAAACAAAATATTTATAAATTGTTTAGGACATTGCCTGGCATATAGTAGGTACTCAATAAAAGCTTGTTTCTTTCCCTCTTTTCAATATAATCTGTGAGCATTATTGTACAGCCGTATAAGTCATGGATCACTACCAAAGAATTAAACATGAATATCACCCAGAAGGGAATAGGGAGATGTAGAATGGGTGTGATAAGGTTATAGTACATAAGAAAGAAGGAATTAGAAAGGTTAACTGGGGTATAAGCTTTCCTCAAAGGGATGCATGAACAAAGAGAAAATGGGTCGCTTACATGGCTAGAGAATAGAAAAGATACACAATATGCAACCCATTCACTCCACTGGTGTTTCAAGATGTCAAGACAAAGTAAGAAAGGTCTGTCCATGACAAACTTATAGTAGGGCATGAACAAGAGTCACTCAGAATGGGCAGACATAGATGGGTTGTGATTTGCATTATTGGAGGAAATAATTATATTTATGATATCAAAGATCCACTGGAGCATTTGAATAAACATTATTGTAATTGAAAATTACAGTACTTCAATTCCTGAAAAGTGCGGTCAATTCAAAGAAATTTGTAAAGACACTTTTGAAATAATGCAAAGAGAAAAAAAAGGAAAATCAAAAGATTGGCATGTATAATAGCTATGATCATAGAGGGAAAACATAAATGAAAATAAATGAAGAATCCTGCTGGGACTTAGAGAGTTGTTATACTAAAAAGTTGTTAAAATACTTTGTTTTGGAATTAATTAGTTTAAATAAAACAAATAGTTACCATATGAATTTAGTTTATTATGTTTGTGTTCAATGTTACATTAAAAACATTAAATTTAAAAATGGCATCAGTATCAGTAAGCAGATTTCCAAGGTGACTCAATATAGAAAATAAGTAAAATGAGCACTTTGGCAGATTTTTGTCTTATTGATGTAGGTAACCAATCACTACCCACTCAGCTTATGTAACTCATTTCTAGGGCCTCATTTACATCATCCATAGAATGCCCACCAAATACACTAGGCATCTTTTTCAAGTTCCCATAGCAAAATAGGGATAGTGATGGATCATATGGGCTGTCCATTGGTTATTTCTCACTCTTGCTGCATGGTCATTCCAGCATCTATATGCTAACTCGCTTCCCCAGTTTTTGGTTGACAATGTGCTGCACCCTATTTCTGTGCAGGATGCGTATGGGCTTTCGGTAACAACAACAGAATAACATTGTTTAAAAAACAACAACATGAGATTTCGTTTCAGGGAAAAGTCAGAGTAGTAATTGATTGGTCTGGATTTGGCGTTCTCTTGCTGTGAGAAAGTTTTGAAGAAATTCTTTAAACCAGTGGTTCTCAAACTAGAGTTTGGGCTTCCTTGGGTTTCCCCAAGACCTTTGCAAGGTGTTCATGGCACTGTTTAACCCACAGAAACAAAGGCTCAATGAGTTTGAAGAGTATGGAGGGACCATTGAGACCAAAAGCTTGAGAAGCACTCAACCAATGCAGATCTACAACTTTCCTGCAATTTATAGTCTTAGAAAGTTATCTGGACCACTGAGGCATCAAGAAGCTTATCCAGTATCACACAAATGTACATAAAGGGCATGACTCGGGCCCAAGTCTTTTTGACTCTGAGGCTAGCTCTTTAACCACTACGCCACACTGTCTTTCAGGGTTATTAAATGACATTACACAGTTTTCCAAAGGTAATGCAGCTTGATCTCTCCCTCCAATTAAATTCTGAGACCTATTCGTTATCCATTTATAGTGTCTCTCCAAGAGGTGAGGACCAATGGACCAGATCTTTGGGCTATCAATCCAAATACACATCATAGTCTGAAAAGGAAGCTTTTTCCCAACGAATAAAGTTTTACCTTCTTCCCTTTTATTGTCCCTTATCATGGAGAAAAAAGAAGAAAATCAAAGCCCTTATAACAAATGTGGATAATAAAGCAAAACAAGTTACAACATTGTCCATGTCCAAAAATATACATCTCATTCTTCATTTTAACATCTTCTGGGTGGCGATTAGCTTGCTTCATCACTGATCCTCGGAAATTCTAGTTGGTCATTGAATTGATGAGAGTTCTTAAATCTTTCAAAGATGTTTGTCTTTATAGTGTTATTATTCAGATTGTTCTGGTTCTGTTTATTTTAATCTGCATCAATTCTTTAAAAATTTCCCCAGGTTTCTCTTAAAATGTCCCTTTCATAGTTTCTTATAGCACAATAATATTCCATTACATTCACATGCCATAATTTCCTCAGTCATTACCCAATAGGTGGGTACTCCCTTAGTTTCTGGTTCTTTGTTGCTACAGAAAGAACTGCTATTAATATCTTTGACATGTTGTTTTCCTCTTTCTTAGGGGCACAGGCTGAAGTAATAGCATCACTGGGTCAAAAGCTATGCATAGTTTAATGACTTTGTAAGCATAGTTCTAGATGGCTTTCCAGAATGGTAGATCAATTCACAATCCCACCTGCAGTACTTTAGGGTATAAAAAACATTCCTCTACTCAGTTTTTCCTGTGTGCCCTGTTATGCTGAATTCTTTTTTGAATGATTATGGACGTCATTTTGAAGACTTTCCAGTGATCCGGGCCTTGGTGCAATCAGTACAAAGTCATTTGCAAAAAGTAGCATCTAGAGGAACTCACAAATTTCTAGGGAATTCATCTTACCCTTATTGTTACCACAAAAAAATGACTAAGAGGCTTAGTACCTACTAACTCATAAGCCTCCTTTCCCACCTATATAAAAATTTTAATGAGAATCAATCAGGCAAGAAATAGTGGCAGGGATGATCAGAATATGAAAGGCCCCAAAGAAGGGTAAATTTGATGGAATGAGTAATGAGAGACTGAGTGGTGGAAGCAGAAAGAAGTGTTTCCATTTCTTCTGACAATGAATATGGATCATAAAAATTAACTGGAGGAGCTGAGAGTTTGCTAGTCATGGAATGAGGGAAATAACACTTGATAATGTCTCTTAATGTCCAGATTCCTTTGACAATAGAAGGTAGTGTCAGTTTTTTTTCTAAACACAAAGAAAGAAGGTAGGCAACTGGGAAAATGAATATTTAGTGATCAAGTCTCCAGATGCCTGACTAAACACCCACTTTAACACTATTTCCTTGACTTCATCTTTAGATGTGGCTCTTCTTTCAGGACAAAGAGGGTCCCAAATTTCAATCCTTGAGAGGACCTGGACTAGCTTGCTTAGCACTTGGTCTGAATGGAGGACTGAGGCACTCTTTTCTTATCTAATTCAATGATGGAAAAGGTAGAGCATCCATTGGCAGCAATATGTTACAGGGTTCAGGGCTCCAGATTCAATCACTGAGAAGGGCCAAGGCTGGAGCACCCACCTGCAGTACTAGAATGAAGGTGTGTTTCCTTATGTTCTCCAGCTTTTGGTGTGGATGAACACTCCGGAGCATCGAATAATACTCTGATTTGCCTGAAATAAACATCGATGGACTAACAATCATTTTGTTTAATTAATTAATTAACACCAACTAAGCTGGCTGACCTGCGTCAGAATATAATGCTAGCTGTGGAAACAATGTTAATCTAATATGCAGCAAACGTAGGGCAGTGAAGAGAATACCATTCCTCCTTCGAAATCATAGATAAAGAAGAACAAAAATATTTTGAAAGTTACCAAAAAAAGATTTGATGATTTTCTTAAGAAAAGTATACTGTTGTAATGGAAATGGAAAATGTTCAGAACTAATACCATGGAGACAGCTGAAAAGAATTTGTGACATGGAATGCACCATCCAGCAAATGCTTTAGTGAAATAAAAAGAAATAATATGTTACCTCCCCTCACCCCAACCCCGAACCACGTTCTTTTCTCTTTGTTCCCATTACAGCTTTTTATTTCTATTAAAGTTTCTTATGTACCATATGTTAGTATTTTTAAAGGGCTAAATTTTAGCCAATTGTTTGTTATCAGCAACAGATACTCATTACAGTAAAAACTCATTTTTGTTGTTCATTCACAGTCATATCTGATTCTTTGTGACCCCATGAACCACAGCACTCCAGGCCCTTCAGTCTTCTCCTATCTTTTGAAGTCTGTCCAAGCTCATGTTTGTTTCTTCCATGACACTATCTTATCCTCTGTTCTTTTTTTCTCCAATCTTTCCCAACACCAAGGTCTTTTCCAATGAGTCCCATCTTCTCATTATGTGGCTAAAGCATTTAAGCTTCAGCTTCAGTATTTGTCTTTCCAATGAGTAGTCTGAATTAATTAAACCTCATAGATAATCCCAAACTCATTAACTATTCATAGTTCTATTCCTTTTTGCCTTAAAGGCAAACAAGTAATAAAACAAGTAATAAAACTGGTTAATTTGAGGTTCTCTTTTTTGATCTCCCCATATGAATATATTGATAGATGTTTGGGGGTAGATGAAGTGGAGAAATAAAAAAACCAAATAAAAGAAAATAAAATAAAAGGAAAGAATCTGGAATTCTAGACAATACACAGTGAATTTTTTCAAATGAGAAAGTAGACATGGCTGTTTTAATGGTAATTTTACCAGTTTCCCACTTGAGCAGTCAGGCAATATTGCAGTGGATAGAGAGCTAGACTCGAAACTGAGAAGCCTTGGGTTCAAGTCCTGACTCTGCCGGATGTGTCACTTTGGGGATGACACTTATCCCCTTGGTACACTAGAATTTTTGAGTCTTTTTACACCTTAGTCTTTGATGTGTACTCTTTTCTCCATTGACACTGGCCTTTTGGCTGTTCCACAAACAAGACACTCCATTTCTCAGCTCCAGAGACCTTTGTTTGCCATGCCTGGAATGCTCTCCTTCCTCTGCTCTGACTACTGACTATCTATTTGTAGCCCAGGTAAGTTTTCAGGATCCTTATCCCAAATTCTTCTTTCACAGATGAATCTTGGGTCCCAAAGAAAACTCTACTCTTCTCTTCAGGATTCTAGGCCAGAGATAATTCTCTAATGCCATCACTTTGAGCCCCAACTGGTGTGCTTCCTCCAAGATTATCGGTTGAGATCGTTTTAGTCAGCCATCCTTAAATAGCTTTCATAAAAAGGATATTTCTCACAAGTACATATGTAGTCCAGGGGGACATGGGCTCAAACTTAAAAATCACATTGACAAATGGGTAATCTGCAGCTCCTTGTTACTGTTAAATCTTTTTCTCCAATTTCTGGGATGCTCAAGAATTTCCCCTTAGGCATGGTACATTTTCTTTGCTAGTCTCTTCTGAAATGGCAAATCTATGCCCGATACCTCCTTATCTCCTAATGCAGAAACCCAAGTCATCAAATTAAGGAATGCAGCTAGGACACCAGTGGGAAGATGGTAGTCCAACATTCTCTGGAACCCAAGGGGGGAGGGTGGTGACCTAAGCCAAAGCTGGATCCCTGACGTCTCTTTCTCCTGATTTGCTTCACCTTCTTCTATTCACCCTCTTGAGGCCCACATTGACCAGTTCAATGATAAACTGTTCTTTATGCTTGAATTCCTTTCCTCCTTGTCTTTGGTTCATATCCTAGCAAGCCCAACCTTGTTTTACCCTAACAATTCACTTTCTTTGTTTCTACTCATGTGCTGCTGAACATAGGTGGAAGAAAGCACAAAATCCTGCCAACTGGGTCCACCATAATATGTTGTCTAATCACAACCAGGCCCTCTATGCTGCTTACAATCCTTTTATTTTCCTGATTGACTTGTTACACTTAAAAAAGTTATTGTTCCAAACTTTCTTGTCTCTTCTCAAGCCCCATGCACCATTTTTTTCCTTCTTGGCAGATGACCTTGACTTCCAACTGATGTAAAACCTTGATTCTATATCCTATGAGTTAACTCCACACATCAAAACTCCTCTACAATTACCTCATCCTTTTTTCTTTTCTTCAATATGTTTTCTTTGCCAAGGTGCATTTGCCTATTTGTGCAACTTATTCCATCTTCTCTCTTTACTTCAGGGAGATTGCTTATTTGATCATTCATTTTCACAGATTTGTAGACTATCAGAATTGAAAGGGACCTCAGAGGTTATATATTTCAAACCACACATGAACAAGAATTGTTCCTATGACATACTCAACAATTGGCCATCCAGTCTTTGCTTACAAACCTCTAGCTGGGGGAAATTATTACCAAGGCAGCCCATTTTCCTTTCAGATAGTTCCATTTGTTAAGGAGTTTTTTCTTTACATCAAGCTTCTATACTTCCCCATGTACACCTAATTTCTTGGTTCTGTGCTTAGTGGCCAAACAGAACAAACTTAGCACTGCTTTCACACAATAACCTTTTAAATAATTGAAAACAGTTACTATTCCCCACCAAGTCATCTCTTCTCCAAACTAAATATCCCCAGCTCCTTCAAACAATCTATATATGACATTATCTCAAGATCTTTAACCCTCTACATTGCTGTCCTATAAGCACTCTCTAGCTTATCAATGATCTTTTTTAATGCGGTACCCAGAACAAGACATTGTGCTCCAGATGCAGTTAGGCTAGAGCAAGAGCATAATGGAAGTCTCAGCATCCCTTGTCTTGGATATTGAATATTTCTCTAAACATTAGACTTTTTGATTGCTCTATCATGGCACATGTTGAGCTTGCGCCCCACTAAAATACCTAGCAAGATCTTTTTCAGATGAACTGATAATTATTCAGGTTTTCCCCCTCATTCCTATCAGTTGCACTGCTTTTGAACTTCTTTGGACTTCTCCATCATGGCATCATGCCCCAGCAATGTCATCAGTGGGAAATATCATCAGTCTGCAAGATGGAATCAGTCTTGGTATTCACATCTCCTCAATACCTTCTGTTTCTCTAATTAAACCTTCCAATTGGACAGTGGAACCCAAAGCACCAAAATCTCTTTTTGAGGAGAGGGCCCAGGACAATTAATTCTTCATATTCCACCAGCTGCACTGCTTTGGGACTCTTGGGAATTCTCCATTATGGTCCTGCCCCAGTACCCTCTGCCTCTTTCCTGCTTTTCAGAATTAGAATCCACAAGGCTTGGGAAACATGCATGGGAGATAAGGGAGAGGAAAGCATAAAGAATGACTTCAAGTTTGCAAATTTGGTTGACTGCGAGGATGCTGGTGCCCTCAACAAAAGTGGGGAAGTTCAAAAGAAGATCAGGTTTAGGGGAGAAAATAATCTAGGGATATGCTGATAACTGTTAAACAACTAGCTCTCTGAAAATGTATGATTCCCACAAATTTAATCTATGTTATTCAGACTTTCTCCATCACTTTGTAAAGTCTAGAAATCAAGAAAGCTATAATTCAGGCCCTCATTGCTGGTTTCTGACATGTAAATGCTCACACTGCAAGTTTGGCAGTTATGTTCACGAACTGGCTCTAGCACACAAAATTTGGACATTTTGACTAGGTCTGCTACAGTTTGATGTTATCTAGTCTCAACTGGGCTGTCACTGTGGCAATGCAATCCTTTCAAATCTACTCACTATCCCCCTCAGCACAGCAGCTTTCCCTCCTCATAGTCTTCAGGATTCTTCATTCCTTCCCTCTCTCAACTGAGAGCCTTGCTTCATATTTCACTGAAATAACTGAGGCCATTTATTAAGAGCTCCATCTTCTTTTCTCCTACACATTTAAATCACTCTGATGACTTCTGCTACCATTTACTCCTTTACCCTTATTTGACAAGGCAAACCCCTCTAGATGCACAAGCGTTCCCATTCCAGTCTGTCTTCTAAAGCAGATCACTTTCTCTGACATCTCTATTCTTTTACTTATCTTCAACCTCTCCCTGTTAACTGGCTCTTTCTTTACTGCCTATAAAAATACCCACATTTCCCCTATCTTAAAAAAAAACCCTCGTTTGATCCATTTATCACTGCTAGCTATTGTCTCACATTACTCCCTTCTGCGGCTAATATTCTTCCAGATCATCTACAGATGATACTTCTACTTCCTTTCCTCTCTCTTCTTGTTTATCTATACAGTCTGGCTTCTGACCTTATCATTCATGCGAAACTCCTCCTTCCAAAGTTACTAAAGATTTCCCACCTCCCAAATCTCATGGAAATTAAGATTTTTCTTACTCTCATTCTTTATAATTTTTTTTTCTCTCAATCCTCATCCCCTCTTGACCTCTCGGCAGTATTTGGCACTGTGAATCACCCCTTTCTCCTTTATACTCTATTTTCTTGATATTTTCATGACACTTGTCAATGCTAGTTCCCCTTCTACATGTCCCAATTCTCTTTCTCAGTGTCCTTTGCTAGATAGTCATCCACCTAATGGATCATGCTTATTAACCATGTGCCAAGACTCTGCTCTGGATCCTCTTTTTCCTATATATTACTTGTTCTTGTGATCTATCCACTCTCTTATATTCAATTATCAACCTAATACAAATGACTTTCAGATCTCTTAACCAGTCTTAACTTCTCTCCTAACCTCCAGACTCACATCTCCAAATGCCCAACAGGTATCTTGAACTAGATGCCTCATAGACATCTTAAACTCAATATGTATAAAACTAAATTCATTATCTTTCCCCCCTCCCCTCCATGACAAATTCAAGAAGGATGAAGACAGAGACCTTGGGTTTAGTCATCCAAAGACCACTGGCACCCTTCATGAGAGATATGTCAGTCAAGTAGCAGAACATGAATCCAGATTTCAAGAGATTGAGAATTGAATGGAAGTTGAGAAAGTGGAAGAAGAGAATCTAAATGATTCTTCCTAAGAACTTTGCAGTGAAACAGATATACAGGACATTAGTGTTCACATTTATTTGTCTAATCCTGATGTTTTTCTTAAACTTTAGACTTATATCAACACTTATCTGCTGTTCCTCTCCACCTTTGTGGTCTCACAAGCACCTCAAATCCACTATATTCAAAATAGATCATTATCTTCTTCCCTATACTTACCCCTCCTTGAAATATATATATAGTTATATATATATTGTTTTGTAGTTATATATATATATATATATATATATATATATATATATATATATATATAGAAGGTTACCATCATTTTCTAATTACCCAGAGTATACAAGCTAGGAGTCATCTTTGATTTGCGCTTCTCCATTACCTCCCATATGAAATCACTGACTAAAACCTGTTGATTCTACCTCTACAATACCTCTCCCATCCATCCCATTCTCTCTGATCATAAGGTCACTGTACTAGTTCAGACCTTATTTCATTTTGCCTTAACTATTGCAATAGCCTCCTAATTGGCTTTATTTCTAGTCTCCCCCTCTCCAGTCCATCTTCTACCCACTTCCCAAAATAATCGCTCTAAAGCACAGATCCAAATATATTAATCCTTTACTCCAAAAAGATTCAGAGGCTTCTTATCACTATTGGGATAAAATGCAAATTCCTTAACCTAGCATTTAAAGGCCTTCAAAAATACGGTTCCAGTCTACATATCCAGACTAATTTTATATTAATTTCTTTGAAGTCAAGTCAACAAGCATTTATTAATTGCTTACTGTGTGTCAAGAAAAGTATTGAGGATTTATAGATAGATATGGTTCTTGCTCTCAAAGATCTTACCTTCTAATGAGGGAAACAACATGTAGATAACTAGGTACATATAAGATATATATGGAGTAGATGGAAAGTAGTGTGAAAGATTAAGATATTAACAGCTGAAGATACTGGGAAATGACTCCTGTGGAGAATTGTCTTTGGGCTGAGCTTTGAGGAAAGCCACAGAAACTAATATGGGTAGGTAAGAGGACAGAGCATTCCAAATATGGAGGACAGTCCAAAGATGTAGATAAATATATCCTTTTCATGGAACTACTGGTAGGCCAGTGAAGCTGGATCAAAGCCTGGAAAGGTAGAAATGGATCAGGTAATAAAGTGATTTATATGCCTAAAAGAGATATTTTCTTGTCCTGGAGGTAATTGGGAGCCATTAGAGCTCATTGAGAAGGGAGAATCATACCTAGAGTTTAGAAAAATTACTTTGTCAGCTTCAGGGAGGGTAGATTAGGGAAGACAGACTGGAAGCAGAGAGCCCACTTAGAATGCTATTGAAGTAGAGAAGGGGAGAGGTGATAAAGAGGGGAATGTACTCTTCTGTTGCAACAGAGCTAGCTGATAGTTCGTGCCTCTGTGACTCTGAACATGCCTGGAATATGATTCACCCCACTGCCATCTCCGAAAATGTTTTGTTTTCTCTAAGGCTCAGTCATGTGCTTCCTCCTTAAACAGTCTTTTCCCTAATGCCTTGAATTAGTGCTTTCTCACTCCTCAAAATAACTCATATTTACTGCTCTATGTTCATGTTGCATTTGTCAGTAGAATATAAACTGCTTGAGGGCAGGAACTGATCAATTTGTTTTATCTTTGCATCTTTCCTTGGGCCTGAAACAACAACAAAAAATAATTTGACAACCCCAAGAGGAATTAAAGAATAAATTGCAAACACAACAGTGTAAGCTTCAATCCACAGCATTTTGAAGCATCATGGATTAGGAGACAATAGTCACCAAAAAATCTACCAAGGGACTAAAGTAGGATACTAGTTGACAAAATTAAGGCCTTATTAATGTTCTTGTTATCTTTCAATATTTGTTAGTAAAATTGTGTTAAAGTTACATTTAAAAAAAAGATTTTAATGGTACAGCAATGTCAAACTATAGAAAATGTACCTTTTCCTTTTTAAAATGGCACATTAAAAAGCCTGCAAGGAAAAAAAAGAAAGTAGTTCGTAGGCAGATTGGGTAAACACAGAATCAGGGAAAGGCCCTACTTGAAAGTAAAATCTGTGGGCCCAAATCACAAAGAGAGCAAGCACCAACCCAAAGGCTGATCTGACTTGGTAACAGGAATCTGTGGAGTTCTAAAACCAACCTAAAGTGCTGAGGTAAGGAGAGTAACTGGTTACCAAAGCAGAGATTTAGATCAGATGATTTGAGCAGATTGGGAAGCAAAACGAGGAAAGATCCATAAAACTGACTATTTGTATGCTACACGTTGTTGCACCAAAGCATCAGATTGTTGTTGTAAGATGTCAGTTGCTCGCACTCTTCATTCGTATTGATCCTCTTGTGTCAATATACAGGTGTGGTCAGAAGCAATCTCACATGCCACCTCACTGGAGTCTATCTCTTTCTCTGTGTGTGTATCTCTGTTTCTATCAGTCAATCTGTCTGCCTACCATTCTCTGTCGATATATTTCTGTCTCTGTTTCTCTATAGTCTGTCTCTGTATCTCTGTATCACTTGTCATCTTTCCTGGTCTCTCTATCCCTGTATCCCTGTTTCTTTCTCTCTTTATTTCTGTCTATGCATGCATCTCTGTCTGTCTGTCTGTCTGTCTGTCTGTCTGTCTCTCTCTCTCTCTCTCTCTCACACACACACACATCATTCACATCATTTTGAAACTGACAAATATCCATTGTATTTCTAGCAAGGGAAGAAGAGATTTCTTTCTCTGGCCACCCCTACTCCCCAATAGCAATGATACCTCACCACACATCCCACAGAAAGGAGTCAGGTCCGAGCTTATGCTCAGCCCTTCGGAAGGTGCCTTTGTCCGGTAGATCAAAGGGGCTTGCCTAATTGTCCAATAATATAGGATGAAACTAAGAGGAAAATAAATAGCCAGAACAAACAGGAAAGACCTGTCATAACTGCAACCTCTTCTCTTCATCACTGTCATTGGAGACACCACATTTAGACTCGTAACATCAGAGTTTTTGATGATCAGAATAAGGAGGAAGAAATCATACTAAAGAATACAAAAACAAGAAAGGCAGCTAATGTAGACCAAGCAGGCAAGGAAGAGTTCTGTGCTTAGAGGTGACAGAATTTTATGGGCACTGAAGAATTTAGTTTCTAGATATTCAAAAGTGGGAAGAATACCAAACACTTGAGAAAAAATTATGGATATTACTATCAAAAAGTGATGAAAATTATGAATAGTTATGGGCCTGTATGCCTACTTCCCCATTTCTAAAAAATCTTTATGAGAATAATCTACAAATATATCAAGAGCAGCTTTGAAGAAACTAGGATAAAGCATATGCTGACCTTCATGAATAATATTTTATAGCAGACATCTTTCCACATCTGACTGAAAAGTGTAGCAAATCTAAGATCCCACTGTATTGATTATTAGTTGACCATGAACTACCATTTGATTTGATAGAGCAAAATGCCTTCTCAGGGACTGACTTCCAAAAAAGTGTTCCCTACATATGTGCTAATCCCATGGAAGAGAAAACCACAGAAATAACTTTGTTCATAGAACCTTCAAGAAGTACAAATTAGCCAGGAATAGAGGAGTAAGCAAAGAGGTACTTGGTAAAAGTATTTGTTACTGTCAAGGAAGAGAGCCAGTGCTGTGTCCAAAGTGGTGGTGGTGGGGGGATTCCTTAAAAATTGTAAAATCTTCCAGATTCTCCTGTTTGTGGATGATGGAATCAAACCCCAGAATATTGCAGAATTTCTTAAATGAGATTCATAATTACGTTAAATGTTTAGATTGTCTATGTAGAAAAAATGAAATGGATGAAGAATGCCAATTGTCTATTGGTAACTATTATATGCAGCTAGTTCAACAGCCAATTGAATTAATCCATAAGTATGTGTGTGTGTTGGTGAGGAATGGGGATGGATTGTATTTGAAAGACCTCAAATTTCTCCACAAAACAAAGGCCTAGCATTTTAATCCCACTATTCTCCCAATTGTGCTATATGGTTGGAAATCATAGAATAGAGCAGTCTTTGAAAAATTAAAGTTGCTGGTCACACAAAGATTGATAGAAGATGCATGATGGCTAAAATAAGCTACAATCATATTGCCAATAAAGAATTCTTTACCAGAAGTGGCAATAAAGAGGCTATCAAAAAGATATATGATTGGGAAAGATATGGATAGGTCATATAATGGGATTTATGGGTAATGGATGGACAGCTGACATGTTCCATTAGCATCTAAATAGTGTTGAGAGAACTAGAAAGTCCCTAGAACATTGGGTGGGCCCCCTATGGAGGATATATGGGAAGACAGGGCTTAGCATGGTATCTGGCAAATAGTAGGTGCTTAATAAGTGCTCGTTGACTGACATGGATATGAGTCCTATGGCAAGAGTTGTAGCAAATAGTAGGACCTGATGTGTAGCACCAGAAGGAGGATATATTAATGAGAATCCAGATCTATCAACATATTGATATGTGTTTATATTCATGCTTAAGGTTTACGATGTACTTTTCTTACAGCAACCCTGTGAGGCAGGTGATCCAAAAGTGATTAACCCCATTTTACAGATAAGGAAGGGAGGTTAAATAGCTTATACATGGTCACATTTCTAGTAGACATCAGACCAGATTTGAAATATGTCTCCTGACTTCAAATTTAACACTTTCACACTGACAGATAAATGATCAATATTTTCCTCCGTATTCACTGGAAGCAAAAGTATTTTTACCTTAGGTAGAGATAGACTTGAAAGAAAGTTGAAATGATATTTCCAGCTTACCATCCTTATAACCAACATTTTCTTGGTGGTCATTAATCAAACAGTAGTCCTAAGAAAACCAATTACCGCCCAAGCACACAGTATAGCTGGTGCTAGGGGTAGGGGAAAACAGAGCTACTGTTGATAGCTCCTACACACAAGGCAATTCTCTGCTTGGCAGACACTACCTTCCCCACTAACACAACTGTATCCATTTTCAGAATCAGTGCTTTGCCTTGTAATTAAAAAATGAATCAATGCCAAGGCAGGGGTGGGGAACCTGCAGCCCCAAGGCTGCATGTGGTCTTCTAGGTCCTTGGATGTGACCTTTTGACTGAATCCAAGTTTTATGGAACAAATCCTTTTATTAAGGGGATTTGTTCTGTTAAGTTTGGATTCAAAGAGCCACACTTGAGTACCTAGAGGACCACATGTGGCCTTGAGGCCATCTCTGCCTAGGGTTTAGGTAGGACTAAACCTTATCGCATATAAATGAAGGTGTGATCAGGCAGGTAGGAATCTATAGGGTTCATAATTAATAAGAGGGCTATGGACAAAGAAGAAACAGAGTATTCATGGATAGAGACCCAGAGCCAAGATGAATTGTGTTCAAATCTCACATCTGGCTATAAACCTTGGCAAATGAGTATACTTCTCATCACCCCAGACAACCCTCTAAGACTATAAATTGCAGAGAAAGTGCCACTTGCAACATCAAGTTTCCTTACCAGGCAGTTTTCTGTATTGGTGGAATCTCAGGTCCAGTACCTTTCCCCAGTCCCTATGAATATGGTCCATACAAGCCTAGCAAGAGATCATAGCAACGTCAGTGGATAAAAGTGGAGCCTAGATTGTGAAGCAGCCAGGCTTAGACACTAGAGCAGACCAAGGGAGGCTTGACCAATGCCACAGATAGTTCTCAGCTAAATGAGTCCCTTATAACTGGAGCTCTACCTGCTTAAAGAGTTGGGTTTATTATATCTTGTTTGTTTCTCTAACGATGAAGTTTGAGCCCCCCTTCTCCTAGGATGGCCAACATGGTATAACAGAAGAAAGTACAGGATTTGGAATCAGAGAACCTGAGTTCAAAGTTCACCTGTTACTCATCATGTGACAAAGCAAGTAAATTAAACTCAAATGGACCTCATCTGCAAAATGAAGATGTTAGACTAGATAGTATCTAAGGTTCTTTCCAGATCTAAAAATATGGTCCTCTGATTCCCTAATCTATTGCTTTCAGAGCTTGTGGGGAATCCAGCATTCTCCGGGAAAGTTTGAGTCTCCCTTAGGTAGCCTGAGTCTCTCTTGAATTGTCACCCCCACCCCCAATCCAGTCTTCCTTAGGGTTAGGATGAGGCACAAGACTAGCAGAGATTGTCACCAGGAAGTCTCTATGATTATGGGGGAAGCATAATATTTACAAGTTCAGAGCATGGGGTCAGGAACAAGTGGAAGATGATGTAGACCAAAGATTATTAATCACTAATTATGAAAGAGGAAGGGTCGCAAGAGGTGTGTATAACATTCCCAAATAGGACTCAGCAATTCAGGAGGATTTGGATACACAAGGTCAGAACCAGCAATCATGTCAAGGATCAGGCAAACATCCATGAAAATCAGTGTTCAAAACTGCCTTAAGCTCATCAAGAAGGTGTGTTTTGTAAGTTGACTCATTCAATTTATTTAGAATGCCAAGACTTTTACAAACCTTGTCATTAGACATAGTTCCACACTCCTTAATCTTCCATCCAAACTTCAGCAGTTGACAGTTCTCCACCACTACTAGTGCTTTCGTGGCTTGAGTTTGCCATGGTGGCTAGCCTCCTAGGGTCCTTGAATTCTCCTTCATCCAAGTTGTCCTTATCTAGGGTCTTATATTTTCATAGATGTGGGATCAGAATTTCCACAGAGGAAATTCATGTTCACATTTAGACACAATTCTACCATATTTATATTGACTTTAAAAGCATAGTCTGAAAAGTAGAGATTTTCAGAGAGAGAATAAAAGAGAGACAGAGAAACAGACACACACACACACACAGAGAGAGAGAGACAGAGACAGAGAGAGACAGAGACAGAGACAGAGAAAGACAGAGAGAGAGAGACAGAGACAGAGAGAGACACACAAAGACAGATTTATCAAGTACTTAACTATATGTCAGGCACAGGGCTAAGTGCTGGAAATACAAATAAAAGTAAAAAAAAAAAAAACCCTGCCCTCAAGGAACTTACACTAAAGAGGAAAGAGAAAACACAAAAGGGAGAAAGGTGGGAGGGTGTTTGTAAGAGCTGGGAGAGTCAGGAGCAGAACTGAGAGAGAAGTGAGCTGGGATATGCCTGGGTGCTTCCTTAAAGTGGTGATCCCTAGAAAGAACTCATCAATTGGAAGAGGAGACCACAGAGGCAGAGGCCACTCTGGGATGAGAAAGCTGCTGGGGATAGAGATGATGGAAACCTGTGAAAGTTTCCCTTTGATAATGGTCTGTTAGAGTATTTTTTGCCCTTTGGAGCTTTTCTTCCCAAAGTTGAATATAGGTTATGTGGATTTTTAAAAATTAACGTGATCACAATTAAAAAAGTTTAAAGTTTACTAAGCACTTTCCTCGCAGCAACCCATTGAGATGAGTACTAGAAGTATTATTACAGGTATTAGTATGTCACTATAATTATAGGTAGTATAAATACCATTAGCCCTATCTTACTAGCAAAGGGGCACATAGACCAAGCCTCAACAAGGAGATTCTGATGTGATTCGCTGGACACAAAACGTGAAGATTTTTTTGAATTTTTTGTGCCCAAGTAGATGAATGAATAAATGAAAAGCATTTATTAGGGATTTAATATGTGCCAGGCAGCATGCTAAATTCTGGGCATACAAATACAAAACAGGGATAATCTCTACCCTCAAGGAACTTAAATTCTAATGGGGGAGACAACACTTTCGGAAATTGGTAGGCATAAGTGGACAAGTGAAGATTGTATAATGTAGATGTCACTGGATAATGTTTTCATCACCTTGAGAATACCATGCAAAATTCAATTCTAAAACCTTAGTTTGTCCACAGAATTGAGAACTTTCTCATGAATGCATATTGGGCATCTTTGGTCACAGCTGTAGGACATCAGTCTAACATAAGATTTAATTGCAGTCAAGAAATGCTATTGCATTTTGATTAAACAATAAAGTGGAGTAATTTCCAATAAGAAAACTCCTAGACTCCTTTAATAGTTCTGGAATGACAGATGAGGGCCATAATGAGTAGAAGTGGCAGTCACTAAGAACCACATTAAGGCATGATTTCATCTGATTCAAGACCCCTGAAAAGCTTAGCTTAGGCAGTTTTTCACCTAAAGGAGAATTGCCATTTCTAGAAATTAGCTTCTGTTGTATACCAGATACATTCAAACCTAAACCAGGAGCATTTATACCATAAGAGAGACAGTGGGCCTCTGCTACAAGAGGTTTTCTTTTCCAAGAAGAAAGAATGGAATTAGATGCTTTTCCTCAAACTCTCTGGTTAAGTTTTCAGGTGTAATTCATTGATCAGGAGGCTTTCTTCTAAATAAAATATCTAAATATTATATAAGTATTTATGTGATGATACAGAAATTCTTGATTGGTCTCTAGTGACTAGGAAAGAGGGCAACTCAGTGGTAAGAAGAAATAATATTACTACTGGGGGAAGAAGAGAGGGGAGACATCCGCCTCCCTTTCTCCCCATTTCCCCCTCCAGAAATAGAAGGAGTAGTAGAAGAATCCCAAAAGAGAGAACCCATCATATCTCCTCATCTTTAATGGGCTACAGAGAAGGTGATGGAGGTTTTTAGATAAGAGTTTCCCTAATCTCTGTTGCCATCCATCTTTGAGAAAGATTCCTTCTTCTTCCCCCTACTCCTAGTCACTAGAGACAAATCAGGAGTGTCACCCCAGCAAGAAATATGGCCTTCAGTTCATGTCCACCTTCAAGGAAAATGTTCCAGCAAATTTGGAGATTCTGTTACATTTAAATATACAGTGTTTTTTGTTTGTTTGTTTTACAGTTTGCAGAACCTAGGGACAGATGATTTAGGTTATGAGCAAAGTAAGGAGCGAGTTACATAGTCCTTACCTCCAGCAGCTTCAATTTATCTATTAAAATTGGGGGCAGCTAGGTGCCACAGTACATAGAGTACTGAGCCTGGAGTCAGTAAGGTTTGAGTTCAAATCTGGCCTCTGATTTACTAGCTGTAAATCTGTTAAAAGCTGTACCCAGGCAAGCTACTTATCATCTGTTTGCTTCAGTTTCCTCATCTGTAAAAGGGAGATAATAATGTAACCTAACACCCAGTGTTGTTGCAACGACCAAACAAGATATTATCTGCAAAGCACTTATCACAATGCTTGTCACATAGTAGGCATGGCATAAATGTTAGCTATTAGTATCATCATCATCATCAGTAGTAGTGGTAGTAGTAGCAATTGTTGTAATAGTCTAACATTATTATGGAAGAACAAATAAATTTGAAAAGTTATATGGAAAGCTTTGAATTAAGGAATACCGTGATCACAGAAAAAATTAGGACTAATCATAATTAGAAATAATCTAATGTGTAATGGAAAGAAGCATGGTGGACACAAATAAATTGAAGTGTGTTAGCAAAGACTTGCTCTCATTCATTCTTTCATTCATCAAACATCTCTTAATCACCTATTGTGTGCTAGGTATTGGATATACATAGGCAAAAACGACATAGTCCTTGGCCTCAAGGAGCTTACATTCTACTGTTGGGTGTGAGGGTGTGTGCAACATGTATAGAGACAATTTATACTAAATTTCTTCACAGGAGACACAATGTAATTTCTGAAGGGAAGGTACTAACAATGAGGAGGTGACAGGACAGACTTTCTGTACAAGGTATCACTTCAGCTGAGCTTTGAAAAAAGTTAGGGATTCTTTGAGGTGGAAGTAAGAAGGGATAACATTCCTGGCAGGACGGACTAGCCTGTGCAAAGGCAAGAAGATGAGAGATGGAGTGTCACATACAAGCAATAAAAAGCAAGGCAATTTGGCATAAACCTAGAGTACGTGAAAGACAGTAATATGCAAACAGTATGAAAAGGGAGACTGAAACCAGACTGTGAAAGGCTTCAAAAGCCAAACATACAAGTTTGTATTTTATCCTAGAGAAGGATTTCTTTACCCGGAGTCTCTGAATTTATCTTTTTAATACTTTGATAATTGTATTTGAAAATAATTGATCTCCTTTGTAATCTCAGTTATTTCATTTTACTTAAAAATTATTCTAAGGGGTCCATAGCCTTCACCAGACAGCCAGTAGGGTCTCTCTCTCTCTCTCTCTCTCTCTCTCTCTCTCTCTCTCTCTCTTTCTCTCTCTGTCTCTCTCCCACACACACACACACACACACACACACACACACATACACACACACACACACACGCACACAATTTTAAGAACCTCTGTTCTAGCGGCAAGAGAGAGGAAATTCTTGGTCAAGGCAGTGATGCGGTAACTTGTGCTCTAGGCACATCAGTTGAACAACCACAGGAAAGAATTGGAAAGTCAAGATACTTGAAGAAAGGACACCAGTTAGGGAGTTATTGGAATCATCTAAGTGATCGTTGATAATAGTCTGAACTATGATGCCAGCTGCACAAGTGGAGAGGAGAGAAAGGTTTGGGGCTATACAAAGGAGAAAGAATAAGGAAGATTTGGCAACCGATGAAATATAGAGAACAAGAAGAAAGAAAAAGTCAAAAATGACTCTGAAGTGGTGAACCTAAGGGGGCAATATCTTCAACAGAAACAGGAAAGTTAGGGAAAAGACTGACTTTGGGGTGACAGGTAATTTGCAAGTTCTGTTTTGGACAGATTGAGTTTGTGATACATATTGAACATTCATTTGGTGAAATAGAGTTCAGGAGGGAGACTCGGGCCGGCTACATAGATCTGGAAGTCATCTGCAGGGAAATGATAGTTAAAAACCCTTGAGAATTGATGGGATCATCAAAAGAGACAGAAGCACTGTGGAAGGCATAATTGGGGATGAAAGATAGATGGATGCAGTAGTATTCCTGAAATTTTCCAGAGATCTTCCATGCCTGATTTATTGGAAAGCATTGAAAGGAAATTCACAGGATATGATGGTAGGGAAATGTTGTCATCTGAAAGAGTGTTGAACAATCTGTACTAATGAAATTAATGATTTCAATAATTTTACCTTATCATTAATAATCATGATAGCAATTGGTTTATTGAAATTTATGCTGCATACAAATGTCAGAGAAATAATGATTTTCTTTTAAATGGGTTCCACAAGTCTCCTGAGACATTCTTTGCTAATGTTTTAATTAATTTCTTTCTCGTGAATGCTTGGGCCTACTTTTGTTAATCTTCCTTTATGAAATTAAAAAACCTCCTTAGACACATGGTTAAGTTTTTGCTCCAAGCTAATACTTGTTTCAGATACAATGAAATTAGTCATCATGTACCAAATGTTCATTTATCTCTAAATCTCTAATTTAGTCCTGAATAAAGTCCAAAGAACAAAATTGTGCAACTTCTGTTTCCTCTGAAATATGCCCGGCTTTATTCCCAAATCCTTGGAATCTTTCTCTCTCCCGCCCCTGACTCCCATTGACCCCACTTCAACACCCAGCAATTTTTTTAACTCAAAGTGTGCGCCTCTAACCAAATCTCCTCTTGATTTTTAAACCTCTCCCTACTTTCTTTATTTCTCAGATTGTTATTTAACCTTGCCAATTGTCTTTTCTTCCTTGTCTTCTGCTTTAGTGACTCCATAAGGGTTCAAAATTTATAGTTTCCAATTTTTTTACTTCTGGCAACCACAAAATTCTGCCCAGTAACTGGACTGTGAAAGACAGAAGTGGAATATTCCCTGCTGTAATACAGCTGTGAATTGCTAGAGCCAAATTCAGAGAGGGAGAGTTTTTAAATAGGTCTCAGACTCAGGCACCAAACTGGCATAGCTTAAGGTAGCAAATTGGGCAAGAAACTAAACCTCTCTGGCCTTCACTTGTCTCATTTATAGGATTGTAGGGGGGAGGGGAGGGGAGTCTCTAAGGCTTTTGTTTAAAGCCACCCAATGTAGACCATGTAGACCACCACAGTTTTGTGACTATTACAGCTTTTAAAAAAAAAGCCTATTCTACCAACCATCATAATTTATGAGGAAACTTTTATCGGAATATTGGATACTGGAAATTTCTGCAGTAGGATTATTGCACCTAGTCCATTGACTACATAATCTAATTAACGCACATCTTTAAAAAGAAACAAAGATTTAGAGGGCAGTAGTACAAATACCCTAATAGGCAATAAACAAAAAACAAAGAGGAAACTCGAGTTTGAAACCGCTGAACTAGACAATCTCCACATTTCCTTCTAGACTGAAAATTTATTGATTCTACGAATCTGCTCAAAAAAAACAAACCCTCTGAGTTCAAATTTCGGGGGTAGAGGAGGATGAAGGATATAGTAGAAAATTACTGTGGTATGAATTTTAAAAAGGCATCACTAAAACTTAAAAAAAGAAAAGTACTCTTTGTGCATAATCTATTAGCTGAATAAGATTGTCTGTCAACAAACATCTAAGAAAATTTTTGTGCCTAGAAATACTTTTATTCTACCTTCCTACTTTTACATCATCAAACAAAAAGATTTTATTGAGCACTTACTGTATACCAGGCACTATGCTAAGCCCTGGGGACGCAAAAACAAAAAATAAGCTCTCGGACAACTTACATTCTAATGGGGGGAACAACGGTTATAGAAATGTAATGACCCATTTGGCTTACTCCAACTCATATTCACAGGTTGCAGGTTGGGTCCTCCAGAAGATGGCTACAATCTCCTGGATACTAAAGGGTGCTCTGTGGGTCCTTATGCCTAAAGCTGTACCTTTCCAGGACCTATTGTGTGCTTACCTTTAATAGTCAGCCAGTAGACACAAATATCCCAGAGCAAAGGTATTTACCATGACAGCATAGTATGAAGAGTAGCTGCCCAAGATTCTACCCATAAACCTGGGACTTACAATAACACAGTCTCCCACAAATATACACAAAATTAGTAGGAAGAATGAGCTCAAAGTTCCTTGGTAATGAAGCACACAGGTAGGGAACCCATAGCCAAGAAAACTTTGCATCCTGCATATACTGTCCCAGTGCCTTTCTCTTCTCATGGTATCTTCAAACTGCTTCTTCACAAATGCAGAGTCTCTGTAACATAGCCCAACAGGGCTCTGAGGTCTGAATCCTTGTGTAGTTACATTCCAAACTGTTAATTTTCTCTTGAATCCATAGTTGACTCCTTTAACTGTTGCCAGAGGTCCCTCTCCTTGGGGTGATCTCCACCAGCTCTCGCTTGACTCTCTCTCTGTAACAGGTAGTTCTTATAATGGGCATGTAGCTCATCTGCATGGGGCAGCTAGATGGTGCAGTGTAGAGAGTGCTAGGTCTAGAGGCAGGTAGACCTGAATTTATATCTGGCCTCAGAAACTTATTAGTTGTGTGACCCTGGGCAAGTCATTGAACCCTGTTTGCCTTGGTTTTCTCATCTATAAAATGAGCTGGAGAAGGAAATGGCAAATCACTCCAGTATCTTTGCCAAGAAAACCCCAAAAGAAGTCAGAGAGAGTTGGCAAGACAAAAATGACTGAACGGCAATGATCTCAGAGGCAAAATGCCATGGTAAATGGGGGTGGGAGGTTAGAAAGAAAGAGGAATTTCCTTTGCCCTCTTGCTGTCCTCTGGTAGAGTTACAGGAGTCATGCTTCATAAAACTGCCACTTTGCCTCAACTAACCTGCAGAACCGGCAAATTTCCTATTAACCAAAGACAAGTTGTCTTCTCAATTGCATAAGAGAGAACTCCTTTACTGTTATGTAAGGGAGGAAGTTCCATCTCACACCTCAGTTAATATAATAAATGGACTCAAAATATAATCGTAAGACTTCTGGGAACCAAGATGGCAGAGTAAGCACGAAATTGCCTTAACTCTGTCATATTTACCTCCAAATAACCATAAAACAGCACCCCAAAATGAATGCTGGAACAGTAGAAACAACAAAAAATGGGGTGAAACAACATTATAGTCCAAGAAACTTGGAAGGTTGGCAAGAAAGGTCTGTCTCACTTGGGTAAAGGAGGCATGCAGTACAGGACAGGACATGACTACACATTTATAACCTATATGAAATTGCTTGCCTCCTCAATGGGGAGGGGGAAGGGAGGAAGAGAGGGAATTTAGAACTCAAAGTTTTAAAAATATATACTAAAATTGTTTTTAAATGTAACTGGGGAAAAATAAAATACTAAATATTTTTTTTTTAAAAAAGAGTCAACAGCTTGGAAAAAGAAAAGCAGAATTGGCCAAATGGAAAAGGAGGTACAAAAGCTAAATGAAGAAAACAATTTTTTTAAAAAATTAGAATTGGGCAAATGAAAGCTAATAACTGTATGAGACATCACAAATCAAAAAGAATGAAAAATAGAAGAAAATGTAAAATACCTCATTGGAAAAAACAACTGACTTCGAAAATAGATCCAGGAGAGACAGTGTCAGAATCAATAGACTACTTGAAAACCATAATCAAAAGGAAGACCTGGACAGCATCATTCAAGAAATTATCAAGGAAAATTGCCCTGATATCCTGGATCCAGAGGGCAAAATAAGCATTGACAGAATCCATCTATCACCTCAGGGGAGAGATCCCAAAATCAAAACTCCAAGAAACATTATAGCCAAATTTCAGAACTATCAGGTCAAGGGAAAAATACTACAAGTGGCCAGAAAGAAACAATTCAAATATTGGGGAGCCACAATCAGGAGTACACAGGATTTAGGAGTTATGACATTAAAGGATTGGAGGTCATGGAACATGATATTCCAGAAGGCAAAGGAGCTTGGACTACAACCAAGAATCACCTACCCAGCAAAACTGAACATAATACTTCAAGGGAAAAAATGGTCATTCAGTGAAATAAAAAGATTTCAAGCTTTCATAAGAAGAAGACCAGAAATGAATAAAAATTTTGATCTCCAATATCAAGACTCAAGGGAAGAATGAAAAAGGGGAAAACAAAAGGATTAAATAGAGCTAAGCTGTTTACATCCCTACATGGGAAGATGATATTTGTTATTCTTCAGAATTGTACTACTACTAGTTCAGCTAGAAGGAATACATATAGACAAAGGGTATGTGTATAAGGCGAACTTGAGGGAATGACATAAAAATTAATTAGGAGATGAGAAAAAGGAGTGCATTTGGTTGCAGAGGGAAGGGAGAGGTAGAATGGAGTAAATTGTTTCACATGAAGAGGCACAAAAAACCTATTGCAACGGAGGAAAAGATAGGAGGAGAGGTGATGGGCATTGCTTGAAACTTACTCTCATCAATATCGACTCAAAGAGAGAATAATATACATAGTCAGCTGAATATAGATATGTTCAAATAGAAATATGAAAATATATACAATATATCTTACCAAATAGGGAAGTAGGAGGTGAAGAGATTAAGTAAAGTGAGGGAGAGGGCTGACAGATGAGAAGGCAGATCAGGGAAGGTGGTAGAGAGAAGCAGAACACTGGTGAGGAGGGAAAGGAGAGAGAGGACAAACAGGAGGAAAGATAGAATGGAGGGAAATACATAGTAAGTAATCATAACTGGATATCTATTTTCTAAAAAAGCAACCTAGTTTGGGAGTTTAGATTTTGGCCTAAGAGTATATTGTACAGACAGATACCTTCACTTGTACTAGAGGACTGCAAAGGAGGGGAGGGGGGAACTTTCTTCATCTTCCTTCATTATCCATAGCAGCAGAGCTACTAAAGCAAAGAAGACACCATATCCAGCATGAGGTAGAGAAGTTCCTGGGGCAGAGAGGGAGGGAGGGTAACTTCAGAGAGTGTTGTACTGATGAAAAATAGTGTTAGGTATGGATATAAGAGAGAAGCAGTCTTGACGAACATTCTGAGCTTAGGGAGATCCCAGGATGGCCAACCTAACAGAGAGTTACACATAAAGAAAGCTGCATTAGAAATCTATAGGAAATGAAAGCATTCTCAATAACAGGAATTGTGAGTTACCCTTTGCCAGATGTTTATCTCACATGTGTTCCTCACTACTGTTGTACTCTAAGTCTGAACTCACTCTTCCCATGGGTGCTTTGTTTATTTGTGGGAAAGTTTACTGAGGTTATAGGGCTGGTTTTTTGTACTAACTACCCTTAACTACTGGCTTACTACTAAATGAAAGTACACTGGTGGGGCCTTATGAGCTGTAAGATTAGAATTATAGCTTCATCAGATTGTCTAGAATCCAATATTGCAGACATCTTTTGAGCCCCCAACCTGTAAGCCTGTGAGTGCAAGTTGGGAAAGTAGTTCAGAGAAGGATATTATGCTTAGTGAGGGACTAACAGGGCATAGACATATCTTTTTATTTTAACAAACCAATACCCTGTAATCTGTTGTTATTGTCATTTTTCAGTTGCGTATGACTCTTTGTGAGCCTATTTGGGTCTTCTCAATGATACTGGAGTAGTTTGCCATTTCCTTCTCCAGTTCATTTTATAGATGAGGAAACTGACACAAGCTGAGTTAAGTGACTTGCCCAGCATCACACAGACAGTAAGTGTTTGAGACTAGATTTGATCTCAGGTCTTTCTGACTCTAGGCCCCGCACTCTATCCATTGTGCCACCTAGCTGCTCAATTCCTGCCCCTTAATTCTGGTGATTATATCAAGTACAGGCCCACTATGTAAGTAAAGACAGAATATATACAAGATAATCTTTTCCTTAATGAGAATAGTGTTTCCTCATTTATTTTAAAACACTTGTAATCCTAAATTAAAGTGAATCAATGCCAAAGGTAAATAAATATAAAGGTAACTTTTAAATGTGGTATTTTGAAAGATGAATAAAGTTTGGCCAACTTTCTTCTGTACTACATATTCAGACAGAATATGGTATGTAGTAATGCATACCTTATAGATAAATCATGTCTCAAATATGGCAATTCACTTTAGCTATCAACTCTAACTTCTATTTAAACACAATGGTCTTATATTTGCCTCTATATTAAATACATAATCTCATAGCTAGTGGTCTTCTTTTAGAGCCTAAGATCCCCTATACCTTAGTAAGAGTCCTCTAGGGTCCTCATTTTATTTCTCTGTAGATGATTTTTTTTTTATTGTAGAATACAGGTTGTGTGGACTTAAAAAAACACTACTGACAGATCAAAATTATAAAACTTTTAAGTTTACTAAGAGCTTTCTTTACAACAATTCAGTGAGATAGGCAGTCTGCATGGTTTTCATCCCATTTTATGGATTAAAAACTGAGGCTTAGAGAAGGACTATGATCACTATGAGTTTGGTGCCCCTTCTAATTCCATGATTATCACTCTTTCCATTGCACACTGCCCCTTCTTATCTGCTTAACTCTTTGTTTTGCTGCTTTTTGCTTTCATGGTTTTTCCTGGTGTAGACATGTGTTTATTGTTTTATTTCTTCCCTTTACCATCCTTATTGGCATCAGCTTAGACTGCCCTCTTGTGCCTGTAACTTTCTCTGGTACCTTACTTTGAATTATGTGTTCATTCATCTTTCCCCTCTCGTTACATCTGTATGGCCCCATCTATCCAAAAAGAGCAAAGATTCCCTTTATGTTGAGCAATGAGCATACTATGTTTAGTACACTGTAGGATTTCAGCTGTGAGTCTAGCATTTTGTTCTAATCACAGCTGACTTCAGCCCTAACAGTGTACTCTTTCTCAGTTAAGCAACTATTTGAGCCAAAAATGTCCGATTATCAGCAACAGCACAGGGGGAAAAATTGGAAGTAATCCTTGTCTTGGAAGTGGTCCGAAGATAGATTGTCAATAAATGTCCATCCATTTGTTTGGCATCATTGTAGAAAAAAAAGCAAAGTGGCTTTCAGAATATTTCTCTTTATAGGGCTGATGCCAGACTGATGAGACACATACCCAGAAAAGAAACGATCTTTTGTAAGGAAAATTCCACTGGATAAAATGGCTTTTTGCAGATGCTTTGAAAACAGGACTGAGCTCTGGCCTGAAAAATAAAATAATTATGACCCCAATTCCAAGGCCTGTGACACTGTTCTCTATATAATAAAGTTTCTGTTGTGCGAAAACAAGAACACAAGCACAAAGGGAACATTTATGAGAGCCAACATGATCAATTGGAAAAAATAAAAGATAGGACCTTCAATCTAATTTTTTCCCCGTGCAGAAAATCAATGATCCACAGCCATCTAATAAATCGGTCAATTATACACAGATGTCAGGCTCCACAAACGATGTAATATTGGGTTTTGCAAATCATTACTGTCTCAGAGAGATTTTATGACAGTAAGTCCCACTGATTAAAATGTCAGTATAAAATATTGCCTTTCACTCAAAGAGCTAGTACAGAGTCAGCCTCAGTAATGATGGAATATAATAGTTAGAAAGTAAGAAAAGCCCACATGTTGGCAAACAACAAAAAAAAAAGCCAGGTTGCTTTTGGTTTCAGAGAAAATTAAAAAGCTCTGGTGAATCATGAATAGGGCAGTGGGTAGAGAACTCTCATGTTTACCTCTCCAATAAAAATAATGAAAGCAAACAGCTACAGGAAATCTAATTGTCAGTCATTATGTATTTCCATATATACCTTTCCCCTAAGGTACCACCTCCTTGGGTACCTTCCCTTGCTTCTCATCCCCACTACTCTACTTTTCATCTCCCTTGTATATCTTATGTTCCTTTACTAGAATTTAATCTCCTTGAGGACAGGGGTTATGTTTCTTTTTGCTTGTATTTTCATAATTTAGCATAGTATCTGGTGTGTGTTTGTATATACACATACACACATATATATACACATATATGTATATGTATACTCACACATATATGGGAGGGGAGAGAGAGAGAAAGACAGAGAGAGACAGAAACAGAGAGACAGACAGAGACAGAGAGACAGACAGAGAAAGAGAGGCAGAGAGACAGAGAGACAGACAGAAAGAGAGAGAGATATCTATATCATTTATTAAACCCTCTGCTTCTGAGAGGGATGCATTCAGAGAACTTGTTTTTAAAAAGCACTTCCTTTTTTTTCCCTTCGAAGGAGGATATCTGGATCTACGGCTTTATTGGTGCAGGGAAACACCAGTGCGGAAACTCCTCTCCTTCCCATTGATGCAAATCTGTAGTCCTCTAGTTAAAGGGTAGGGAAGTGTCTGGGGCACTTGGAGATTAAGTGATTTTCTAATAGTCACACAGTTAGTATGTGTCAAAGGCAGGACTCCAACCTAGGTCTTCCAGACTCCTAGGCCCAGCTTAGCCACTATGCCACATTCCTTGTTTTATTTCTTATTTGTCTTTTATTTCCTAGGCATCACTGCAGCCAAATGCCTGCCAAACTTCATTCTGCATTCTGATCTTTCCAGATAAAGCCAGCCCGGCCACAGACTTATTGGCATCAAAGCAGGGTCTGGTTTGGTTTCTCTTAACCATGCGATAATGAAGAAATAAGGATCTTTGGCCTCTGCTGTGTCAGAGAACAACTTCAGCTGAAAATTAGCAATAGACATATAAGAACAGATGCTAAGGCTGATTATTTGACTTTAAGTCAGGAGCTAGTTACTGAGACAGTGAACTTACTCCAAGGTTTCCTTAGGGAGAGATAGTTACTGTATAAGACTCCTTTTGCCAGGCACAAGAGGTAACAGCATTAACTTTCCTAGCACCTGATGTGTGACAGTCTCCAAGGATTTGAAAATATTTTATCCTTGTCTTTCACGTTTGGAGGCATTACTGCTTGATCATGCAGTTGTCCCTACTTACAAATGTGGCTGAATGTACTGATGCCCAGCTGGAGCATCTTTCACACTCCTTGCATATATAGTGTGTCCTCTGATTAATGACTGTGCCCACCGTCTGCCTGGTCCAGGTTAAAAGTGTGATTCAGGCCTCAGGGCACTCGTATAAAGCATACTAAAATATTACTAAAACATTTTGCAGATGGGGTGCAGATTTTCAATGATTTTTGCAAGGTCAGGCAGCCTGGATCCTCCTAAAAGAAAAGATCAGTCCCTTGTTTTTCACCCATGGGTGTTTGGTGACCATATCTAGGAAGCAAACTAGAGAGAACATTTGAACGTCTTTATCCACACCATGACCCAAGCTTTTTCCTTTTCTGTACATCTCTCCTCCTCTCAGCTTCATGCAGTTCTGTAGCTCCCTGGAAACTGCTCTGAGGTTGGAATTGAATATGGTAGACTTTCTGCTTTAGGAGCAGCTCTGTGGGGGTGTGTTTAAGTATCGCAGGAAAGTTAGTGAATTGGGCTGATTGTACTTTGTTCTTTGCTTGAATAATTGTCAGAATATTGATTGTGTTGTCCTTTTTTTTTTAAGTGCTCCGTAGTTACTCTCTGCTTAGAATACTATTCTTTCCTTTCCCATTCCGTTTAATCCTATTAGCCCCCACCCTTACCCCACCATCCTCAGTAGAAGTCCTCAGGCCATCCTCAGTAGAAGTTTCATTGATAACTTATTAAACATATTTAATTCAATTTTTAAAAAATGAAATAAAGCATAGCTGTGGCTATCACCTATGTTCAGCTACTTTTGGAAATGACTTTGACCTTGAATCTATTTTGAGTTCATTAAGTGATGTTTATAAAATGTAATAGAATATATTGATATCTAACCTCTTAGTGTTACAAAAGTGTATCAGA
Source organism: Phalanger gymnotis (assembly GCA_028646595.1). Taxonomy (NCBI): domain Eukaryota; kingdom Metazoa; phylum Chordata; class Mammalia; order Diprotodontia; family Phalangeridae; genus Phalanger; species Phalanger gymnotis. The sequence goes on along the minus strand of CM053627.1, from coordinate 96,962,620 downwards.
GATAACTCTAGCTGCTCATTTTCAGAGTAAAATCCTCTAAAGACCTTGGTTTCATGCTCTGCTCTGACTCTTAAAATTTCAAATTAACAAATGCAATTCTTTTCAAATATAAAATTAGATATATGTAAGGGAGCTCCAGAGTTAGGGACTGTTCCTATCTTTACCTTAGATGTTGTGTTTAGCATGCACCATACCCTAAATCAGTGTCTACATGAAAAAGAAGGCTTGTTCTCTGTAGCTGCCCCTTGCTGCTCATCCTACTCCTGAGTTCCTATTACTTTACACTCACCTCTTATCTGTCAAATGTCTGTGCTTATACTGGTTTCCCAAATATGATAGGAAAAAATATGGCAATGTTTTATACATGTACTTAAATCAGGTTCATCTGTAGTTTCTTCTTCCTGATCCATCAAAGTGTTAGGTTAAAAACAAGAGTTTCATTGGGTGAAGCTATTTCAACCATTAATACATTCTTGCCTGTATTTCAAAATGCTACATTATTCTTAATTTGTGCATGTGTATGCTGCCATAATTCCCACTCCTCCATAAACTCACATATCTACAAATAGAATTATCCAGACAATGAAAAGTGGAAAAAAAATTTGTAAGGGGTTTAAAGGGGCAGCCTTAGAGTCAGAAAGTCTCAGGGTTCAAGGCCTACTTTGAATACATATGAATGCTGTCACCCCAGCATGTCATTTAAATTCTCACTGCCCCAGGCAACTTTCTAAGATTATCAATTACAGAAGATTTAGGGATCTGTGTCAGTGAAAAGGAATTTCTCTCCCAGAAATTGCCAAAAACCAATGAAATCATAGGACCAGATCAAAAAGGAGAAGGGCTTGGGAGTTTAATGATGACATTGAAATCAAAGAAAATAAAGCTGTGGCTATTGCTAATTTCCAGCAAAAAATAAACAAATGGTTGTTAATTCTTGCACATATGTTGAGATATATACATATATATACATATATATTTGTTTTTAAAATCATATTTTCTTGGCGCCTTTTATTTTTATATCACCTTTAATTCTGAATATATCCCTTTCCACTCTCCTATCTACTGAGGTAAATTTTGTAAAAAAGAATAAAAAAGAAAGGAGAGGGAAGCAATTAGACAAAATCAACCAACATCTTACTATGTGTCAGAAATAGGGCATTATCCCATGCCTATAGCCCCAACTCCGTAAAGAAACAAGAGACATGTATTTTCTTCTCTTCTTTGGAACCAAACATTCACTATAATTACAAAGTGTTAAGTTTTTTTTATTCTATTTGCATTTCAAGTGTGTTGTTTTCCAGATTCTGCCCACTTCAGTGTGCATCTTTTCATGTCTTCTTATGCTTCTCTGAATTTTTTTCTATTTCTATTCCTGAACTTATTACTTTGTAAAATGAGCTCCCATGGATTTAATTACCATCTCTATGCTGATGATTCTCAAATCTACCTATCCTGTGCTACCTAACTTATCTTGCTGATCTCCAATCTTTCATCTACCACTGTCTTTCAAACATCTCAAACTGGATGTCCAGCAGACATCTTAAACTCAACAAGTCCAAAACTGACCTCATTATATTTTCTCCTAAATCCTCTCCTGCCTACCTTCCTTATTACTGTAGAGGGCAACGCCGTCCAGTTTTCCACAATCCAGTTCCTCAGAATCGTAATCTACTTATCCTCAGTTCCTTACTACCTTTCATCCCCTGTATCCAATCTTTTGCCTCTCTTGATTTGACTTTTTCAAACTCTCTTGACTACTCCCACTTCTTTCTCTGACACTGCTATCATTTGGTATGGTCTCTCATCATCTCACACTTGGACTATTGCAAAAGCCTGCCAGTGAGTCTATCTGCCTCGAGTCTCTCCCCATTCCAATCCGTCCTCCATTTAGTCACCAAAGAGATTTTCCTAAAGCACCTCTGATCATGTCACTCTGCTACTCAATAAACTCCAATAGCTCCTCATTGCCTCCAGGATCAAATATATAATCCTCTTTTTGGTATTCAAAGTTCTTCATAAACTAGTCTCCTCCCATCTTTCTAGCCTTCTTACATCTTACTCCTCACCAAGCACTCTTCCATCCACTGGCCTTCTTGCTGTTCCACAAACCCGATAAAGCATTTCTTGGCTCTGGGCATTTTCTCTGGCTATCTCCCATGCCTGGAATATTATCCTTCCTCAACTCAGCCCACTGATTTCTCCTTTAAGTCCCAACTAAAATCTCATCTTTTATAGGAAGCCCTGTAAACCCCTCTTGATTTCAGTTCCTTCCCTCTATTAATTATTTTCTATTTATCTTGTATGGAGCTTGTTTGTATATATTTGCATGCTGTCTCCCCCATTAGAGTATAACCTCCTCAAAGGCAGGGAGTCTCTTTTGCCTTTTTGTATCCCTGGTACTTAGCACAGTGCCTGGCATATAGCAGTCACTTAATAAATTTTGATTGATTGATTGAACATTTCCATACATAAACAGAACATAAAAAGGGAATGTATGTGAAGCCACAAATCTGTACCACATATAGTTTGCTTCTACTTATAAATATTTAATAAATCCAACATGTTTTATTTTTCTCCTTTTATATATTCATTCATCAATTTGTTTATTTTTAATTCACTGATTTACATGTTTATCTATCTGTCTATCTGTTTATTTAGACTGAGTTTCCCCATCTCACACAAGTTGAAAGCACAGAGGCTACTCAAGGGCCTGTCCACATTCTGATATTCATTGGAGCTTTGACCTGCTTTGTTTCTGCCTAGGCCAATTTACACCTCCTCAAGGTTACTGGTGATCTCCTATTCTTGGGGCTTACCATATTAAGGTCAAACTTAGTTCAGTGCGCAATCAGTTTACCCCAATGGAACAACTTCCAGGAAGTGATGCTTTTGTTTCATCTTTGCCTAATATCATCCTGTCAATTTCTTTCTCTTGTCCTATTTCTATAGATAGCATTTCTTGTACCATATCAAATAATAATGGCGATTATGGACACAACTCCTGATCTTACTGAAAAAGCAGAAAAAGGAATTTTACAGTGTTGGCTCAGGGGTTTAGATAGATATTATTTGCCATATTGGGGAAAGAGTCATTTATTTTTATGCTTCATAATATTTTTTTATTTTAACGAAAAGATGTTTATCAAAAGCTTTTTCTGCAGCTGTTAATATAATTGTACAATTCTTAGTTTTTGTTATGAATATGAACTATTAGGTTTATAGTACTAATTATACTATTATTTAGTATAAATACTAGTTTATAGTAGTAATACTAAACTAATATTGCATTCTAGGGATAAATATAACCTGATTATAGTGTGTATGTATATGTATATATGCAGGTATGTAAATATGTATATGTATGCATGCATGCATTCATGCATGTATGTATGTATATAATATCACAATTTTCTCCATTGTGGTTTCCATATATTGCAGACCAGCATAAGAAATTAAATGGGAATTTTTTGAGAGTTTTGTAGAAGTCACAGATGACACATGAAGGCTGGGAGATGACACAGAAAAAGTATAGAAATTCAGAAATGTATAAAATATATGTATAGTATTGTATAATATCAACATATTTTGTCTTTTAATACCATAAACGTACCCAAATTTTATAATAAGGCACTGTAAATACCCCATAAAAGAAAAAGAAAAACTTCGGACTGGTACAAAGGGAGGGCCAAAAAAATTTCTGCAGATTTTCCAGATCACAGGGGAACAGCAAAGGGATAACTGTGTACACACACACACACACACACACACACACACACACACACACACACACCCCTGTAACCTCTGTTAAAATTTAATTTAAGGTGGCAGGTGGCAGCTAGGTGGCACAGTGAGTAGAGCACTGGCCCTGGAGTCAGGAGGACCTGAGTTCAAATTCAGCCTCAGACATTTGACACATTTACTAGCTGTGTGACCTTGGGCAAGTCATTTAACCTCAATTGCCCTGCCTTCCCTCCTTCAAAAAAATTTTTTTAATTCAAAATTTTTTGTGTAGCTATTCATTAGGGATACTGGTCTATACATATTATTCTCTGCTTTTACTCTCCCTGGCTTAGATATCAAGTTTATTTTTGTCTTTGTCATAGAGGGAATTTCTTAGTATCCATTCTTTTCCTACTTTCCTAGCATTTCATGCAATACTAAAGTTAAATGTTCTTGGAATATTTGATAAAATTTGCTTATAAATCCATTTGATCCTATTTTCCATCTTTGGGATTTCATTTATGGCTTGTTCAATTTGTTTTTCTAGGATTGAGTTACTTAAGATGACTATTTCTTGTATTAATTAGCCATATATTTTTTGTAGATGTTCATTTTTTTAAGTCATTGGTTTTGTTAGCAAATATTTAGGCAAAATAGTTTCTAAAAATGTTCTTGCACTTTTATTCACTGATTGTGAATTCTACTTGTTCATTTTTGATACTGAAAATTTGATTTTTCCTTTTTCTTAAATCAAGCTATAGCTTTTAAAAATAAGTATTTGTTTTATTTATAAAATCCATGGCTTTTAATTTTTATTTTATTAATCTCTTTTTTATATTAAAATTTTTATTTTGATATTGATTTTTAAATTTTTCATATTTTCTAGTTTCTTTAGCTCCATTCCCAATTCATTTTTCTGTTCTTTCATTCATTCATGAAAGTGTTTAGAATATAAATTTTCTTCTAATTCCTGGATTAGTTTCATCCTCCAAATTTTGGTATGTTGTCACTCTCTAGCCATTATCTGTAATTGAATTGTCTATTATTTCTATTATTTCTATGATTTGTTACTTTTATGACCTCCAAATTATTTAGGATTATGTTATTTAGTCTCCAATTAATTTTAATTTTTTCTTCATGAGTTCATGATTGAATATAATTTTTATTGGTCATTTAAGCAAATTTAATATTTCTGCTTTTCTGTACTTGTTTGTGAAGTTTTTGTGCTATAATACATGGTAAAGTTTTGTTGCCATGCACTGCTAAGATAAACACACACATATATAAACATGCATATATACGTATATAGACACATATGTACTCCTACTCAATTCAGTAATTGTCAGAGATCTAAACATCTTATTTTTCTAAAATTCTATTCAGGTTTTTTTCTTTCTTGTTACCTTTTATTAGATTTGTCTAAGCCATTGAAATCTCCTACTTTTATAGTTTTATTGTCTATTTCTCCCTGTAAATCATTTTAACCTTTCCTTCAAGAATTTAAATGCAATGCCATTTAATATATGCATTAAATATTGATATTAATGAATTTTCTATGGTCCCTTTAAGCATAATGCAATTTCCCTGTTTATAACTTTTAATCAAGTCATTTTTATTATTGCCTTATCTGAGATCATGATTGCTATCACTGCTTTTTTGAGTTCACCTGAATAAATAATATTATAAATTTTATACATACACACACACACATATAATAAAAATAAATAAATAAATAAAATAGATTTTGCTCCATCTTCTCATTTTAAATCTGTATGTCTTTCTTGTAAATAACATGTTGTTGAATTCTGCTTTCTAATCCATTCTTCTATTCTATTCCATGTTATATATGTAAATTCATCCAATTCACAGGTTTTTTAATTTTATATTTCCCTCCATCCTCTCTTCTTTCTAACACCTCTACCCATTCCCTCCAGTTTTCTTGTTGAGTTGAACATAAATTAAATACCCATAAATTCTATGTGAGTATATGTCCTATACACTTTAGTTTTACTCCAAGGAAAATGAAGTTCAAGTGATACCAGCTTCCCCCAACCTTGTTCAATATATAGTCTTCTTGTGTACTATATTTATGTGAGATTATGTGAGATAAATTCAGTCCTTTCCTTCTCCTTTTTTCTCCTGTGTCTCATTTTCTTTATCTTTTCTTTCTTTTCTTAAGATTATCAAAACATAACAAAACCATTCCCAAGATCTCCATGTTAAAACCATAATAAAATCACTCCTCTATAACCCTTGGCAATTCTAGGATTCTGAAGGGACACATTTCTTCTCTAAAAATATATAAAAACTTAATCCTTATGTAGTCCCTTTTAGCTACTCAAGTGTATGTTTACCTTTCTATGCTTCTTTTGACTCTTGTGTTTGCATTTCAAAGCTTCTAAACTCTGGTATTTTCAGAAAGAATCATTGGAAGTCTTCGGTTTCTTTAATGATCTATTTCCCTTTTCCCTCCCTAAGCCCCATAGCATCATCTCATGTCATCTCATCTCATGTCATCTCATCTCATCTCATATTATCTTATCTCATCTTATCTTATCTTACCCTACCTTATCTTATCTTATCTCATCTTCTGTTATGTTATGTTATGCTATGCTATATTATATTATGTTATGCTATGTTATATTATGTTATATTACATTATATAATGTTACATTACATTACATTATATTATATCATATTATGTCATATTATATCATATTATATTATATGTTATAATAAATAAATTATTCTTAGTTGTAAACCTTTACATTTCCTTTTTGGATTATCATATTATAAATTTTCCTCTCATTAGCATTGGTAATTACCAGGTTTTATTTGATCTTGGTTGTGGCTCCTCGTTACTTGCACTTGTTTTATTTTTCATTCTCTTGATTTTATTTCAGTATTGCTTGCTGTCTCATGTGGTTAATGATTTCCATTTGATCCATTCTAATTTTCAAGGAATTTTTTGCTTGAATAAGTTTTTTTCTCTCTTATACTAAGCCATTTATTCTCCTTCCAAGTCTTCTATCTAGATATCTCATTTTATTTACAATATCACTTTTAAGCTCATTTTATTTGTTTCATGCATTCTAAATGACATTTTGGCCAAGCTCTGTGTTTGGGTGTATGGGAGTGGTTGTATTTTAGGCTTTGCTTGCAGATGTTGTAGAGTAAACATGTATAAGTGTAATGAAGTATTACTGAGCCATAAGAATTGGCAAATACAAAAAATTCAAGTAGAGACCAAGGAAAAATGGTGGAGTAAGGGGAAGTTCAATAGCTTTGCTCTTCCTCACAAATATTCTAGCAAATATTGAGGGAGAGCATCAAAGATTGACAAAGTTTCATGACCTGGTCATCTGCTAGATCCATAATCTCCCTTTATCACTGGTGTTTTCTTTTGTTATTCATTTTTAAAAAATCTTCTTGAATTGAGATTGTGTCAAGTCCAGACTTTGTACATTTCCAGAAAAAATGTTGGGGTCTTCTTTGGTCCTCATCTTATTATCTGACATCTGGCTGCTGTCTAGCACTTTGTATTGAGCACTAGGTTGTTCAAGGACCCCAAGAGTAATGGTCCTATCTAGGGCATGGCCTGATCACTCTCCTCCTGGCCTGAGCTTTGCACAAATATTTCAGGGTCTGGGCAACAGAGTTGCAGTTTCACCCAAGTCAGTGCTTTAGCAGACAGTTGTGGGCCCTTCCCCTGTCAATGTACTAAAAAACTCTGCAGGGTAAGAGTGACAGAATTTCAGGCTTGCCCTTGGTCTGATTCCCTGACCCTAGTGCACAGCTATGAGCCCTAGCCCTAGTCTACCTCCTTGTAACTTTTAAGACCAGAAGGTCAAAACAAAAGAGCAGCAACTGCACCCCTGGTCCTTAGAGCTCCCTACTCAGAGTACTTGGCTACAGGCCCCAGTCCTTGTGTGTGTGTTCTGAGGATTCTGAGAAGGCTTTTTTGGCTGGACCCCTTTTTGTATGCTCACAGAACTCTAGCTATCCCCCTGTGCCCACTGAAGCTGGAAGAAGATATCCACCATTGTTTTTCCTTGGACTACCAAATCACACTTGGTCTGGTGTTCTTCTTCAATCTTTACTAGAGTATTTGCAAGAGAGAACTGTTGAAGTGCAAGGTACGTGTCATCTCAAAAGAATTCAAACTCAGACTGTCTCCAAATCAAACAATGGTATTTATTCAGGGTAATTAATGCACCTAGCTGGCTCTTCTCCTTAGAGGAGGTAGGCAGGCAACCAGGGTGAAAGTGTTTTTTAAATAGGGCAAGGATGCCTAGGATTGGCTGATGGAAAAGGCAGCATGTAAATTAGCACTAATGTTACTATCAGGTAAGCAATGGTAGGTACTGCACAGGCGCTAAGTTGGGAAAGTCCTTCTGTGGTTTCGTGGTCAGTTATTAGTTAGAAGCTGAGGTGTGATTGGTTGGTTCAGGGGCCTTAGGGGTCTTATCTGGATACAAGTTGCTGTCAAGGACATTATCAAGATACAACTTGTTGTTAAGGACATTCCTTATCAGAACTTCCTCTCACTACACTATCTTTCCTTAGTCTCTATCTAAATTTTTCACGTTAGCCAGTTCTCATTACATTTATAAACTACAATTTGTTTAGCCATTCCCAATCTATAGGAACACTAGACACATTTCTGAAGAAACAAATGGTCAACAAATGTCTATATGTAAATGTCAACAAATGTGGAAATATGGTAAAAGAGACGCAAATGAGAACACCAGCAATTAAAACATGGCTTGAAACAACATTGACTTTAAAATTTTTCAAACAAAAAAAAATGCTTTCACAGTACAATAGCCATAAACTTTGTAGAGAACGGGGAATATGTATTTATTTTTTCCATGGGAATCAGCAATTTTGAAGTCTATCACTCTTTAAATCCAGCATCTGTTAATGCTTAAAGCAACTCATAGTTTTCCTCAGAGCACATGATTTTGGACAAAGGCAACAGCAAAACAAAAATGCCCCCAAATGAGCCAGGATGCTGTTTGCACAAAACTCAATCTGTTGATTGTCTTAGTTATCAGTTTAATATCAACAATGCCTCGTTTTCCCTTTCCAAAAGTTTCTCATGTATTGTTTTACATTTTTCCCCTTTAAATTGTAGTATAGTTATGCTAATCTTGTTGCCTTCTCTTACTTGTTTCTTGGCAGAATCCACTGCTTGCTCCAGCATTCTGAATTGTTATTTAAATGTTTCCAACATCTCCAACACATGGACTATTAGCAAACCTATAATTCTGATACATGTTGTCTTTTACTATCTTTTGTGGGATGTTAAGGTTAGAAAATACCAACACTTGTATTTTCTAGAGGACATCTTATGATCAACAAGACAGCTATATTTTTTATTATTTAGAAATCAAACTTTATCTCAACCTCTTTCACCAGAAGGTTGGGTCAGCACACTCCTAGAGGTTCTTCCCAGGATTTGTAAATCTACAATGCCTACTATTCATTTTTTGAAGTATAGTACCGGAAATATTTTTCTTTAGAAAGACAAAATGAGCTGTACAGACTAATAGGTGATTCTAAAAATTTCTTGAAAATTAATATATGTAACCAACGTTAACGTACCAACAATTCTAAACAATTGTCTCATATTCTGAGGCATTCATTGCTTTTTGCTTTGAGAGAAATTGTAGCTTTTTTTTTCCAGCCACAATGTTTTCTTAGGGTAATATATGTAGCAAATAAAAACACTTCAAATCCAGTAACAAGAATCCATGCCTTGACTTCATGTCTTTTCACCAGCAATTCACCATGTCTGAAATGTTCTTTTTCCTCACTTCGACTGCTAGTTTCTTTGACTTTCTTCAAGACTCTGCTCAAATCTCAATTCTCTGCAGGAGGCCTTTCCTGGTCCTCCCACCCACTAGGGGTGTTCCATTTGAGACTACCTTCCATTTATGTTGTATACATGTACACAATTATTTGATTGTTGCCTCTCCCATTGAAATGTGAATTCCTTGCACTCAGGGACTGTGATTTTGCCTTTTTTTTTTTTTTTAAATAACCCTAACACTTAGTATAGTGCCTGGTACACTGAAGGGCTTTAAAAAAAATGCTTGTTGATTGATTAGTATAGTAGGTGTTTAATAAAAGATTGTTAAATTGAACTAGAAGGTAGAAATAAATTGTCTTCTTCATTTTTCTGAAAAGCTCCTGCAGATTACCAAGTGCACAATTCTAACTTTTAGAAAACATAAATGTGATTAGTGCTGTGTGGAAATAATGCATACTTTTTTGCATTTTGTTTTGAAGCACTGTCATGTCTTTCATCCTAGAATTTCAAATAACATTGTGAATATCATTTCCTTCATTCTAGCATATTCCTGTATAATTGATGAGCACAAAAATTAGCATTTTCATTTTGTTATTCCAAAAATAGAGAAAATGAAACATCACTAGGCTTGAAAATGAGTTATTTTGTGATAAATCTCGATATACTATACTCCCAAGCTAAATTAAAATTGATTAATATTCAGGCCCTTTTTTATCATGCTGTGTATTAAGGCATAAGACAAAGCCCCATATTATATAGAGCCTGATTTGTATGTAATGCTGCATCAGATTTTTAATGTAAGCAATTATTTGGAGGACATGATTTGATTTGCAATATATACCTATTGTTTCAATGACAGCCCATGTTAATAGCAAGAATTTATATTTTTATACCTAACATATGATGTAAATTATATGTGCACACATATATATATATGTAAATTTTCAGTATACTTCAATATGTCTATGCTCTCATCACTTTGGCTGCTCCTTTGCTTTATCATTGAAGATTACAACCCCATCCGTAATATCTTACTCTGTGTGATTTTTATCCTTATTCTTACATGCACCCTCATCGAATATCTAGGAGACCTTCCTCTAGCTCTTCTGTACATTTGTGGATACCAGGGAAGCACTCAGAATTTTCATCTGTTATCCTTCTTTCTTGCTGTAAAACTATCCCACATCTTTTTCCAATTATACATTTCCCCAATGATATTCCTTACGCCACTTCTTGAGCATAGAACATAATAGGAAATAAGACGCAGCCTAAATTCACACAAAATGCATCTCTCCCTTGGTCTTTGGTCATCTGCAAGCTTTATTTCTTAGAGATGGTAGTATTTGAGGATTCACATTCATACAGCATCATTAGTAAAATAATTGTGTTGAAGTGATTGGTCTTTATTCCAACAATAAGCAGGTGCTCATTAATGATACCATACAATTTCTTAAGTTCAATTCAGTCCTCTCTTTTCCTCATATTTATTTCTAGACAGAATATAGTGTTTGACTGTGATTCTTGTCCTGAATGTATCTACCAATGTACTAATTCAACAAGTTGGTCATAGGTAGTGTGGAAGACAGGTAGTTTGCATCCATTTAGCTTTTTCTATATGGACTGTTAGGCAAATCTCTTTTAAATAATCATGGAGTGCATTAAAGGAGTTGCCATAATGACCTGGGTATTGATGCAATCGGTACAATATTATCTTATAACAGAAGTGCCTGAACGACTTCCCAATTTATAGCAAATCCTTCTTCCATTTGGATCCTACACAAGAGAGACCACATGGCAGCGAACAACTTTGGTAAGCAGAGATCACCTTGTTCTAAATCTTAATTTGACAATAATCAAAGGGCTGTTGTCATTTATACCATTGCATTTATCAAGGAATAATCTCATATTATTTAAACATACATAGGAGAGAAATACTTACTGAAGGGTATTCCTGGCATCCTCTTAGAAGTAGAGCTGGAATAGTCTTCAAAACTCAAGTGCAACTCTCTCATTTTACAGATGAGGAAAAGCAAGTCCAAAAAGGTTTATTGGCTTGTTCAGGGTCACAAAACTAGCAAACTCTGGCATTAGTAATGAAATCTACACTACTGTTCTCGAAAAAATATGTGTCAGTCAACTACCCTATGAATCCACACAGTATCCCCACTCCAGTCCATCCAATGAGCTGTTAAATTGATTTGCTAAAGTGCAAGTTTGACCATGTCACTCCCATATACCATAAAATGCAGTGGTTCCTAATCAACTCCAGGATGAAATATAAGATTATGTTTGGCACTCAACGCCCTTGATAATCTGACCCCCTCTTATTGTTGAGTCATTTTTCAGTCATATCTGACTCTTCATGACTCCATTCAGGGCTTTCTTGACAAAGATACTGGATTGATTTGCCATTTCCTTTTCCGGCTCATTTTATAGATGAAGAAACAGAGGAAAACAGGGTTAATTGACTTGCCCAGGGTCACACAGATAAGTGTCTGAGGCCAGATTTGAACTCAGGAAAAACAGTCTTCCTAACTCCAGGTCAGGCACTCTATCCACAGTGCCACCTAGCTGCCCCGCCTGGCACATAGTAGACATGTTCTTCCTCCTGCTCTCACTTCTCTGTCTCTGTCCTCCATGTGTCCTTGAACCATGTGCTGTTCCCCCCCCGCCATGGGCTTGCAGCCTCCTTCCTGGCTCCCTCCTTGCCTCCTCCCCACCTCTGTGGGCAAATTTGTATTATATAAAAATCACTTTACTTAGAGGTCTGTGAATGGTCCACTTATGTAAAGTAAGAATTGTCTGTATATGTATGTTTACATTAAGTATCTTGAACCACCATAAGATTGTTAGGAATTAATTTTGAGCAGCTTTAGTACCATAATTAATACAATATTTGACACTAATCCAAAATATAAGTATGAAGTCTATGACAAGAAGAACCAATTTAACTATAATCATTAATATACTACCTCCTTGGAAACTGACAGAACCAAGAAAACCAAGAAGAGGGATCCCACCATGGGCTTTGATTGTCCCCACCTTCCCTAGTTAACTGAGTTTCAAACACAGTCCTTTGGAGATCATGAATGTTTGTTCTAATTTCTCCTGATTAGTTGATATAAGAACAATATAGGATTAATTGATCTCAGCTAAAGTCCCTCCCTAGGAGACAGTGATTAGATCTAGGACCATACAGTTTTACATGACCATTTGTGCTAAAGAATACATTTCTATTTGGAGAGGTCATGGGTTCACTTGTGACTGAGGTAAATTCCTCTACTTCCATAGAAATATGTCTAATTGAGCCTATTACTGCAGCCGTCCCAAAGATATTTGGGATTAAAGTCCAAATAAATCTCTGTCCCTTGCTAGAATGCCTTATAGAGTTTGGATGTGATCTTTTTTCACATCCATGTCACCAGGTTCCCACATTTCTAGTGGTTTTTCTTTTAATTGAGTTTATAGTATAATTAAAGATTGGTTCTGGCAAGGCTAGATAGGCCATGTCACAGGTTCCATATGATCTTGAGGGAAGGGAAGGAAATCATCACAAACAAAAAACTGACCAAGGGTTACTAGCCCTCATGGAACTTCTGAAGGGGAAACTCTGACTCATAAGAATAATCATAATTCATCTAAACCTAATGCTATTATAATGACTATCAAAGTAACCCCAGCTGGTCCCAGCATGTGTAAAATTGACCAAAGAATCACATTGGGAACTGTTGTCATTTACCCCACTAAAGAGACAAGCTTTATCACAGATGAATGGATTTCCCTTTCCAACATTTGGGAAATTAAAGGTGTTTGTGCATTTTTTTTTTTGGTATTTCCACATTTATAGTATAATAGGCTTCAGTACTATGGCTCCTGGTAACACAGAAATGAAACTGCTGAAGAGATTTGAATAACCTTGAGCTAATAACTTCAGTGATGGTCTTCTAGCTTTTATAGTCTCAAAGTTCTTTTTGAATTTGAGAGTCATTTGTTCATTTTTAAGTTTGGTGAACATTATTACCTTTGGCTCTATTTGCTTTTTAGAATTGTCAAGATGGCAGGTAACTAAAGCAAACAGTGTGAAAGTCTCCTTTAAAAATGGCTTTTGTGCAGAATTAACTATTGGCTGTGGGATGGAGTAATTTTCTGTGACAGGAAGGACTTCTAGTGGAAGAGGGTTGCCTCGATGGGCATGCTAACAAATCCAACATCCACGGGGTCCAATAATTCCAAGATGCTGGAAAATATGCCCTACATCACTATAAAGATTAACAGTAGTGTTGAGCCTTTTCCAGTCCTTCTTGGAAGAATGTATTGGAGAGGAAAAGAAAAGCCAATAACACTAAGATTAAACAAAAATTGGGAATTATAAAACCAGGAGTTCTACAGAATACAAGAGTTAGAGTTTTCAAACCTAAAACAAATGGCACGCAAAAAAGGAAGCGTTCTCCTATATGAGTCTTGGTTTCCTTATTATTAACATTAACTGGAGAGGAAATAATAAGTGATATTAGTAGAATTAAACTAAACAAAACAGTCATGTAAAGGTTTCCTTTCTTCTGAAAAACCCATTTCTTTACCACATATTATGGATCTGAGAAAGGAGCAGGTTTAGCACAAGGACAGTATAACCAAGAGTCTTTCCCCCCAATTTTGATTGCAGTAGGAGTAGTCAGCAGGCTAAATGGGCCTTCCCAGGCAGGTTGAGTTCAACTGGTCTGCTGGAAGTTCTTAACGTAAAGCTTATCTCTAGGATGAAAGTCATAAAATGAAAAGCCCAAAGGCCCAGTCCGTACTGCAGCTCTTGCTTCATGAAGTTCCTTCAATCTGTTTTGCATTTTCTGTATGTAAGAAACACTAAACACATCTCCCTCCTAGTAATAATTTATATATGAGGAGAAAGGTTTTGCTCTTATGGGACAGTGTCCAAACAACATTTCAAAGGGAGAGAGGTGTAATTCCTGCCTTGGTCTGCTTCACAGATAAAATTAATCAATGGGGAGTACATTAGGCCATTTAAGATGGGTTTCAGCACAGTGTGCCAATCATAGTTTTAAGCTCTTTGTTCATATTGCTCAAGCTGACCTGAAATCTGGGGTGATAAGGGGATAACTTTAGAGTTATCACAAGACAAGAATAAATTGGAGAGAGTATTGAATCAGTAAAATAAGACTCCCTGTCTTGATCTATATGTGCTGTGGACCATACCTGGGCACAATTTCTTTAAGAAGTGTGAAATTCAAATATTGATTTCTGTACTTTATATTCTATTCTGTAACTCTATTTTGTATTGGATATAAAAATTTAAGCCTTTTCTTTGTCTCTGAATGAAAAATCTCAGATATTTAAAAGTTCAGTCTTCCTTTCTCAGAGTTAGATGCCAAAAGTTTAGCTTCCCTATCAATCACTTTAATTAAAGAAAAACTCTGAGCTAAGTTTGGAGGTTAACCTCATGAAACATCTTATTCTAAGAGAATTGTTATTTCAGCACTACCAGCCAATGACTTTGTGCCAAAGAAGCTTGTTATCCCTCATAACTCCAGCTCCTAAGAAATTCCGTGACATCTGTGTTATTCTTGAGAGCAAACAAGATGACCTTGTCCCATCTTAGCTTCATCTTTGCCAATTAAAGGTCTTATCTCACTCTCAGGTACCTGCTACTCCCATTCTACTATCAAAGACTTCAGAATGAAACTGACTCTAAAAACTCCAAAAAACTTTTAAGAAAGAGAGGGGTGGCCCACATCCCACATATGCATGTAAACTTCTTTCCTTAATGTAACCAATCACGAAACCTCACCCCATGATGCTGCAAATTCCACAACCAATTGTGTGGTTTCTGTTCTGTTCTTTGTCCTATGCTTATAAAAATGAATTGCATTCTCAATTCTTTGTCTTTGGCTAGAAACTGAAGCGGGCCATTGATCCTTTAGCTAATCAGCTTGGAATCCTATTAATAAATGGTTACCTTGCCCAGAAAGAACATGCCTCAGGCTACCTTTTGGTGAATTTCAGTCCCAAAAGCAAGATTTTAGCAACAAAATTAGCTGGAGCCTTAGGACCAGAACATGCTTTAACCCAACACATGAGCTGCTCAACAATAACAAGACAAGCTTTCAACATACTTGTGAAAAAAATTGCAAATGTCCAAATGGGAAGAAGCAAAAGGGTGGTCACCAAAGGCAATATTTCAGAAGGCGTGTTGGTTAAACGTCTGACAAATGGGACAGGCAGCAGTAATGTGGGCTGCAACTGCAGTGATGCCGAGGGCCACCCACACCCACTCACTGTATTGTATTGACTACTTCTCAAGTGCCAAAGTGCCCCCCACTTATGAACAGTCAGACATACCTGATGATAGAGGCTCTGGGGGAGGAGTGACTTGCTTCCACAGTAACCTCAATCATAGAAACCTGTTTTGCCTTAAACTGTGATTTCAGTTTTTCAATTTCAGATTCATTGAAGATAAGGGAGAGATCATTAGTGGTAGAAGAAGAAAAAGAATAGAAATAGAATAACCTGATTCCAGGACTAGTGCTCTATCCACTGAACCACCTAGTTGCCTCTAGAATGAATCTAATCCTGCCTCAATTCAATCTAGCAAGCATCGTTTAAGCAGTCATTATCCATAAGGCACAGAGCTAAATTATAACTCTTCAAATATTTTGGGACAGCTATTTTGCTATTCCTCCAAATATTTTCTTCTATAGACTAAAATCCCCACATTTAAAGACCAATGCTTGAATTTCATGGATTTCAAATCCACTTACCATGCTGGTTATCATCCTCTGGACACAGTCCATTTTGCCAATAACCCAGAACTACACACAATATTCCAGATGTGGTCTCATTAGGATGGATTATAGTGAGACTATTTCTGTCTGCAAACACTCTACTAAGTTCACGGCTTACATCTCTAGCTACCTATATGACATTGCCACCAGGATATGTCAACAGCATCTCAAAACCAATGTGTCTAAAACCAAATTTATAATCTTTCATCAGAAAATATATTCTCTCTTCTGACTTCACTGTTTATTTCAGGTGCCCTCTTCCTCTGCCCCCACCTTCAATTTATTCAATTTACTATATTCAAAACCTTGGGATTAACTTTGATTTCTCTCTTCCTTGCTGTTAACATCTAATTATATACCAAGTCCAGTTGATTCTGTTTGTATAGAATCTCTCCCATCTAACCCTTTCTCTCTATTGCTCCCGCCATCCCACTATCACAGACCCTCATTACTGCCTCTCTATGTTATTACAATAACCTCTTATTAGCTGTCCCCACCACCACGTTCTCTGTTCCCTACCCCATAATAGCCTTCAGTATTTTCTTCGTACAGCTACCATACTTGTTTTTATTGTGTAGCAGTCTCATTACCATCCTCAAAATCCTTCACTAGCTCTCTAAACCCTCTCAAATAAAGTTTAAATTCACTTTTTCTGGTACTAGAGGCACTACAAACTTATACTAGAATACTTCATTGGACATTAAAAAAGGAATAATGTCTATAATGAAGAATGTGATACTTCCAATGTTCTCTTTTCTAATTATACCACATTTGGAATATTGTTTTTGGTTCTGGGTTCCACATTTTAAAAAAGACATTGGTAAACCTGAAAAAACAGAGAGGAGAATATTAGTTGTGAAGGAGCTGCAAAGACTGGTCAAAGAAACTGAAAGAAGAAGAACCTGAAGAAACTGAAAATGTAGCCTGGAGAAGACTTTGGAAATGTTATGGTGTATCAGTAAGGCAAAATGGGCTCCTTAGCACTTCAGGAGTTTGGCTTTTGTTTACTTTGAGTGATTCAGCTATTTCATTTAATCTTGCTAAGTGCTAAGCCCCAGACCCAAAGCTCTATCAGGTGTGAAACCTGTGTGGGTGTAGATTGATGACTTAAGAGGGGCCAGCTGGGGAACCAATTGCCTCTGGTCATTCAGGCGGGGCTTGAGGACACCAGAGGCTCAGCTGTGAGGAGAGGCGAGCCAAGAGACAGCTACAGCTGAAGCTGAAAAAAAAGCTGAAGCCGAAGCAGGAGCTGCAGAAGCAGAGCCGACCCATGTGTGGACCCAGGAGTGAGAGCAAGGACTTGAGGCCAGTAAATATGATTTGGTTTAATGCCATTATGCTTTTCTGTGGCCTCCTGGTTACTCTTGTGAGGCGAGCTTATTGGGCCTGGAAACTTTTGACCAAAATATCAGAATGGGGAGGCTGGTTCGTGAATCTGCTACTGTGGGGCCTAAATAAATGTTTTGATGCCTTCTACTTAGAGAGCTCTTTATATGCAATGTTTTGAGCCATTCAAATATGCATATGATTCTCCTTGAGATCATAAATTCAGCCTTCCTACTACATATGGCCATTTTTTTCTTTTCTTTTTTTTTGGGGGGGGGGTGGAGGAAGGCAGGGCAATTGGGGTTAATTGACTTGCCCAAAGTCACACAGCTAGTAAATGTGTCAAGTGTTTGAATTCAAGTCCTCCAGACTCCAGGGCCAGTGCTCTATTCACTGTGTTGCCTAGCTTCCCTGCCATTTTCAAATAGGCAAGGGCTACCATTAGGGAGTAGGATTAGTCTGCTTGGCTCCAGGGGGAAGACCTAGGAACAATGGGTACATGTTGTAGATAGGCAGATGTCCCAGTGTAAGGGAAAGAGGGGGAACTTTCTGACAATTAGTGCCATCTAAGAATGGAATGGCTGATTTGGAAGTGAGTGGGTTTTCCCACTGGAGACCTGGGAGTCTAGAATAGACTGGCTGATTACTTGTTGGTATGTTATAGAGGGGTTCCCCATTAAGGTACAGTTTAGGTTGGTTGATCTTTGAGGTTCCTTTCAACTTGGAGTTTCTGTAATTCTATGATGTAGAAAGAAAGAGTATACCAGTTTGATTGATTGTATACCACACTGGTATCTACAAAATGTTAAAAGAACTGTAGAAAAGTCTCTGAAAGAGACTGGTACACCTCTGGTAGATGTCTTATAGAGGATTTATGGAAAGACATGAATGAGAATGGCACAGGGCGAGGTGTGGAAGGGCTGTGATCTGCAATGCTAAGTGGATTCCCACTTTACATTGATAATCTAAAGAGATTTACAGAGATCAAGGATTCTTAATTTTTTTATGTGTCATGGACCTTGGGGGTCTGATAAAGCCCATGGACCCAGTCTCAGAATAATGCTTTTAAAATTCATAAAGTAAAATACAAAGGAAAACAATTATATTGGAATATAATTCAAGTTCACTGACAATAGCTTAAGAACTCATAGTCTAGATCATTCAGAATTGAAAAACCAGGATGCTAAAGGATCTGAAAAGGATAGGGACATTAAGTCTGTGAAAATTCTCCTGAGACTAATGAGGCTATTTTCCATGAGTTACCTTACTATACAGGAGTAGAGGACAAAGAGTAAGCCTGTTTGCTGAAAGGAGCCAATCAGGAGTCTGCAGTGAGCCAAAAGTCTTGCTTACTCCCAGACTCCTTTGTAGGTGTTTGCTGGCTGACCTTACCGAGCTATACACCTCAAACTGCCTTACACCAGCCTTGTGATTAACCATTGCTATAAAACATCCTGCTTCTGTGACCTACGTGTTCTCAGAAAACACCATCCACTCTCCACCCTAACTCCTTCCCAAACCTCCCCTTGGTTATTTTCAAGCAGAAAGTACCCCGGCCTCTCCTAGGCTTTGGGCTCCATTAGGGGTTTGCCCCAGCATTAGTGTCTAATTTTCCTTTTAATAAAACCTTTCTGCTTTCAACTCAACTTAGACTCTTCCGTATATGAGAGGTAGGCTTCTCCCAGGTGACAAGTCAGAAAACAAGAAGATCACAGATACCTTTGTATCTTCAGATGTACAATTTTTGAGTTGCCCCTTTTTACTCAGAAAAAAAGCTGAGAATAGATGCAAGGAATGCAAATCTGATGGTATTTAATGTAAAATGAGGATTAATAACAAGAGCTTGCATTTATATAGCACTTTAAGGCTTGCAAAATACTCTATAAATATTATCTCACTTTATCTTTGCAACAACCCTGGGAGGTAGGTGCTATTATTACCCCCATTTTACAGGTAAGCAAACAGGCAGACAGAGGTTAGATGACTTGCCCAGATTAAGACAGCTATTAACTGTATAAGGCTGGATTTAAACTCAGGTCTTCCTGACTCCAGGACCAGTGCTCTATCCACTGTCACCACCTTGCTGTACTTCTACTCTACCTCAGAGCTCCAAAGGGTATATATAACTATATAACTATATATATATGACCTATATATAAAGTATATATAACTATATATATAAAAAATATATATAATTATATATAACTGGCGAGCGAAAGTTAAAGATTGTCAGTTAAAGAAAATTTTCTTTAAAACAGATTTGTTTAAAAATTGGAATGGGCTACTTTACAAAATACTGAGCTCCCTGTCACTAGAAATAATTAAGCAGAGGCTAAATATGCAGTAGGGATATTGTAAAGATCTCTGTGTGAAGTGGAAGGTTGGTGTGGATGCCCTCTGAAGTTCCTATCAACGGAAAGATTCTATAAACAAGTTTGGGATGAAGCAGACATTCTTAGATAGCCCAAGTTCCTATTCATCCTGACCTGTATCTAAGAGGTTAGGTTTGAAATGAATAGGTTCAGGGATGCATAGAGTGAATATTTTTTGGCTTACTGCATGGGCTCCCTGTTGCTATGACAACTTCAAGGGAAGGCAATGAGTCACAATGGCTCCTTGCTTTCATTGGATGACAGATGTGGCTACCACAAAGATGCCTGAAGCTGATCAAAGAAAGCAAAGCTCTTGGGTCAAAACTGTCTAAATTAGCTGTGAACTAAAGTTCATATGATTTGGATACACATTTGTATTGACTTTACTTATCTCAGGTGATATATAAAAATTCAATCTTGAGGATTTATGAGTTGCCCTTTCTTACTCAGAAAAAAAGGCTTAGAATAGATGCAAGGAACCCAGATCTGATGACATTCTTCTCAGTACAGCCTTTTTACATTTCATTTTATTTTATTGACCCAGAGTCCAGACTATGACAAAAGATTATATCTCTCTTGTATTAATAACTAATTATTGAATTAGGACCAAGATTTTTACCCCTTTTTACTTCCTCATCGGGAAATCAACTAGTGTGGGAAATCTTGCTAAAAGATTTACCCAGCCAGGATGGCTGAAATCTAATCAAAGACAGAAAAGAAAATTCTAAGTTTAGGCTAATGAGTGCATTCCTGCTAATTGCATTTACTCAGACAGGACTGGGAAAGTGTTGATTCTCCCTTTTGTCAGATGGGTGACATGGAAATGGATAAGTCTCTTTGACCAAGATTGGGGTGATTCAAGTCACATACCCAAAGATCCACATTGTAATATAGTTCAGCCCCTCATCGTAATATTCATCTTCTCATGAATTGTTAACCAGTCAGAGTTGATTGCCACCTTCAGGAACACATACTCTTCCAAGAGCATATAAACTGTGAACCCACTACCATGAAGGGTCATCTTTGGTTTAAGAGAGACAGCCAAATAACCATCTTTTTTATTAATACACATGCTGGAATTATTAATAAAATGATTAAATTACCCAGAAACTATGTCTCTCAAACCTTTTTAAATGCCACAAGACCTATGATTTTACTGGTGTAGGGACATTTCCTAATAAGAAAATTCCTGCTAACAATTCAGATTGGCATCTGCTCTGAAACATATGCCATTTGCTCATGGTCACACAGCACTTAACACATAATAGGTACTTAACAAATGCTGATGATATAGCCTGCATGTGTTCAAGGCAGGCCTTGAATCCAGATCTTCCTGACTCCCATACTGGTTGCCTGTCCACCAAGCCATACTCTCTCTCTCCTTAACTTTTTTACATATCAGTCTAAAACACAAATTTGTCTTTAATTTTTGTCAAATAGTAAATATTGTCTACAGTGACATGAAACACTTGTGATTTTTTCCTGAAATTTTATGTAATAGAGAGAGAGAGAGAGAGAGAGAGAGTGAAAGAGAGAGAGAGAGGGAGAGAGAGAGAGTGAAAGAGAGAGAGAGAGAGAGAGAGAGAGAGAGAGAGAGAAAGAGAGAGAGAGAGAGAGAGAGAGAATTTGTGTGTTTTTCTTTACCACCACAGAATAGGCTATAACACAGTGATCAAGAACAAGGAAAAAACTGCCCCACTTCTTAAAATGTTTCACTAATAATTAGAGAAAGTTTTGTTGTAAAACAACATTTTTAATAAAAATGAACCTTAAATCACAGGTGTCAAATACTTGAGACTCCGTGGTACACAGTGAAAAAAACATTAGTTCTAGAGTCAAAGAATCTGGGTTCCAATTCAGTTTCTTATACTTGTGTGACCTTAAGTAAATCTCTCAAATTCTCTGGGCCTCCTTCAGTTCTAAATCTATGACCCCATGACCAGTGGAAGTTATACAACACATCCTTTTGGGAACCATATGAAATTCTTGGCTCACAATGAACAGGGGACAAAAGGCGCTTAAATTGTATTTGCCGTTTTCTCAATTTCCTCCCTGATTTTGGTAAATATGGAGGAATACATCAAATTTTATTTTCTCACTTCTGTCCACATAACCACCACAGTGGCTTTTCTAAATAAGTCTAAATAAGTTCTTTTTCCTCACTTCAATCTCCTGGCTTCCTTCAAGACTCAGTTCAAACCTCCTCTTGCAAGAAATCTTTTCTAGCCCTTTTCTACCTCCTTTATATGACCCTCCCTTTTGCTGGTTCCCTTTCACTGAGATTATCTTTTATTTCCACTGTGCATGTAGTTATTTACATTATCTTTATTTACATTACATTTATATTGGGGCAGCTAAGTGGCACTAGGGTAAGGTATCTGACTTGGAGGCAGAATGATTCTTCTTCATGAGTTCAAATCTGGCCTCAGACACTAACTAGCTGTGTGACCCTGGGCAAGTTATTTAGCCTCAGTTTCCACATCTGTAAAAAATGAGCTAGAAAAGGAAATGACAAACCACTCCAATATTTCTGCCAAGAAAACCCCAAATGAGGTCACAGAGAATCAGACACAACTGAAAAAATGACTTAATATATTTTTTTTTATTATTTCCTCCATTAAAATGTTAGCTCTTGAAGAGATAGAAAAAGAAATGCCATTAAAAATAACTGCAGAAAATATAAAATAGTTGAGGAATCTACCTGCCAAGACAAACCCAGTAACTACATGAACACAATCATAAACCATTTTTCACATGAATAAAGACAGATCTAAACAACTGAAAAAATATTAATTGCTCATGGGTAGTCTAAGCCAATATAATAAAAATTTCAATTCCACTTAAGTTAATTTATTTATTCAATGCCACATCAATCAAACTACCAAAGAATTATTTTATAGAGCTATAAAAAGTAGTAACAGAATTCATCTGGAAGAACAAAAGGTCAAGAATATCAAGGGTACTAATGGAAAGTATCTTAAGGAAGGCTACACAGTTCCATATTTCAAATGATATTACAAAACAACAATCATCAAAACAATCTGGTACTGGCTACACTCTAAGAAATAGAGTGGTAGATCAATAGAATAGATGCCAGGACGCTGAATTGCTTCCATTCGAATTGTCTTAGGAAGATTCTGAAGATCATCTGGCAGGATAAGGTACCAGACACTGAGGTTCTTACTCAAGTTAAAGTGCCAAGCATTCAAACTCTGCTTCAGAGAGCGCAACTCTGATGGGCTAGTCACATTGTACAAATGCAAAATGTACACTTGCCAAAAAGACTATTTTATGGAGAATTCACACAGGGCAAGTGCTCACATGGTGGTCAGAAGAGGTGATATAAGGACACTCTCAAGGCCTCTCTCAAGAACTTTGGAAATGATTGTGTGACATGGGAGACATTGGCACAAGACTGCTCAGCATGGTATGCCCACATCAGAGAAGGTGCTGTACGCTATGAGCAAAGCAGAATTGAAACAGCTCAAAGGAAATGCAGGATATGCAAGTTTGGAGTATCCACCTAAATGTTCACATGGACTATTTGTGCCTAACCTGTGGTAGAGCATTTTGAGCTGTATTGGCCTGATCAGCCAGTTGGACACGTTGAATCTTGACTCAAGCATAATGAAGTCATTTTGGTCCTCTTTGAGAATGAAGGATAACAACCAATCAACTAACAAAACGGCAATCGTCGAAAACCATCTGGTACTGGCTACGTGCTAAGAAATAGAGTGAGGGATCGATGGAATAGATGCAACATACAGTAGAAAATGACCATAGTGATTTAGTGTTTGATAAATGCAAAGATCCAAGTTTTGGGGGTAAGAACTCAACATTTGACAAAAATTATAGGGAAAACTGGAAAGCAGTTTGACAGAAACTGGGCATTAGAATCCATCTGGAGCAGAGCCAAGATAGTGACTAGAAAGCAGGGACTAGTTTAAGCTCTCCCCCAAATCCCTCCAAACACCTGTAAAAATGGCTCTGAACAAATTCTAGAGCTGCAGAACCCACAAAATAGCAGAGGGAAGCAGGTCTCCAGCCTAGGACAGCCCGGAGGGTTACTGGGAAGGGTCTATCACAGTGTGCTGGGAGTAGAGCACAGCCCAGCGTGGGCTGTGCCAGGACAGACCAGACTGGGAGTTGGCCAGAGCAGGCCTTAGGGGCATGAATGACTTAGCTGTAGCAGTTACCAGACTTCTCAACCCACAAACGCCAAGACCACAGAGCAGGTTAGTGGGAAAACTGCTGCATTGGAGTAAGAGCAGTCCAGCCCCATCCATGAGGGCGGCAGAGATGGTGGTGGTGGCAGCAGCAGCAGGAAGCTTCTGCAGCTGCTTCCAGAGTCCCTGGCCCATACAGGAGTGCAAGGAGTGCTTTGTTGGTGCAGAGGCAGGGTTCTCTTGCTTTGCCCTGCTTAGATCTGGGTTGTGGTCCTGGTTGGTGCTTCTTGGGGGAGGAGGAGCACTGTTGTGGCAGAGCTTGCAGTGACATAGTTCTGAACACAGCAGTGCAGCCTCTAAAGCTTGAGACAAGTACTCTCTTCTCTACAAACAGTCACAGCCTGACAAAAAGCTCGAGGATCAAATAGTTGGCTGGGAACATGAACAGGCAGTGCAAAAGGGCTCAGACTGAGACTTAGGCTATAGAATCTTTTTTTGGTGACAAAGAAGATCAAAACATACAGTCAGAAGAAGTCAAAAAAGTCATAAAACCTGCATTAAAAGCCTCCAAGAAAAATGCGAATTGGTCTCAGGCCATGGAAGAGTTCAAAAAGGATTTGGAAAAGCAAGTAAAGAGGAAAAATTGGGAAGAGAAATGAGATTAATGAAGAAAATCATAAAAAAACAAGGCAGTGACTTTCTAAAGGAGACCCAAAAAATACTGAAGAAAATAATACCTTAAAAATAGATTAACCCAAATGTCAAAAGAGCTCCAAAAAGCCAATAAGGAGAAGAATGCCTTGAAAGGCAGAATTACCCCAATGGGAAAGGAGGTCCAAAAGACCACTGAAGAAAATATCACATTAAAAATTAGATTGGAGCAAGTGGAGGCTAGTGACTTCATGAGAAATCAAGAAATTATAAAACAGAACCAAAGGAATGAAAAAATGGAAGACAATGTGAAATATCTCATTGGAAAAACCACTGACCTGGAAAATAGATCCAGGAGAGATAATTTAAAAATTGTTGGACTACCTGAAAGTCATGATCAAAAAAAGACCCTAAACATCATCTTTCAAGAAATTATCAAGGAATACTGCCCTGATATTCTATAACCAAAGGGTAAAATAGAAATTGAAAGAATCCACCAATCACCTCTTGAAAAAGACCCCAAAAAGAAATCTCCTAGGAATATTGTTGCCAAATTCCAGAGCTCCCAGATCAAGGAGAAAATACTACAAGCAGACAGAAAGAAACAATTTGAGTATTGTGGAAACACAATCAGGATAACACAAGATCTAGCAGCTTCTACATTAAGGGACTGAAAGGCTTGGAATATGATATTCCAGAGGTTAAACGAGCTAGGATTAAAACCAAGAATCACCTACCCAGAAACAGAGCATAATATTCCAAAGCAAATTATGGATTTTCAATGAAATAGAGGACTTTCAATCTTTCTCAATGAAAAGAACAGAGCTGAATAGAAAATTTGATTTTCTTTTTTTTCCTCTTTTTTTAATTTATTTTTCATATGTTTAGTTTTCAGCATTGATTTTCACAGGCATTTGAATTACAAATCTTCTCCCCATTTCCACCCCCCCACCACTCCAAGATGGTGTACACTCTGGTTGCCCTATTCCCCAGTCTGCCCTCCCCTCCGTCACCCCATTCCCCTCCCGTCCACCTTTCCCTTCCTTTCCGGTAGGGCAAGATGAATCTCTATGCCCCATTGCCTGTGCATCTTATTTTCCAGTTGCATGAAAAAAAAACTTTCTTACTTTTGAACATCTATTTTTTTAAAACCTTTAGTTCCAAATTCTCTCCCCTCTTCCCTTCCCATCCACCCTCCCTAAGAAGTCAAGCAATTCAACATGGGCCACATGTGTATCATTATGTATAACCCTTCCACAATACTCATGCTGTGAAAGACTAACTATATTTTGCTTCTTCCTAACCTATCCCCCTTTATTGAATTTTCTCCCTTGACCCTGTCCCTTTTCGAAAGTGTTTGTTTTTGATTATCTTCATCCCCATCTGCCCTCCCTTCTATCATCTCCCCTTTTTTATCTTCTTCCT
>CM053627.1:96904147-96935851 GCA_028646595.1 Phalanger gymnotis | reverse complement strand
GGGCCAGCCCTTGTTCTGAGCTCCCAGGGCTGAACCTAGATGTTGGTAACTATGAATTACATTGGGTCTGTCTGTTTGTAATTTGTTTAAGGGCTCTCGAGATGATGTTGATGAGAAGACTCTGGGCAGCTATAGCTAAGGAGCCCTCCAGCTTGTAAACCTGGATGCTGAGACTTTGTTGAACTCTGGTAACTATGTATTGGGATTTGAATCAGACAAGGTCTGTCTGTTGATGTTTGTAATTTGCTTGTATTTTGCTCTGAAGTTCAGGGTGCTGGCTCTTTCCCCTGAACTAAGTGAATGATATTTGTGTGCTGAATTAAAGTAAGCTTGCCAACCCTTACTCTCCTTATTAAGGCAGATCAAAAGAACCTGTGTTTTTGTGGTGTGCTGGCAGCTTTCTGGGTGCTGGCTATGGGTGGATCTTTCCCCCCCACAGAAGCTATTAGCCAGACTGTTAAAACAGACTCCTTCACCTATTTTCCCAAATAGTCTATAAAGTATAGGAATTAATTGTTCTTTAAATGCTTAATAAAATTCACATGTAAAACTATCTGGCCTTGGAGATTTTTTCCTAGGGAGTTCTTTGATGGCTTGCTTAATTTTTTTTCTGAGATGGGGTTATTTAGAAATTTTACTTCTTCTTCTGTTAACCTGGGCAATTTATGTTTTTGTAGATATTTATCCATATCCCTAAGGTTTTCAAATTTATGGGCATACAATTGGGCAAAATAATTCCTAATTATTGTTTTGATTTCCTCTTCATTAGAGGTGAATACTGGTAATCTGAGTTTCTTCTTTCTTTTTTTAATCAAATTGACCAGAGGTTTATCAATTTTATTGGGTTTTTTTTTCATAAAACCAGCCCTTGGTTTTATTTATTAATTCAATAGTTTTCTTGATTTCAATTTTATTAATCTCTCCTTTGATTTTCAGTATTTTTAATTTGGTATCTAATTGGGGATTTTCAATTTGTTCTTTTTCTAGCTTTTTCAGTTGCATGCCCAATTCATTGATCTCCTTTTTCTCTATTTTATTCATGTAAGCATTTAGAGATATAAAACTTCCCCTAAGAACTTTAAAAGAAAAAATCTGCCTCCTGCCCCTCTTTGTAGAAATGGTGGAGGGAGAAAGAGCTATGGATGGGAAACACTCCAAACACTGTTTGACTTGATTGACGTTTTGATTCATTTTGTTGAACTACTTTTCTTTCTTAAAAATTCTTTGTTATAAGGAATGGCTCCCAGGGAGGTGGATGGAAAAGCACAAATTGGGAAATTCTACCTTCTGTAGGCTTTTCTAACCCCCTAGTCATGTGACTACTTCACTCTAAGGTTACTTTCATTTTACTTTGTGTCTTATCATGTATGTACATATTTATTTACAACTGACAAATTGTTTTCCTAATAGTAAGTTCTTAGAGAACAGAAACTGTTTTGGCTTTTTGCCTTTCTTTATATTATTCTTTGTGCTTAACACAGTACTTGACACATAGTAAATGTTTAATACGTACTTGATTAAAATGCAGAGTGATGTTTAGAGAATCCTGTGAAGACTTGTATGAACCAGGAGAACAATGTGCACAATAACAACAATATTAAAAGAAATATGACTTTGGAAGACCATCTCCACTAAACAGTGGCTAAATAAGACAGTCACAAATAGCAAATAATGGTTAAACCCATTTATTTATGCACAATAGCAAACATAAATTATGGAGCTATGAATATAATAGAAAAAGAATGAAAAATCTTTTCTGATAGGAGTCAGAACCAAGTTTGAATTGGGGAAGGGAGAGAGAGAGAGAGAGAGAGAGAGAGAGAGAGAGAGAGAGAGAGAGAGAGAGAGAGAGAGAGAGAGCTCAATGTAATTTATAGGGAAATTCTATGAAATCTCTAGGAAGACAAGCTGGAAATTTGAGACCTATTGAAGAGCCGACTTCCCTTACATGACTCATTACTGTACCTTCTATAGACTCTCTCTCTCTCTCTCTCTGTCTGTCTGTCTGTCTGTCTCTCTCTCTTTCTTGCCTTTCTTCCTCCTCCCTCTTTTCCCCCTCCCTTCTCCCCTCTGTCCTTCTTCCTCCCTTTCTCTTTCTTTCTCCCTCCCTTTTTCTTTTCCTCTCTCCCTCTCACCCTCCTCCCCTCTTAAGTCAATCTTAAAGAATGTCTGGAAGCTCAGGTGTTCCCCTCAAATACTGTCTGGAAACACATATGTTTCTTTTGAAAACTGTTTCCTCCCCAAAATTCTCACAGCACCTCTGCCCCTCAGGAAGACATGCAGCATCAGGTCAACATTCTCTTTACTAATTAAGAGTCTCCTTCTGCAAATTCAAGAGCATGCAAAATGCCCCCAGGCTTGTAAGCCTGGGTTGCACAAAGTTGGTTGGTTTTTTTTAATTGATTGGGATAGAATGGGAGGGGAAGAGGTAAGCTAACAGTAATGCCCACCCCACCCACGAAGAGAAAAAAAAATCAAACCTCTGAAACACTTATTAAAAATGCATAGAAGAGAACAGATAGAAGTTTAGAAGGAAGCACAAGCAAGCAGGTCAGCTTTAAAAATCATCACATGTTGAATTTATGCTTTTAAAAAGCAGCCTATGTAAGAGATTTGTGGTTTCATGTGTAATCTTTTAATTTGCTACTTTGTATATGGAAAGAAACATGATTTTTTTTTGGATATTTCAGCTCAGAATAGAAAATAAAAACATGAAATGTAGATCAAGCAAAAATATATTGATATAATTTTAACAATTTAAACGTATGATCAATTTCATTTTTTGATGTTATTCAGTGCATAGGGCAGGCAGGCAAAGATGGATTGTGGGGGCAGCTAGGTGACATAGTGATAGAGCACTGGCCTTGGAGTCAAGGGGATCTGAGTTCAAATCCCCCCTCAAATCTTTACTAGCTGTGTGACCTTGGCAAGTCACTTAGCCCCAAATGCCACACACATACACACACACAAACCCCAGAAGAGATGGTTGTGATTTGTATCAGTGCAGAGAGTTCTCATGTTGATGAGGTCACAGAACTTTAGAAATATCATTTATTGATTATTATTATTACTATTAATTATCTTTTAATAGTGCAAGTATTATTGTCCCCACTTTGCAGATAAAAAACATGAGGCTCAAAGAGGTTAAAGTCCTACTGGAGAAAATAGAACAAAATATATGGTAATGATGGATATTTCAGATACTATGGCAGGCTAGTAGAAGAAAGCTTTTTGAATAGATAGGATTTTGGGTGCCCTTTAGGTGACAGCAAGAAATGGGGCATGGGCCTATAGTTGGTCTGGCCTTTCACCATGGTATAGAAAATACATACTTTAGTGCAGGGGAAGGAGAAATCACTGGATTGATGTGGTTGCCTTAGTTACCCTCTGAGATCCCTTCCAACTCTGAGATCCAACTCTCAGTCAATATCATTTAGACAGAATCAGTTTAGAGACATTTTTACGAAAGGAGGCAGGAAAGAAATAAAATAGTACAATTAAAAACCTTCACTTAATTCATATTTGTTAAGAAGTTTAAAATTTACAAAGTCCCTTTCTCAAAAGAACCCTGTGAGCAAACATTGATTTGATAGAGCAAACGTTGTTTTTTCCCATTACAGATGAGGAGCTGAGATTCAGAGAGGTTCAGAAATATGCCTAAAGTTATAGCATGTAAGTCTCAGAACTGGAATCCAAAGCCAGACCTCCTGATTATGTCTAGCAAGCTTTCAATTTTGCCCGTATGCTCATTTACCTTCTTTTGAAGCCCCTTGCTGTGAAGATCTAATTTGGGGGACTTTTTTTTTGTTTTGTTACTTTCTGTCTTTAAAAAGGGTAAGGGCTTATGACAACTGTTTTTCTTCTGAACTCATTTTTAAAGTTGTTAGGTTGATCTTCATAAAATAATTCTAGAAGTACAGAAAGGGTACTTTTAAAAAGTACTTCCAGAAGTATTTTTTAAAAGTACCTTTTCTGTACTTCTAAACTACCTATGATCTTACTATCTTAAATCATTTTACTGGAATTTATTGCTGGTTGTTTTTAGTCTTTCACTTATATTCATATTATTATATCTTATATTTAAGATAGGTAGGAAAATAACAGAAGTATATAGCCAAATTCATCCCCCAATAAAATGATGGTCAAAGGACAAGAAGAAATTGTTCTAAAAAGAATTTCAGATTATTAACACCAATATGAATGAATGCTCCAAATCATTAATAAGAGAAAAGCAAATCAAAACAACTCTGGTTTCAACTCACACCCAGAAAATTGACAAAGCTGATATTTAAAAATGAGAATAGCTAATATTAGAGGGCTCGTGGGAAAGCTAGCATGTTAATGCATTGTTGATGGAGTTGTGAATTGGTCCCACCATTCTGGGAAACAATTTTGAATTGTGCTAAGAAAATGACTGAAATATCCTTCCACTGTGAACCAAAGCCTCTCCTGGTAGCCACATACCCCAAGGAAGTGAATGATGAAGAGAAAGGCCTCATATGTACCAAAATATTTATGTTTCTTTTTTGTAGTAAAGACTTCTAAATAAAATAGATAACATTTGGGGAATGATGGCTAAAAACTGTGGTACATAAATGAAATGGAATATTATATGTTATAAGAAATGGTGACTATGAGGACTATAGAAAATCATAGTCAGATTTCTGTGAACTCATGCAAAGTGAAATAAGCATATCTGGGAAAATAATATATACAATAACAATAATGTAAATTCAAAGAAGAGCAATAAAATGATCAAAATTGAATACTACAAAATAAGAACCAGGGTTGGCCCTAAAGAAGAAATGAAACTGTTCTTCCTCCATTTTTTTTTTTTTTTGCAGAATACTGCATGTAATGTTTTATGTATATCTTTTTTCTACATGTTGGTAAGTTTTGCTGACCTTGTTTTCTCCTCTTTTTGTTTTTATTCCATTTGTTATAAGGGCTGGCTCTCTGTGAAGGGGTGTAGAAGTATACAAAGGAAGTAGATGCAATATAAAAACAGAAGATTTTAAAAATAAAACCTTTTGTTGCTACCCACAACTGAACACTAAGTCAAGGTTAGATTATTAGAATTCATGGTATTAATGAGAAGTTATAAACCATAATTGTTTCTTCAGGTATCTTTCCTTTCCAAATATTCTTTATTAGATCGTAATCTCTACTAATCAAATTATCTGTCAATGTAATTGCTTTCAGTCAATCAGCAAACATTTACTAAGGGCCTACTACTGTGCTATAGTGGGAAACAGTCATATGGCAGTCCATAATCTCTCCCCAAAAGATCTCCCAGTCTAGTTGGAGAAGTGAAGACTAGCATATAAAAAGCAATTTGAAGCCATTACAAAATAGTACATGATTAAATGGTAAACTGAATGATACTGATTATATGTAGTTCAGTAGTTTAAAGGAGAGGGAGACATTGGAATTCTGGGGAAATCAGAGAGGAGTTCGTGGAAGAGTCGAGATTTTAACTGCATCTTGAAAGAAGGATGGGATTTGGCTAGGTGAAAAGGAAAGGAGAGAACATTCTTGGAGTGAGAAATATCACAAGATGGAAGACAAGAATGAAAGTGATGTTAGGGTTGGTGTGTAGACTGATCTGACTAAAGCATAAAGTACAATGTTTGGGAACAATGCATCATTAAGTCGAGCGGGTAGTATAAAGTCAGATTGAAGAGTCACACACACACACACGATTCTGGATTTGCAGTTTTGACTATGGGGGACCAGTTTTCCAGTGGTATTTTGGGTAATTGATTTGTATCAGGATGTAATAACACTGTGTTTTATGCTTGTGACAAGAAAGTAGGAAATGTCTCAGAAGATATCATCTGGGAAAGAGCTGCTACCAAACTTTTAACAGATTCATTACTCCAAAATCCTTTAACGTTCTCTGTGCCAATACTTAAGGCAATTCACATCCCAGTATGGAAGACTTTCCCAAACACTCATCTAAGGCTAGGGAACACAAACACCTAGGAATACCACGGAACACTAGCCCCAGAGCGGCACTGCTTGGCCACAAAGTGGTCTCACGTTGATCTTCTGCCCCCGCAGCTCCATTACCATGGCTTTCTGATAATGGTAACATTGTATCAGAAGAAACATCTTCTTTCACATAGTTATGACTTAATACTATATATCCTAAACTGGACATCTTTAACGCAACATGTGGAAGACAGAATGCATTATCTTTCTCCCAAATCATCCTCCCCACCTTCTCTATTACTGTAGAGTGCAACACCATCCTCCCAGTGCCTCAGGCTTGCAACCTAGGAGTCATCCTGAATTCTTCATTGTCTTTTATCCCCACCCCCACCCTCATACCCAAGGCCTTTGCCTCTCAATTTCGATTTTGCAGTAGCTCTTGAATGTGCCCTCTTCTCTCTTTTGACACTGCCACCACTCTGGTATAGGTCCTCTTCTCCCCACACCTGTACTATGGGCAATAGCCTGCTGGCCTTTCAACATAGTGTAGAAAATAAATAATTTAGTGCCTGTATAAAGTCTCTCCTCATTACTTTTTTCAAAAATTTATTTTATTTTACATAGTACAATAAAAAGATGATAGCACATGAAGCTGCAAATCTACTATGCACAATTTGCTATTCCTTTCAAATATACAACAAAATTATTGTGTAAATTTTTTTCCCCCATTTTTTGTCTTCTTTACCCACCCCCTGCCCTAGAGATTGCTGCCATTGGACACAACTAGGTACGTGTGTGTGTGTGTGTAAAATTATTCTATACATCTATTTATCAGCTTGTTCTCTGGATATAGACAGTGTCTTTCTTCATATGTTCTTTAGAGTTAATTTGTGTATTTAGAATAGTCAAAATAACTTATTCACTTAAAGTCATTCTTAAAATAGTATTTCTGTTACCTTATTCAATGTTCTCTTGGTTCTGCTCATTTCACTCTTCATTATTTCATGCAGTTCTTTCCATGTTATTCTAAAATCATTGAGCTCATCTTTTCTTATAGTGAAGTAGTATACCATCACAATAATATATCCAGCCTCCATTCAGTCACTAAAGTGATCTCCTAAAGGGCAGGTCTGTCCACATCACCTTCTACTCAACAAACTCCACCTGCTTTTACCTCCATGATAATGGACAAAATCCTCTGTTTGGCATTTAAAGACCTTTGTTAGCCCTAGTCCCTCCCTAAGATTATTTTAGTCTTCTTCTATCTTACTCCCTGCCACATAAAGTTTGGTCCAGTGGCACTGGCATCTTTGCTGTTCTGCAAATAAGATACTCCATCTCTTGGTTCCAGGAATTTTCTCTAGTTGTCCCTCATGCCTGGAATGTTCTCCTTCCTCATCTTTGCTTACTGACTTCCTTTAAATCCCAACTAAAATCTCATCTTCTAAAGAAAGCTTTTCCCGGCCCCTCTTAATTAGTGCCTTTCCTCTATTATTTCCTATTTATCCTGTATATAGTTTGTATATATTTGTTTCTTGTCTCCTTGTAGTAGGAGGGCCGAATTTATAATCTCAAATATAATCATGTATATGTTTGAATGGTTCAAAATCGCAAGGTATGAGAGATTCTCTAAGTAGAATGCAACAAAACATTTATTTAGGCCCCACCGCAGCAGATCCGCAAACCAGCCTCCCCATTCCAACATCTTGACAAAAAGACTCCAGGCCCAGAAAGCCCGCCTCACAAGAGTAACCAGGAGGCCACAGAAAAACAAGACAGCATTTAGCCAAATCATATTTACTGGCCTCAAGTCCTTGCTCGCACTCCTGGGTTTACACACCGGTCAGCTCTGCTTCCGCAGCTTCCTGCTTCGGCTTCCACTTCTGCTGTAGTTGTCTCTTGGCTCGCTTTTCCTCAGCCAAGCCTCTGGGTTCTCAAGCCCTGCCTCAACGATCAGAGACCACTGGTTCCCTAGTTGGCCCCTCTTAAGTCATTAATCTACACCCACACAGGTTTCACACCTGATAGGGCTTTGGGCCTGGGGCTTAGCACTTAACAGCTGAAAGTACTTTCACTCAAAGTAAACAAAAGCCAAACTCCTGAAGTGCTAAGGAGCCCATTATAAGGAGCCAATTTTGCCTTACCGACACACTTCTCCATTAGATTTGAGCTCCTTGAGGGTAAGGACTATCTTTTGCTTCTTTTTTTGTCCTTGGCATTTAGCACAGTGCCTGACATATAGTAGATGCCTAATATACATCGACTGATTGATGGAGAAAATGTTAATAATGCAAATCAAACTTAAAATTATGTTGCATGTACATTTCCCCCTAAAGAACCAGTTTTTAAACATTTACCCTGCTACCAAAGGAGTGGGAGGAGGATGGAGGAGTTCATTTCAGCCTGTTCGTATAATAACTTCCCATTTTAACTAATAGTTCTTGCCAGCTAGATGCTAAGTTTCACTGTTCCTAAATGGTGAGGGATAGAAAAGTAAGAAAAAATACGTCGTCTACATCCTCTAATTATTGAACCCTGGGCAAATTCCTGGGTGGCCCTCCTTGGTTACAACTCTGCTATCACTCCCTTCTTAATCCTGGACACACCTTAATTGTAGCCTAAGGTTGCATTTATGTGAAATAAGGATCAAAAATAGAATGAGTTCTAAAGAGACTGTATAGGATCATTTAATGCTAATAAATGTTAAAGCAAGAGTCAAACAACCAAAATGCATTATATACATAGGTACATACATGCTATATATGCTATACATATTATACTGTTATATTAACGTATATGTATTCCAAAGTATATTATTTACTAAGTAACACCAATTATCATCACTGGATATTTTGTATATGTAGAGAAGAGGAAAAAGGTAAAAAGTAGAACAAAAGGGAGAAAGATGAATAAGATTTTGTAGAGTGTTTCCAACTTCCTATGCTATCTTGCATTGTTCTCCAATCATTTCAAAGGTATTGGTCTTATTTTCCTAGCTACATAGTAAGCTACTTGAGGGCCAATACCATGTGGTATGCTTTTTCATTTTCCCCTATATCACATAGCAATCAGAAAGCCACCAGCAGTGACCTCAGGTCAGGTACCTCAGGTACCATTCAGAAGTACAGATGGTATAATTAGCCAGTTGGCATAGTGAATTTGCAGTCAGGTGATCTGAATTAGTATCTTGGCTCAGCTTCTACATATATGACCTTGAGCAAGTCACTTTACTTAAATGAGTAAACTAGACTAGATCAGTGCTTCTTTTTTTTTTTTTTGAGGGGTAAAGGCATGGCAATTGGGGCTAAGTGACTTGCCCAAGGTCACATAGCTAGTAAATGTGTCAACTGTCTGAGGCCAGATTTGAACTCTGGTCCTCCTGACTCCAGGGCCTATGCTCTGCTCACTACACCATCTAGCTGCTCCTGGATTAGCACTGCTTAAACCATGGGTCACAGTTGGAATTCTCAATAGTAAAAGGTTTCTGAATGCACAATGACCAAAAATTAATTAAAAATCAAATGTGTAATGATTCCAAGGTGTTTCTGGCAGTGTTTGCTTGTGTTGTATCTTGCAACTTCAACCAACCCAAAAAGGGGTTCCAGTGGAAAAAGTTTAAGTAGTCCTGGAATAGATGACCTTTAAAATAATTTCTTGCTTTAAAAAAACACAAACAAAAACCCCCTAAACTATGGTACTTACCTAGTTGGTCATAATGACTTTTGATTAAATACACAGAGGATTAAATACACAGAGATTAAATACACGTGAGGAAAGCTGTTTGTTTGGGGGAAAACTATAGGAAGGGTTTAATTGATATAAGTGGGGGGAAGAATAGACTTTGACACTCTTTACCTACTGCTGGATATGATGAAAATAACACTCAACATTTTCTAGTTCACAAAGCACTTCCACATGTTATCCTATAGAATGATTACAACAGCTGTGTGAAATAGGTACTTCAGCTTTCAGTATCCCTGTTTTATAGTTGAAGAAACTGGAGGTCACACAGCTAATAAGCTCCTAGGCTTGGATATACATCTGATAGTATTTACTCCAGTTTTGTCTTTACTAAGCTTCCCAGCTATGAAAAACTGCCATACCCATGCCACAGTTCTTGAAAATCCAGTGTCGAAATAAAATCTGAGAAAAGAAAATATTTATAACTGGACATTGCATTGAGTAGCCTATTTCTTTATCCTATTTATCATGATATTACTGACCCTCTAACTGGTTATTTTGGAATAGTGTCCTAATATTTTCCATATATTTTATAACATGTGATGCATAGAAGGTGCTCTGTTAGTTGAGATTAGAAGGAAAAGCCTTAAAATCACATCCTCAAGCATTTTCACTGCCTAGCTCAAAGGTTCTGGAGTTGAATCTTTAACCCATCTCAATTCTTCCCTAAAGTCCTTCTCAGTTACAAATATTAAACTAGTGCTTTCATCATTCTAAATGTCATCGCTTTGTATTATGACCTATGACACATGTTGAAACTTATGTAACACCCGTAGTCTTCTCTAACTCTCCTAGAAACTAATGATGCCATTAGTCTCTGATGGGCATGCCACATGCCTCCTCTATCTGCTGACAGAAAAATTGTCCAGGTTTTACAAAGGGTAGCAAAAAGCTGTAGGAGTAAACAACCATCACATCCCAGAGCATAATCAGGGCAGCCTCAATGCCATTAACAGTAAGTCAAAACTAGCCATAGAAAATAGGCTCTGAATTTTGAGTCTTTTCAGTGGAAATTGGGGGAAAAAGTTGGGGCATACATGTGTAACTTCACTCTTACCATCCTTCCTATCTCCTCTTCCTTTCTTCCTCACCAATCCGGATTTTGTTTTGGTTAGTTTGTCTGTGTCTTTGTCTCATAAGGGAAGAAAAAATTATGTGGTTTGGGATGATGTAAAATTTTCTGAATGATTGGGACAGTGTAAAATCATGGGTCATACATACATATACATACATACAAAAGGATGGGGGCAAAAGCCACAAAAAATGACTCTACAGGGTAGAGAATTACACGAGGCAAACTATTATTGAACAAGGTTCTTCTGCCTCAACAGAAACTTTCTAACCTTGTTTCTTATACACCTCTCGCAACTCTTCAACTCTCCAGAATCCCTACCTGCACTAAATTGCCTTTCATGAGTCTTAGTCTGGCCCCCTGGATTGACCATCTCTGTGAACTTCTTTGACTTTTGTGTAAGATCCTCCTTCCACTTTTAGATCATGACTTGAACCACCTTCATTTTCTCAGGTGTATCCCCTCATAGACTCAGAGGATTTCAGATCTGGAAAGGATCTCAGAGATAATCTTATACAATCCATACCCAAAATGTGAATATTATCCAAAATATCTCCCATTCAGTGGTCATCCAGTCACAATTTTATAGACTTACAGTAAGGGGAAACTCACTAATTTCCCATGTACTTTTGAACAATTCTAATTGCTAGAAGTCCATAAACTTGGATGGTAAAAAATTGCGACTTTATTTTTACTAACTTCTAATTGAAATCGGACATTTCCTTCAATTATTTAAAAAAAAACATGGGGAAAGGGTCTATGGGCTTCCCCTGGGCCATTGCACTAAAAAGTTTAAGAACCTCTGTTATAGACAGTGAAACCCTCTGGATGCTCCAATTCCTGAATGATACTCTGCTGATTGAATCAAACACCAGAAGACTAAGGGCCTCCATTGGGATTTAGATTTAAATCCTGCCTCAGAAACAAGCTGTGTGACCCTAGGCAAATCATTTAATCTCTCTGAGCTACATTTTGCTCATATGTGAAATGAGACTAATGATAACACCTATCTTAAACGGTAGTTGTGAGAATCAAATGAGATTATGTATATATGTATACATGTATGTGTGTATTTATGCATATGTGCATATATGTATGTGTATATGTATATACACATATATACAGTGATTTGAAAACAATAAAGTCGTATATAAATTGTTGCTCTCATTCAAAAGAAATTGGAAGAAAATAAATGAATGGAGAGGAGTATGCTCCAGGAGACTTCAGGTGAAAGTTTATTGAGGCCAAACGATTGAGACTTTTGAAAGGTAATGCAAAATATTTCCCAGCTTGAATACCTTAATTGCTTATGAAGAGGACAGCAAGACAATGAACATGTATCCAGAGCATAGACTGTATATATAAGATTCCCAAATAGTATGATTGGGGGCCGGGGTCAGTGGTGGGGATGGGGGAGAGACTATTTACTCTAAGGGAATATGGAGTGGTTTATGGAGAAAGGAGTCTTTTGAGCAAGGAAGAATTTCTCAAAAGAAGAGGCAAGTCTCCTCTAATCTCTTGCTAAAGGTAACAAGCCACATCAGGACTCAGGTGCTGAGGAAGTGAGTGAAAGGAAAGAAGCTTCGGCAGATCCTGTGTTAAAAGTCATTTCCCCAGCTAAAAAAGCTTTGTCCAGGGTGTTCCTAAAGTCTGGACACATAGGCAAAAATGCATATTTTCAAGAAATGAAATGAATGAAATTTTCAACAACATTTTATTTAATTGGAATATTAGCAAATAACATCTTCAATATGATTTCCATCATTTGCGATTGCAAAGGTTGATATGCTTTGCAAAATTCACATGAACTCGATGCAATAACTCCACATTACCTATGTGTCTAGACTTTAGGAACATCCTGTAGTACTTTAACTAAAAAGAGCACAGTGATATTCCAGCTGGAGACAGTACCATACCCCTTAGCCCAGCCAATGGTTTGAAGATGGAAAACGATTGCCCAGGAGACCAGCATATCAATGTATCAGAGCCAAGTCATCTGCTTTGGTCATCCAAGTAGCATTTACCTAACATCCGAGTTGCCTACCCAGCCTGATTTAGTAGCCTTCAAGATTTGGTCAGGAGCCAATACAGCCACTCAGTGATCTAACCAGCCCTGCTCAGCAGCCCTAGAGACATCATTCCCTAAGATGAACTCCAGTCCAGCAGAGACACTGTGCCCTATGAATCCTGTTTAACTGAATAGCACAGTGACTTGTAGCAAACTGTGAGGATCCTCTAACAAGAGACAGGACATCAAGGTCCTACAGTTTAGGAATTATAAGTTGCCTTGGCATTGAGGGGCCCCTATATATATATGCTTCATTACCATTGTACTTTGCATTCCTGCCCACTCTGACATGCTTTTGGAACCTGAGTATATTTGTGGGGAAATATGCCCTTAGTGTTGGGAGAAATGATTTGTAATTACTATTCTTATTACGCCATTTGATTACATGACATTGTTACAGAACTGAATTTATCAGCTGATTGCTAAGGGGAGACACACTGGTGGGGGCTCACAAACTAGCATTTGGGAGGATAGCTGCCAATCAAAGACTACCATTAGAATCCTGAGAGTAGTAGCTACCACCTCTCTGGGGACCAAATAGTCCAGGGGTTGTATGAGTTGGGCAAGGGAAGTCTGAGGGAGTATCACAGGAACGTTTCCTTTTGTTGAGACTTTAAGACATACTTGGATGGCTAGACCATCAAGTGAGAACATCGATAAAGAAATATGGGATAGGCACTGCAAGTGGACAGTGAATTGAGCTCAGAGAAAAATAGGAGGAAGAGAACAATTTGAATTGCATTTGGGAAATCACACAATGCTTTTACTGATCCCAAGTTTCTTCCTAGCACAACAATTCATCTTTCTGACATAAATTTCCAGTGGTGCTGTATAGTTATGAATCTTGGAAGACCACAATATTTAAAGAAATCAGTTTCAGCTGACCCAAAGAACAGTAAAGAGATGTATTGTGGACATGACTCAGTTGTAACATATTTTCAATGATAACTACCTGCAAAAAGTGGCACAGCTATCATTTTTTCCTGAATGGAGTATGTCGATCTACTTCCCTATGGTCCCATAAATCATAGCTGTAACTTTCTGGCCAGAGTGTCCCTTCCTGACTCCCGACTCCTAAGCCAATTGTTCTTTCCACCAAACATGCTACCTCCCCAGGGTATATAAGAAATCATTAGCTATACCTCTGCTACAATGAACAAAGTAGATTGGAAAACTGATTGGAAGGGAGGCTGAAAGCAGAAGCTCCTATTTGTATATTGTATGAGCTAAACAAGTACCTATCAATTTATGACCATGTAGCTTGTCCTCTTATCTTCCAAATTATGAATCAAAAGGACACACTTGAACTGGTGGTGATCTGAAAATGGTCTTTTCATAAATGACTCCCTAATTTGATGTGTCTAGGTTTGCAGGATTCCTTTCTCTCCAATGACTCTTACTTAAGTGGTCTATCTCGGATGGACTTTGTGGTGCAGCAGCATTGATTTCCTTACTATTGTCTTTCCCTTCTCCTATCTAAGGAGGTGGGAGGAGATGGATGGAGTAATAGGGCTGC
This sequence comes from Phalanger gymnotis, assembly GCA_028646595.1. NCBI lineage: Eukaryota > Metazoa > Chordata > Mammalia > Diprotodontia > Phalangeridae > Phalanger > Phalanger gymnotis. The sequence goes on along the minus strand of CM053627.1, from coordinate 96,921,520 downwards.
ATGTTTTGACGGCTGGGGATACACGGGCTTCTTTTCTCTTTGCTTCCACATAATAGAGCAAGGTACTTCCCTTTCCCATCTGTCCCTGCAAGGCGGAGATGCTATACGAAGACCCAGAAGGGGGAGGAGAATAGGAAGGGTACAAGGAAAATAAGGACAGAACATTCTCTCCTCTAATTCCTTTCTTTTCCTTCTCCCTTTCTTCATGGAATTTACAGCGAGACCTCATGACCTCTATCCCCACCAGGATGCTGTTTAACTACAGCCAAAAATCTTTGACTATCTCTTTCCTTCTCTCCATCCCAGTAACGAAATCTCCTTCCGTCTCTGGTCTCCTTTCTTCAACCTTTTAGGCAACTCGCAGGCCACAGGCAAGAGGATGGACTTCTTGGGTTTGAAAAACATCCTTTTTTTCTCTTTGAAGTTGCGGCCCCTACTCCCCAAGACGGTTTATGAGAGGGAAGTCAGCAGAGCCCCCAAGAGGTCGCTGGTGGCGCAGTAACCAAGATCAGAGTGAAGAGAAGGGGGAAAAGGAAGGGGGGTGGGGTGGGGTGGGGGGACTAACAACAACAACAAAACCCAAACCCGAGAAACTTTCTTCCTACTTGCGGAAAAAACGACGTCCCCCTCCCCTGCCCCGAGGCAGTAATGTGACACCAAAACGAAGCCCTGAGACACAAGCTAAGAGAGGAGAGAGGGAGGGAAGGGAGAGAAGGGAGGGGAGGTGGAAGAGGAGGAGGAGGAGAAGGAAAACCCCTGTCAAGGAGGTGGAGCGAGGGAGATGGTGTCCGCCTCCTGTTCTTCCCTGCCGTTCTTCAGAGGAGCCTGATCGGGGACAAACACGCTGAACTCGACACAAAGCAGGGGGGCACACGCTGGCGCTGGCGCTAGAGGCGAGCCCTGGGGGCTGGGGCTGAGGATAGGAGAGAGCGAGCCAGGGAACAGAGCAGCGGGGCCAGAGAAGCCGGTCAGGAACTCCGCGCCCAGGACGGAGCGGAGGAGCCTCGGAAGGAAGGCAGCAGCGCCCCGGAGCCTGAGTGTGCAGGGACACTCTTGGCAGGGAAGGCGGCGGCGGCGGCGGCGGCAGCGATGGAGAGGAAAGTCTCCTGAGTAGCACCAGCAAACTTCAGCGGTGCCCTAGCTTCCCTGGCCTCTCTCCTTCCGTGCTTTCCTCCCCGCGCGCCTTGTAGTCTCTCCCCATGTGCAGCCTCCCGGCCGAAGCTCTCCTCTTCGCAGGCGGATGGGTGACCCTTTCCTGGCAGGGGCAGGCTGTTTGAGGCGGCGGAGCAGGCGATGAAGAAGAAGCAGCAGCAGCAGCAGCACCACAGCAGCACCGACCCCTGGACCCATGTGGCCCCCCTGGGGGGAGCCCCTCCGGGGCCGGGCGGCTGGAAACGCCCGGGTTCCTTGCTGCCTTTCCTACGCTTCTCCCTCCGGGATTACGGTTTCTGCATGGCCACCCTTTTCGTCTTCTGCCTGGGATCCCTCTTCTATCAGCTCAACGGGGGACCCCCTCGCTTCCTGCTCGACCTGCGGCAGTACTTGGGTAAGGAAGGGGAGAGGGGGGCGCTGGATTGAGAAAGTTAGAAAGGGGAAGGAAGGGGACTGTGAATGGGGTGCAACAGGGATGACTCCCCGCTTCGCCAAACTCTTACACCCTTCCGCCTAAAGCTCGCCAGGTGTAAAAGCCAAAGAGCATCACTATGCCATAGCAACCGACCGTGGGACTTCCTCTTTTGCAGCTGTCCGCACTGAGGGTGAGAAAGGTGGCAGTGGTTTGGGCTGACTGCCGGGTAGATGGGAGGGAGTAGTGAACAGAGAACCCTTCCCCACCCACAAATTGGAGTGCAGGCAGTGTGTTCGTGGCCAGGTTGTGCAGAGGGTGGAGGAGGGTGGATTCTGCCTTCACATTGTTTGGGTCTAGAGTCAGTGTGTTTGTGTGTTGTGTGTGTGTTTCCAGCCCACTCTCTGCTGTCTAGTTTGCGCGTTCTCCGCATTTCAGCCTCACTGCCTACCCTCCCTCCCCACCCTGGCCCTCAGCCACCCCCCAGCCAGGCTGTGTGAATGCAGTTTACATGTTGAATTCCAGTCCTTGCTCAGCTGTGGTTGCAATTTACCGCCGCCGGGTCTTGCTCTCGCACGGTCTGGACATCCTTCTCCTTCTCATCAGCTAATTTGACAGGCTAAAACTGGCAACGCCCGGGGGTGCGTTTTTATTTTACTTCATTTTATCATTTTTAGGGCTTCCAGAGGACGTAGCCCCAGGCCAATAGAGCGTGTGTCCGTCTCGTCAATTGCAGCTTTGACTTTGTTTTGTCCTGGATCATTTTCACTGTCACAAGACAGAATCTTTTGGTTGTTTTAAGAGACGCCTTGGTCGGTGAGGGGAAAGGTTTCTGAAAAAGGAAAAGAGCTTTTTTTTTTTTAATAGTGTGTTTGCCCTCCCAGCTTCCTCCCACAGGCTCAGCCTCTCACTCTGCGCGTTTGCCCAGTCCTGCCTTCTCTTGTCAGTTTCTCGGGGACAGTTCAGTGCTCCGTTGGAGCTCAATTCTTCCCCTGGACTGGTGGTGCAAGGGAGCAATGTGAGTCTCCAGCAAAGTATGTGGCCAGAGGAGGTCGGGCTGAGGGGAGGAGAAAGCTGTGAGAGCCCTAGCTTCTTGTAAACTCAGGAGAATGATAAATCCGAGGAAAGCAAGACGTTCAGCGTCATGACTGATGGTCTGGGGAAACATAAAGAGAAAGCCTAAGCAAAAATCTGACCTGAAAGAAGCAAAAATGTCCTGGATGACTTAACTTCCTTGGTTACCCTCTTCTCCCCATTTCCACTTCCTTCTACATTCATTCTGAGTAAAAGCCACACATATAAAGCAGAGTCCTGTTTGAAGGGGGAGGAGGGGAAACAAAATAGCCAGCAGGATATTAGGTCCATCATTTCACTAACCATTGTAGCCCATTATTAAATATAACCAAAGAGAAATGTTGAGTGTCTTGCTTGTGGAAATTGACATTGTAAAAATTGCTTTTTTTCTGTAAGAACATCGTGACAATGAGGTGCCTTTAAAATGTTTAGGGCAGGTTAAATGACAGCTGTGCAACTAGGATTCCATAATGCATTCTCGATTAGCAACTCGGTAAAAGTATGGAGGAACTAGGACTGTTACCTCTGGCCAGAGGTAAATCTCAGTTAATTCTGAATTTTAAGCCACACTTCTAGTTTTGAAAAGCTTTGGAGACTCCTGTTTGTGCCTATACAGTCATAGTCGCATTGCCAACAATCAAAGCTAAGCTTGCTAAAATGCTGAAGTACTCTTGAGCTTTAAAGATCTTTCTCGCAAGGATTTGGTAAAACTCGTATAAGTATGGAAATTTAAAGAAAATAAAGCTCTATTAAAGAGAATGTGGAGTAAAGGAAGAGCACTGGACTTTGAGTCAAGGGGCTCATCCCAGTCCTGGCTCTGCCATCATGAACTAGTTAGGTAGCATAGCCAAATTAGTTAACTTCTCTGGGCCTTAGTGTCTTCACCTGTTAAATGAAGAGTTGGCACCAGATGACCTCTCCAAGGGACTCTTTTATACCCCAGATTTAATTATTTTGACTCAAGATCAAGAACCATTGCAACTGCAGAGATCCTTTCACAGCAAAAAGAATATGTACTTATAAGAATAAAGCAAAGTTGGCACATGACATGAAATGCTGACAGCTATTATTTTATAGCAACAATATCTTTTTAAGTTTTATTTTTAATTTATGGAATAAAACAAGCATTTCCATAACAAAGATCATTGTACATGAAACTGCAAATCTACTATGCATAACTTACTATTCCATTCACATATATAACAAAATTATCATGTAAATTTTTTAACAATATCTTTCAATATGTGGTTGAAGGAATTAAATCTGAAACTGGGATGGTTTGTAGGACCTAGTTAGTTGGGAGTGATTAGTAGGAAGAACTGAGTTGGGCAAAGTGAATTGGCAACAGTAGTACTCAGCCAAAGGGCTAGGAGTCCTGAAAGGTTGACCATAGTACAGATTGGTGTTGTGATTTACCAAAATAATTAAGTTTTCAATTTAGGTAGGCTTGGAAGTTAAAAAAAAAACTGATACTGACAGGACCACAAAAGATATATCTTAAGCTAAATTTGTTCATTATTGTAAATATGACTTAACACACAATAAAATGATTGTAGGGAAATATGGGCTTGTGGTTTTCAAGAGTTCCAAAAGTATATCCTTAATAATAGAAGGCTCAAAATGATTACAGGATGACCTTTTAAACCATGGCTCCTCCATTCTATCATTTCAGAGTCTGAGTTATTTTTTTTGTTCCATAAAATCAAAATTTGTAGTTGGTACACATTGTCTCAGTTTCTTCAGTTGGACAATTTCTAGGCAGGTACCTTCCTCTATTATATGCTGGGGTTCATTTTTTTTCATGAAATGACATTTCCAGGGTATTTATTAATAATACCCTGTAGTATTAAGTAAGTAATTAAGATTATTACCAATGCCATTATTACTTATAATGATGCTTTTTATTGATGCTAGTTGTCTTTGTGTTTCATTTATTTCTAAATATATTATTCCTCTTTCCTTAACCAGCAAGACTTCCCTTGCAACAAAGATTTTAAAAAGGAGGAAAATAGTTCAGCAAAGTCAACCAATACACAGACCATATCTGACACTATATTCAATGTTTTAAACTCAGAGTCCTCCAGCTCTGCACTGAAAGGGGGATGGTGCATAGTATACAGTTGCCTTTAGGACCAAACCTGGTCTTCTAATAATGTTTCTAATAGTGAATATTGGTTGAACTCTAATCCTCTGTTACACTCAGCTACCTTTCTTCATCTTTGAGATGTCTCCTTCTATTTATTAAATTATCTAAATCCCTTGACAATTTTTCTTTGCCAGTTTCTCATTAGAGAGAGAAAAAAACATACTTTAAGGGAGGTTTCATGCATATTCAAGAAAACAGAAAAAAAGGAAGGAACGAGGAGGAGAAGGAGCTAATTTATAAGATTATGCTCAAATTTATATCTGTGATCATGGGCAAATCGGCTACTCTCTCTGACCTTTGTTTTGTTTCTTTTAATCCATAAAATAGGGATAGTAATGCCCTACCTCCCAGGGTTTCTGGAGAAACAAATGGAATAATAGAGTGAGGTAAAATATATAAAGGTATATGTAAAGATCAAATAAGATAATGCGTGTATCTTTTCTTTGAATAGAAGTATATTATTTTATTATCATTGCAAGCATCAGGTTTGGTACTTCAGAATGTTTGGTTCAAGGGAAGAAGGATTAGGTTACTCCTCATTGCAGGTGCCCCACAGTTTAGGAAAGGCATTGAAAAACAAAGATGACGGTTCTGTGCTTTTCTCTTCTATCCTTCCCCAATCACCCACCAGGACATGTAGAAGGGAGGAAAAGATAGAGAGAGACAGGGTACAAGCCACTAGGTGGTGAAGGAGGATAAAGGGGAAGCAAGAAAAGTAAGTACTAACAAGTTTCCCTCTACCCCAGCCAGTAGCTGTCCAGGCAAGGTCTTTTTTTAAAATATATTTTTCTTAAAGAAGTTTCTGCTGGCAGTATTTGCTGTGTCAAAGTAGAAAAGAGCTTGAGGAGAACATACAGACAATGTTCTTTTTTGACAGTCTTTCCCAAATAGAAGAGGGGAGGAATATATTTGAAGTATATGGTAAATGTAGCACGTAGAAAGGATTTGAATGTATTGATAAGAAACCACAAATGAGGTTTCCTCCAGAATTAAGTTTATAATGTTACAGTCTTTTTGCTGCTGGCTTCACTATGCATGAGCTACAAAAATGTAAAAATCTTTGTGTAAGATTCATTATATTGAAATAAATATAGTTAGCCAGATGGCTTACTACTGATTTTAGATGATTGGCATGCTTTAACTATCATCATGCTTTAGATGTCTAATTTGCCTTTCTGTAAATTAAATTTGTTTTTCTGAATGGAGTTGATGTGTCAGAATTACATATTTTCTTTTTAATTCTTTAACGTGAACTATTTAAAACTGAAAGCTTACCATTAAGCTCACAACATCACCATAGTTCTGTTCATATAGAAATCTGACTTAATTATTACTATGGCAGCAACAATGTTGAGTCAAACAAATTAGATTTTTTAAAAAACATATCTTAAATAGTATCATGAGACTGGCAAGACTGGAACACCTACATTTTCTTTAATTTAAAGGAAAATGCACAAATATAGACCAGCCTTTGGTAGAAAACAATTTGTCCATATCTGCAAATCCAGATTCTCAGATCTTTAGAATTGTGAACAGCCTTCAATATTATCTAGTAACCACCCCACCCACCACCACCAAACACACATTTAGGTCACCATTTTACAACTAAGGGAACAGGGATCTGGAGAGTAGGCATAATCTTTTGAAGGCCACACAGCTAATCTGTTGATTTCTCCAGTTTTCTTTTCACTACACCCACACTGTTTTTAGTGGAGTGCTTTGGAGACAAAAGTGTAATCTAAGTAATAAAGGGAATAACGAGTTGTAATTTTTCATAATTATGTGATAAAAAGAAAATTCTTTGTGTTTTAAAATATAGTGGTACTGGAAATGGAGATAGTGGTATTGCATTCAAACCAGGTCGGAGAGTGAAATGCAACTGCAGGGGGCTTCCAACAAGAAAACAAATACTAGTTTGAATTGTGAAAAACATTGGATTTGAAAAATGTTTGTAATATTCATTGGTTGGAGTATAAGGTTCTCTTTGTAAGGATATCTTTAAAATGTGTTGATATATTTAATTTACAATTAAATACAATTGGTTTATAATTAAATTCATAAATTAATGTAACGGCATTAATAAATTTTATTTAATCATCTGGATACTACCCTTCTTCTTGGGGCTTGGTCTGTGCCATCAATCCAGATTTAAAACACTGGGGAGTTTGTTTCTGAGATGATAAAATGGAAACAGTACTTTTTGTGTCCTAAAAGAAACAGCAACTTTTCTTTCTCCTGAAGAAGCTGAATTATTAGCAACAGTAGATTGCCCTCCAGCTGTGTTCATGTCAATGATGTATAATTGAAAAAGAAAACACTGGTGTGGAAGAATGAGAGATATGATAAATGAGTTTATAGTAGGGAAAATCTCTTAGATAGATTTCTTTGTAATTCTTGTTTTTTATTATATATCAGAATTGGCCATGAGCAATTCTGTTTTACTTAGGCCCATTTTTCATTATACAAACTCAACTCAAACACAATGATATCCAGTAAGCCTAAAGTATGTCAGAAATGAAAATAATAATAGACTGAAAATCTTGCTAGTATTAGTGCTCAAAATATCCATTGTAGACATAAGAATCCTATAGAAATTCATATAGTATCACAGAAGTGGTACTATATTTTTATTGACTCTCCTTGGAGTACTGGAAAAGAGAGCATCTTGTTGCTCTGTTTCGTCTTTGCTCTCTCTAATTCTCCAGTCAGGTACCCTTCATGTAACTTCTTTTATTCTTCTTTGACCCTCAGTTTCTCTTGCCTCCTTTTTCTCAACATGAATTTTCAAATAATAATAACTAATTGATGGGAGGGATGTCTTCAAAAGAATGCCCATGCCATATTTGAATCCTAGTTTACTTGGCATGTTTACAAAACAAATTGTTGGATCTGTGCATTTAGATCAGACATGGCACTTTATGATTTGTTTCTCTTTCCCTTATTTCTTAAAACGAGAGGGAGTGATAGAGTATCTTACTTATTGTATAGAAGTCTTAAATCACAGAATTAATGTCTGTTGGGTATGAGTACAACTAATTTTTAAAGGCAGATGATAGGACCGCAGAGATAGAGGTGGTCTAGCTCTCCCATATTATAAATGAGGACACTGAAGTTAAATGACTTTCCCAAATTTACGTAGGCAGTAAGCATCAGAGTTAGTATTTGAACTGGGGCCCTCTGATGTGGATTGCTGAGCCTGGAGTCAGAAAGACTTCCACTTCCTGACTTCAGATCTGACCTCAGACACTAACTAGCTGTGCGATTCTGGGCAAGTCACTTAACCCTGTTTGCCTCAGTTTCCTTATTTGTAAAATGAGCTGAAGAAGTGGCAAACCACTCCAGTATCTTTGCCAAGAAAACCCCAAATGGAATCACAGAGTCAGACATGACTGAAAAAAAAAAAACTGAAGAACAAAACCTTTGACTCTAGAGCCAATACTCTTTGGACTGTACCATTCTGCCTCCAAGACATTGTTAATGTGCAAATACAATGCCTTCAGGTTTGGTAACTAGAATGGAGTAGGTGAGCACAGTAGGAAGAAATATGTAAGGCCCTTTATGAAGTCTGTGGTTGAGGACATAGAGAAACCCGATCTTGAGGGTTTTCGTATAATTAAACTTCATGCATGATTCATTTGAAGTTTTGATCAAATAGACTATTTCTGTAGATTTCACTTTGCAACATTATGTTCAGAAGAACTGTAACAATAAGTGATTGTCTCTGTTACAATTACATGTTATTCAAAGAGGATCTATTAATATGGTTCCTGAAATGAATGGATTTTCAGTAGGCTGAGTATTTGGGTCCACACTGATACATCAAGCAGACACTCCATAGGAAGTAGGGGAAAAAAGTCAGAAAGTATGCAAATTAGTTACATACTGACTGATGTGTCCTCAGTTTGAGTTTTCTTATCTGTAAAATGGGAGACTGGGACCGGATGACCTTGATGTTCCCATCTAACTATAAATTTCTGATCCTCTGAATGATTTGTAACATTACATTCATCAAAATGGCCAGATATATATTTAGCACAGCTTCTTCATTTCAAGAAAAGTTGTTGTTTTTGTTGCTGCTGATGCTGTCATTGTTCAGTTTTGTCTGACTCTGTGACCCCATTTGTTTATTGGTTTTGTTTTTGGCAAAGATACTAGAGTGCTTTGCCATTTCCTTCTCCAGTTCATGTTACAGATGGAAAAACCGAGGCAAACAGGATTGCCTGGGGCCACACAACTAGTAAGTATCTGAGACTAGATTTGAACTCAGAGAGATGATTCTCCTGACTCCAGACCCAGCATTCTATCCACTGTACCACCCAGCTGCCTTCAAGAAAAATGGGAGGTTGAAATAGATGGTGCCTAAGGTTCCTTTCAGCTCTAGTTTTCTAAGAGAACCCATTTCCACAGGTACAACTCTTTCCTTTATGCTAATGACCAAAATCATTATCTTTTGTCTTTTGCCTCAGTTCCAGCAGTGCTTTGGACTTCCCATGTCTCATTTTGCCTTGTATCATAGCTATTTGTGTCCATATTTTATTGACCTCATTGGATTGTAAACACCTCAAGGGCAAGGATATAATTCTGTTCCTCTATAGCACCCAATGTTCTGTTTTTCAGATAATGGGTACTCAGTTAGCATTTGTTGAATGAATTAATTTCCTGACACAACTTTTATCTGTCATCCTGCAAACTCATGTTCTGTGTGAAGAACTTATTAGCCGTATGAAGAAAAAAGGAAGCAAGGAACCTCTCCATAAAGCAAGGTTATGCCATAACGGGTATAGCTTTGATTTGCCTTACTCTCTTCTCTAACCCGGACCACAGAATTTCCGATTACCTTGCATTGACCCATCCTTAGCATAAAGCATCAACACATTCTAGGTAGATTCTTACATGCATTTATGTGAATCTGTTTGCCCTGGTACAAGATTTAAAGGTTCACAACTTTGGGGGAGTTTAGACCTAAATCTTCATAGCCCTACCTGTAATTCGTAATACTAAAACTCATTCTAAACCTCAAGTTGTTAATTTCCCATTTCCTCTTTCCTGTCATTCCTCTTAACCCTGACCTTGAGAGCAACTAGTTTAGGATGGAGAAGAATAACAGTTTATTTCTCAGCCTTGTCCAGTGCCTCACTCGGGCAGTGATTTGTGTCAGATTAAATCACATTTCAAATGTGAACTTAAGCTTCTTAGGAAAATGAGAGTGTAGCATTTAACGATTCCAAAGGGGATACAGAATGACTAGATTTTTATCACAGGATACAGGAATGGAATGCCATTAAAATTAGATCTTAATTCACCAGTATTCAAACTTGCTCTGAAAAAGTTACTGAACTAATCTTACTTCATGACTTTAAATAATCATAAATTTATTTATTATTACCACCGCTAGAAGCTGCTAGGTGGTGTAGTATGTAGACTGCTGGACTTGGCATCAGGGAGACCTGAGTTAGAATCCTGCTTTTGACATTTCCTAGGTTATAAAAGTTACTAAACTTCTTCCTGCATTAGTTATCTTTAAAATGGGGATAATAATAGTACCTATCTCCCAGTGTTATTGTAGGGATAAAATGAGATAATATGTAAAGCACTTTTCAAGCCTTAAAGCACTCTAAAATTTTAGCTATCACTTTGATGAAGTAATTACACGTTTATTAACCCTGTTAAATGAATGCTTCATTCAGCCTATGGCTAGAGCATTGGGCTAGATGCAAAAGGATGAAATTCAGTGGAGATACGTTTAAACATTTACATCTGCATTTGAAAAAATTAGCTTCACAAGCACAGACTAGGAGAATCATAGAAAGCAGCTTGCTTAAAAGGGATCTTAAGTGGATTGTAAACCCAATATGAGTCACCAGTGATAGGACAGCTAAATGGGCTACACTAAGAAAGGCAAAACTTTGAGGAATATTAAGGTCATAGCATAAACAGATTTGGTGATGAGAGATATCTCTGAGGTCATCTAATATAATCCATTTATTTTACAATTGAGGAAACTGAGGCAAAGGGTTGTTGCTTGCTTGTGGCTATATAGATAGGAAGCAACTGAGGCAAAATTTGAATCCAAGTCCCCTGGTTCCAAGAATCACACTTTTTCCACTCTCCTATTGAGTCTGCCTTGTTCGGATCACATCTGGAATTTTGCATTTAGTTCTGATGGGCTGGAGAATGTCTAGAGGAAGGCAACCAGGAGAACAAAGGGCTGTGAGTCCAAGTGATATGAAACCCACAAAGTGAAATCTACAGAAACAGTCTATTAGATGAAAAACTAAAGAAGTGAATTTTGCATGATTTAAATGACAGAAATATATTGGTTGAAAAATGGAGGGTATTTAGCCTAGAGAAAAGTCAGAGCAAAGGGATTTAATAACGGTCTTTATGTATTTGAAGGGCCATTATGCAGAAGGATTAGGCTTTGTTTGGCTCCCAAGAGCAGAACAAGGAGCAATGTGTAGAAACCGCAAAGAAGCACACTTTGAATTTATATCATGAAAAACGTCCTAATGAATAGAACAGCTCCAAAAGGTGGTAGTTTTCCTCAGTGGGCAGCCTAATGACCACTTGTCAGAAGTCATAGTAAAGATTCCACTTGGATATGGACTAGATGGTTGTTGAGGCTCCTTGCAACTCTCAGATTTTGTGCTATGAGTACTTAAAATTTAAATACATTGTTTCTGGACATAGATCATTAATTTTGCCATTATGAACTTATCATCCATATGAGAATTGTTTTTGGTTTTCAATTCTAACATGTATAAATACTTTCCTTAGGGGTCTCATCCAGGAGATTAAAACTGAGGCCAAAAGGAGTGCTCCTGTAAGATCATCAAGATTTGAGGCTAGCCACAATGGGTACATGTTTATATGTCTTAGGAAGGCAGACTTTTGTTCTGGCACTTAGCTTCATTTTTTAACGTCAAAAAGGAACTTGTAACCAAGGTCATCCTCAGCACCCCATAGAGCACGTGTGTGTGTGTGTGTGTGTGTGTGTGTGTGTGTGTGTGTGTGTGTTGTTTAGTAGAGTCCCTAAAATGGGGTTGGGAACAAACTCATACTCAGGAGTTTAGCTGGTATTACCAGGAATTTTCTCTCTGCAAAGTCAGATAGTTGTCAGGGATTATAGAATTTGAATCAGCACAACACAATCGAGGACAGAAAGTGAAAATATTTAATCTTAGTCTGGGAAATTCTGTTGGTTCCCCTGGCTGGGTTGGCTATTCACTTTACAAATGTGCCTGCTCTTGGTAGGTCTGTAGAGAGGCTTTCTAGCCATTGTACCTCAGGAGATCAGAGCAGAGAACAGGTGATGGATCTTAAGAGTTGAAACCCAACATCAAGGAGACAATGAGACTAGCAGAGACACTCGACAGAGGCAACAACAGGATTAGTACACAGCAGCAGTGGCCAATGTTGAACAGAAGTGAGGCAAAGGTTAGTGGAACCATAATGGCTGAAGGAGAGCAGTGTGATTACATCACCAGAGGATACTTCCAACTCTGCAGGGTCAGAAGCATGATTTGCCCCAACACACACACTCCCTAGCCACCAACGTTCATGGTGTGTGCCTTTTCATGCATGTTCCCTGGTCATATATGATTACCTTTTCTCAACTCATAGCATAGCAACACATGGGAGAGTATAAGCCATTTGTGCACTGAGGGAAGGCTATTTTCTTGGTATACAATTCATATGCTATTTGATTGAAAGATGTTTTTGTTTTGAATTAATGTGTCGTCAATGGGAACTTGTGAGTTATGGTATTGAATGAGTGCTTTGAACCTGAGTTAGCTTCTCCAGGGGTCGAAGCATGAGGAAATAATACTATAGATACTACATTGAAATATGAAACATATATTTATGCCTTATTGACTAGTGCAAAGAACACAAGACTGGAGTCAGAAAGTCTTAGTATAAGTCCAGACTCAGCATCCTTAATATTGGTGTTATTTTGGCAAAACATTTATTCTTTTTTAGTCTTAGTTGCTTCATCTGTAAAACTACGGGCTCAGTTTGATTCAGCAAACATCTCTCAAGTACATACCTTGTTCAAGGCACTGAGCAAGGTACTTGGGATACAAATACAAATGGCATAGTCCTGTCCCTTAAGGAACTTACATTCTAATGGGTTCTACTGGATCAGTGATTCCCAACTATCAGCTCATGAACTGGCACTAGTCTGTGGCAAAAGTGTACTACCAAATGCCTTTAGTACATTAAACATGACATGGAGTGAGACATACACACACGCACACAGACAGAGACAGAGAGAGACACACACACACAGAGACAGAGAGACAAAGAGAGAGACAGACACACAAAGAGACAGAGCCAGACAGACACAGAGACAGAGAGGGTCATAGAGACAGAGAGTGAGAGACATAAATAGACAGAGTCAGACACATACACACAGACAGCTACAGAGACATAAAGAGACAGAGTCAAAAAGACACAAACAGAAAGGGATAGACACACACACACACACACACAGAAAGAGAGAGAGAGAGAGTTTCGTCTTTCTCCCTGCTTCCTGATGCTACAACACATTCCATTTCTTCTGCTCAGCTCTGTTGGTCTCTGATACCTATTTAATGAGTAATGTAGAACTGAGTGGTGAGCCTGCTAAAGGAAGGACACTATAGGTAAGAATTTAGACATTTGTAAACACAGTAAATTTAGAGTCAGAAGACTTGGGTTTGAGCCCCAGTTCTTAAACTACAAATGTTATTGAATGAGATTTATTGAGGATGTGTCAATGTTCATGTTGTAGCAGCCTGACACAGGACATAGAATATTGGTTTTGGATTTGGAAGACAAACGTTCAAATCTTAGCTGCGCTACTTGCTAGTATGTGAACTTGGGCCAGTTGGTCACCAAGCATTTCTTCAGCACCTATTATGTGCCAGGCATTGTGCTAACCACTGGGGATAGAAAGAAAGACAGTAGACAAGTGCCTCCTCTCAAGGACCTCACAACCTAGAGAAGACAACATGAAAACAACCATGGGAGAACAAGATACATGCAGGATAAATTGGAGATAATCAACAGAGAAAAGGCACTGGAGTGAAGAGGGATTGGGAAAGGCTTCCTGTAGAAGATGAGATTTTAGCTGAAACTTGAAGGAAGCCAGGAAAGCCAGGAGGAGATGAGAAGGAAGAATGTTATAGGCGTGGGGGGGAAGGGGGAGGCAGGCCATGAAAATACCTGGAATCGGGTGGTGGTATACCTTGTTTCTGGAACAGCAAGGGAGCCATTGTTATTGGACTGCTGAGTAGGTCAGGGATGTAAAATATAAGATGGCTGGAAATATTGGAAGGAACAGGTTGTGAAAGGCCTTGAATGCCAAACATAGGATTTTTTATTTGATCATAGAGGTGATAACAGCTAGCGAAGTTTACTGACTAGATGTGACCTGGTCAGATTTGCTTGGGAAAATTAATTTTTTAAGTTTTCTTATCTATAAAATGGAGGTAATAATACATTAAGTACTTTACAATTTTGTCATGACTATCAAGTGAGATAGTGTATATTTAGAGGTTATGCATTCCTCCTACAACTTATGTGCATTATTAAGGAGCTCCTTGTATACTCACAGTAGTTTCCTAGTCCTTATGAGAAGGTCTCTTGCCAGGTATTCATCATTTGACTATTATAGGCAGTGGTACAGAAAATTTAAAAAATACTTTTCTTTCACATGTTTGAATCAGTTTTTACTTCCATTCCACTTCTTTTACTTCCCAAATTCCTTTCTTTAACTAGAAGATGCAATGACAATTACTGTCCACATGGAATCCCTCAATTTCCCATGAGGGTATTAGAAATACATTTCAATTTTGTTGTTTCTTCAAAATTATTTTCATTCATTTCCCCACAATTAATACAAGCAGGTCATGGTCAATAGCTTTGACAATGCTACAGAAATTTTCCTTCCTGTCTAGAATATGTGCTGTAGGAAGACAGGCATCTTATTCTCATCTTGCTCAAATTGAGGTGATTTTTAGATTGAAAGTCCATCTCCAAGGGTGCCCCTGTAAGCCCAGGACCTGTGTTCAGAGGTTCTTCCCTTCTCAAAGCCACACTGGTATATGAATTCCACTTCCCACTCTCACTGGAACTCACTTGCTGCACGCTTTCAGTTAGTAAATCATCTTAGTCATGCCCACCCACAACAAAACGAAATGTTTATTCTGCTCTGTGTCTTCCCATCTTTGAGAAGTTCCTGCTTACAGTGCTAGAAGCCTTGCATGCCTTGGTAAGGGATACTTGACAAAAGTAATTGGTATTTTGCTTATAAAGCAAATTCTTCTCTAGAGAGATTTTTTTTTAGTGACTGTAAAAACTGGTGAAATTGACTCATCTTCTTGGAAGCAAATATGCATGTTAAAGAAAATAGACACATGATAGTAGACCTAATTCAACTTTATGGAACTGGTGTCAGAAGCATACATCCGTTTGGCAAGAAATGTATATAAAGTCACATACAACATTTATTCACCCAGAAAGGAAGTCATTATGACTACTTAAATGGTAGAAGAGATAATTTGTTGAGGAACCAATGAAATGCTGACTTTAGAGGTGGGATGCTTAGCATCTCCAACTCTGCCA
This sequence comes from Phalanger gymnotis, assembly GCA_028646595.1. Classification (NCBI taxonomy): domain Eukaryota; kingdom Metazoa; phylum Chordata; class Mammalia; order Diprotodontia; family Phalangeridae; genus Phalanger; species Phalanger gymnotis. The sequence goes on along the minus strand of CM053627.1, from coordinate 96,906,128 downwards.
GATTGGCAGGATAGCTGAGGTATAGTCACCCTTTTTTGGTTCCAGTGATGAGTTTCTGCTCAGAACAGCTGTCCAAAGGGAGAAGAATGTTGACATCACCATTATACCAGTTTATATAATTTTTTGGTTAATACCTATCATTCCTGAAAATGTTCTGTGCACTTTGTAGAGAGATTAGCAGATGTGTTTTTCTAAAGAATGATACTAAAGCCATTTAAAAGGTTAGTAAGAAAGAGAAGTATTTGAAGAAGTAAAAGAAAGACCAAAGAGCAAGATCTTTTTTTTTTTTTAACAGATAATAGAAATGGGACTACGATATTTTCATTTTCTCATCTAAGGCCCTTTCAAACTCAAACTATTACTTTCGCTGTTGAACCATCTTCCAAGGTCTTGAGAAGGCTAAAATTTTAATAGTTAAATTCTTTGAGTAGGGTGGTTAGGTTGTACAAGTGGATAGAACACTGGGCTTGGAATCAGGAAGACTCATCTTCCTGAGTTCAAATCTGACCTCAGATAGTTACTAGATGTGTGACCTTGGGCAAGTCATTTAACTCTGTATGCCTCAGTTTCCTTATCTGTAAAATGAACTGGAGAAGGAAATGGAAAACCACTCTAGTATCTTTGCCAAGAAAACCCCAGATGGAGTCATTGAGAGTTGTGGACATCATCATCATCTTTGATTTGTGAAGTTAAATGAATTTTAGCAATTTAACTGCTTCAAAAGCTTTTTTTCCACATCTACCAAATATGGTGATAGAGAGAAACCTTTCTCTGTCTGCTTCTCTGTCCCCTTCTCTGCAATTTATAGTCTTAGAGAGTCATGTGGAGCAGGGCTGTCCAAAATACGGCCCATGGGCCGTATGCGGCCTGCAGTGTGATTTTATGCAGCCAGCCTGTGGGTTTTAATTTTCACAAGTGAAAAAATAAAATAATAATTTGAATGGAATGCGTATTAGATTTTTTTAATTCCATCACTAATAAATAATCTCATCGATGTTAATTTTCTTTGGCATTTTTAAGCAGTATTACGGATGGAACACATTGCATGGAATTTTCGATTGATCTGTGGGAAGCGTCCGTCTATATGATACAGACTAGTCAGTATGCATCTACCTTTATACTGTTGTATTGTTGCTTTGTTGTTTTGTGTTTGCTTTTGTGCTTCGCACCTTCACCGGTCATATTGATGATGTGTGCCTCCCAGTTTCTATTAATGTACTGCATTTTTTATTCTGGGTGCAGCCCTTGAATAATTATTTTATTTTAATGCAGCCCTAAGATAACCTAAGATTGGACAGCCCTGATCTAGAGCACTGAGAGGTGATAAACTCATCCAGTAACACACAAATACTATGAATCAGAAGCAGGAAATGAGCCTACGTGTTCTTAGCTCCAAGGGTGATCCACTCTCTTATATTCCAGAAAGGTAGGCACTGTTTTCTACTGCTGATGTCTAAATACATTTTGGATCATTACATAGTGCAAAGAATATGTTTCTGTTGATGGCTAGAGTTTTAGTGTATACGGTATGTGTTTAGATATGTTGTTAGGTGTTTCCTAGCTTGGCAGAAACTCTAGGTTGGCTGAAAACTACTTCTGGATGCTGTGTAAGCTAGCAGGCTTCAAGTTTCATTTATATTGTGGCAGAATAGGATATCTTTTTTTTATTATTATTTAATATATTTAGTTTTCAGCGTTGATTTTCACAGGAGTTTGAATTACAAATTTTCTCCCCATTTCTACCCTCCCCCCACTCCAAGATGGCGTATATTCTGGTTGTCCTTTTCCCCAGTCAGCCCTCCCTTCTGTCACCCCACTCCCCCCTCATCCCCTTTTCCCTCTCTTTCTTGTAGGGCAAGATAAATTTCTATGCCCCATTGACTATCTTATTTTCTAGCTGCATGCAAAAACTTTTTTGTTTTTGTTTTTGAACATCTATTTTTTAAAACTTTGAGTTCCAAATTCTCTCCCCTCTTCCCTT
>CM053627.1:96848710-96903647 GCA_028646595.1 Phalanger gymnotis | reverse complement strand
AGGGAAGTTCTCCTTGATAATTTCTTGAAAGATGATATCTAGGTTCTTTTTTGATCATGGCTTTCAGGTAGTCCAATAATTTTTAAATTCTCTCTCCTGGATCTATTTTCCAGGTCAGTAGTTTTTCCAATGAGATATTTCACATTGTCTTCCATTTTTTTCATTCCTTTGCTTCTGTTTGATAATATCTTGATTTCTCATCAAGTCACTAGCTTCTACTTGCTCCAGTCTAATTTTTAAGGTAGTATTTTCTTCTGTGGTCTTTTGGACTTCCTTTTCCATTTGGCTAATTCTGGCTTTCAAGGCATTCTTCTCCTCATTGGCTTTTTGGAGCTCTTTTGCCATTTGAGTTAGTCTATTTTTTAAGGTATTGTTTTCTTCAGTATGTTTTTGGGTCTCCTTTAGCAAGTCACTGCCTTGTTTTTCATGATTTTCTTCATCAATCTCATTTCTCTTCTCAATTTTTCCTCTACTTCTCTAACTTTTCCAAATCCTTTTTGAGCTCTTCCATGGCCTGAGACCAATTCATGTTTTTCTTGGAGGCTTTTGTTGTAGGCTCTTTGACTTTGTTGACTTCTTCTGGCTCTATGTTTTGGTCTTCTTTGTCACCAAAGAAGGATTCCAGAGTCTGAGACTGAATCTGGGTGCATTTTCACTGCCTGGCCATGTTCCCAGCCAACTCACTTGACCCTTGAGTTTTTCGGCGGTGTATGACTGCTTGTAGACTGAAGAGTTCTATGTTCCAAGCCTGGGGGGATGCGCCAGTTCTGCCACACAGAATAGGATATCTTGCCAGATATATGTACAGATTGGTTTCTCCCTCATTTCTGGCTTCCTGATCAGAATGATTGGTTACTTTAACATATTTTCATAACTTATATTTTTCATTCTCGTAAAGCGTACCACTCACAATTTTGCTCCAGTCAGAATTAAAGGAATATTGAAATATATGTTTTCTTATTGCTTTCATATTCTTACCTTTCTTCTTAGTCTCACCTCTCATCTTTTCTTTCCCCTGGGTTTCTCTGATCAATCTGTCTCTGGCTGTTACTGAATTTGTAGAGGGGAATTTCTTAATTCCAGTGCGCTTTACTTTGTGTGACATGTTTGTTTATTAAAAGTCGTGTATGAATATGTTTTTGTGGATTGAATCTGATTTGGCTACTGACACATTTTAGTTCGAGAGATACTTAATCTTCATTTATGACTAAGCGTTAACTTCCAGTGACTCACTTCAAAATAGCTTCTGCATCTCAGTCTTGGGTAAAATTATAAACAAATCCTTAAATATATAAGGTCTCCTGCAGGAATCTTGTTAGTTACCCTCTAATTTATCTGCATAGTTTAGAATTTGATATATCCATAAAAACAGAAGCACTTTTGATAGGATGTTTGGCATATTGTCTAAAATAGAAGTATTTATATTATTAGTCTAAAAGTATCATGTGATCATATACTTAGAGCTGGTAGGACTGCTAGAGAACATCCAGTCCAAGGTACTCTTTACAAACCTTAAAATGCTATATCAATGTATGTTGTTGTTGTCTTTTACTGTTTCTATCATTAATGAAGATATTGAAGCCCAAAGGTGCGAAGTGTCTGGCCGAAGGCCCTTCAGGTACTAAGCAATAGAGTTACATTTCCAGTACTCTTTCTACTGAATCAGAGCATGATTATTCAGTAGGATTCCTTGACTACCATTTTGAAATGTACATGACTTTGATGTCTGAATGCAAACTCACAGATTTTGACTTAGTGAGAGTATATGACCCCATTTAAAGTCAAACTAAAAACATCAAAAACCTAGCAAATGAAAAAGTAGCAAAAAGTCAATTCTAATAAGGAGAATAAATAACCTCTCTTAATAGCCAACCTCCAATGCATTCCAACTGCCATCACTATAGTTCAGAACCATGTTACTTCTTGCTCCTACTATTGCGATTTCCTTCTAACTTCTCCTTGCTTCCTATCTTCACCTCCAAATCCTTCTGCACACTACAACAAGATTAATTTACATAAAGCATATCTTATATTGCTCAAAAACCATAAACAATCCCTCATTTTCTACCGATGTATAAACTAATTAAGTAAGCATTCAAGGCACTCAGTGCTCTCTCTGCCTCCATCTAACTTTATAACCTTATCTCCAAGTTCTGTATTATTCATCACTCTATGTAGAAGCCAAAATGCCTTTTTTTAATGGACACAATCTGTAACATCCTTTTTGTTACAGACACAATCCGTAACATCCTTTACCTCATTTCCACCTGTCTATTTTCTAATCATCCTTTTAATGTCTTAAATTCTACTGCCCACTTTCATGAAGTCTTCTGTTATCTCCCCAGGAAAAAGTAATTTCTCCTTCTTGGAACTTCCTTAATAAATTTTTTTTCTCATACTTAGTTGTCATCAGACTTGCATTATAGTTGCCGGTATAGGGTTCTTATTTTATCTGACAGATTGTAAGCTGCCTAAGGGCAAGGCCTACTTCTTATTAAGCTTTGGTTTCCTATACTGCTTGCCACACAGTCCTGCATGAGTTTGATTATCAGTGTTTGTGGAATGAATGAATGAATCTATAATAAAAATATATCAGCTGAAATATTCAATTGGCTCTCCAGATGTGTGGTTTTTTTCAAATACTAAGAATATTCCTCTACTATTTTTCTAGACAGTGTAAAAAATCTTTAGCTAGCCAATTCTGATAGATAATTAATTACCAAGTGTAAATAACATTCAGACCAGTAGATAATCTTTTTTCTATATAGACAATGAATAATTCATTTGCACGTTAAAAATACCCAGTATACCACTTAAATTTATTAAGCCAAGCAATATTTTCAAAAATTCACTTCCAAATGACTTAGATGGGATTCTCAAGTGGTCTTTATTTATGTGGAAAAAAATCCTTATATGTAGCTACTTAAATTTTCTAATTTTAATTATTTCTTCAAATGTTTCAAAAGTCCCTCCTATGAACATTTGAAATCTTTATCATAGGGGATTTCTGAATCCCTTCAGAGTCCTGAAGACATGAATTCAAATCCCTCCTTGGATACCTACTATAACTGTGTCCCATGGTCAATTCATTTAACATCTTTTTCAGTTTCCTCATATGTAACATGAGAGTACTAACAGTGCCTACCTCATAGAATTTTTCTGAAGATCAAATAAGATAGGCAAATATGTTATAATGTATAATATATTATATATGTTTATATAATAAGAAATAATATAATAAATATATAATAATAGGTGATAATAATATATGTTCATATATGTATGTATATATATAATAGGTGAAACACATTAAGAATCTTACCATGCTACATAGATGCTAGCTATTATTATTTAAGATTGGGAAAATTTTCAGGAGTACCATTAATAATTTTGTAAAGTCATTTTATGTAAGTCATCGTAAAGTCACTGATATGTCAGCTCAATTACTTAGCTTCAGTTTCTGAGAGACTGTTAGAGCCTAGAGTAAATCAAGATTCTTATTCTGGGATTATTATTTTGTTTTAAATATGTATTTGAAATTAGTAAGGTTCTAAGAAAAGCTGATTTAGACCAGGAGACTTCAATCACTTAAAACAAATGAGAGAATTCTGAAAAGCCTTCCTAATTCTACTTATACTCATATTGTACAGCTAGACTGGACCTTGGAGTCTCAGTCCCTATATTTTACAGTTGAAGAAACAGAAAGCAAGTGACTTGCCCAAGATCATACACCTGTTTTATGGGCAAGGCTGGACTAGAACCCAGGTATCCTGACTCCTGGTCTAGAACTCTATCTATATCAGTATACTGTCTTCATTCTTTCTTCTTTCTAGTTCCATATGGATATCCATATCTCCCTAACTTAATAAGATATTTTGAAAGAGGTATTTTGGAATCCCTTGTCAGAGAGTAGTGTCCTTACATGTCCTGCTTAAGACACAGTTGGACATTTTGTATGCTTCTTGTATTGTCAGAATAGTTAGCTCTTATGGCTTCATAGCCAATACAAATAATACATAGCCTGTTTTTTTTTCCTTCTTTTCTTTTTTTGCACTCTCACCTCTAACTCTCCCAAACTATTTATTCTGATGTATAAAAAGGATACTATACTTTAAAAATTGATCTTTTCATGTGAAAACCAAAATGATTAAGAAAATAAGGTATTTTCCTAGTATTGTCATAGCTGTTAAAATCAAAGGAAGTATTTTATTTCATCTTTTCTCATAAATCTGACCTTGCTGATACAAATCCATATCCTAGTATTTGTATGTAGGGAGTTTAAGGGAGCACTCTTAAGCTCGCCTTTGTTCTGAATTGTAATTTATTGGCACGTTTATTTGTGCCTAGAACTAGAGGGGAAAAACATTCCTTTTAGTGCATTGGTTCTTAACCTGGAGCCCATTAACTTAAAATTTTTTTTGATAATTATATTTTAATATGATTGGTTTAGTTTGTAATCCATTTTGTGATATTTTATTTTCATTTGTAATTCATTAATATTATATTTTATGCTTTTAGAAACATTATTCTGAAAAGTGGTTCATAGGCTCCAACGTACTGCCAAAGGTCAATCAATCAGTCAGTCAATAAACATTAAGCACTTACTACGTGCCACGCACTGTCTTAAATATTGGGGATAAAAATACCAATAAAAACAGAGACAGTCCCTGCCTTCAGGGAGCTGACAGTCAAATGAGGAAAGACAACACACGAAGGAAAGCTGAAAAGGGTTTGGTGGAGAAGGTTCCCAGTGCAGGAGCATGATGGAGAATTCCAGAGAAGTTCAAAAGCAGTTTAGCTGGTAAGAAATGGGGAGAAAAACTATGCTGAGCCCCTTCTTTGAATAAAGGCCCTAGAACCCCTGGTCCTACCCTCCAATCAATAAAGGTTAGGAATTCTTATTTTGTAAGAATATGTTTTAAAGGCCAACCAGAATCTATAAACTACTCCACAGAGAAAAAGGAAATTGGCTTGATTCTAGCTGGAGTGCTATACTGTATTTATCAAATATACCATATCAAATAGTTGCACATTTTTTTGAATCCTAGAATTTAAAGTTTTTAGAGACTTTGGAAATAATCTAATACGAACTCTTCATTTAGCAAATAAGGAAACTGAGGAAAAGGCAAACTAAGTGATTTAGCTGAGTGATGACAATCAGGACTGTAATCCAAGTCTCCTATGACTACTTAGTACTTAATGTGGTAGTTTCCTAATCTGTAATATCATGTCTTTAGAGACTTTGGAGATATATCTTTCAAGGATTCTTAACACATTTTATGTGTAATGGGCCCCTTTGACAGCCCAGTGAAATGGATGAACTTCTCAGAATAATGTTTGCATAAAAGAAAATATATAATATTACAAAGGAAGCCAATTACATTGGGATATACATATATATTATATATACACACATATATACATATTTATTTTAATTCATGATTCCCACATAACCCTAGATAACCTCATTTTACAAATAAGGAAATTGAGACCCAGAGAGTATAAGTGACTTCCCAAACTAGCATAGGTATGAAATTGCAGGACCAGGTATTAAACACAGGTTTGTTGTCTCTAAATTGATTATTTTTTCCCTTGCAGTGTACTTTCTCCTATGAGATGGTGGAATTAAATAATCTTTCCTCTAGTTCCAAAATATTTCCATTTGCCTCACTTCCCCTAGTTTGTGTGCATCAAATACTAGGTAGGCATAGGCAAGTAACTTAGGACTATCAAATACATGGGTCCAGATGGGGGCTGATTGACTTCTCTCCCAAGTGAAGCTTCTTACTGGGCATGAAAGTCCAGAAGTTTGGTGGTTAACCCTGCAAATATTAAGTGCCTGAATTATTTTTCAAGTAAAAATGAGTTAGTGGGCTATAGAAATAACAAAGAACACATTTCTCTAACTACACTGGAAAAGAAATATTCAGCCTTATCCCCTTGGGTAATACTATGATTGAATCTGGTGGTTTTTTTTTTATTTTTTGCAATACACATAATCTTTTCCTCTTTAAAACCTTAGGAAGTGGAATGTTGAAGTTGTGTACGTGTAACAACAGCCAAATGTCTCAGTATAGTTCCTGGGGTCAAAGAATCTGGCTCAGGGAACACTTCTGAGGGTAAAATAGTGGTGTTTCCAGCAAACTTAGAAGTTGGTGTTTGTGTTTAGGGGGCTGGTGGGTGGGGAAAGCAGTGTTCATCGGCTATTTTGATGGGCAAGTTGTACATAGCATTCATGTGCATGCATATGGCCCCTTTTCTTTATTTTACCTTTGCTAATCAGGGGAGAGTGGTGAATGGGCCGATATCCCTACCCTTGTAAACTACCTCAGTCTCTGCTGGGGGCATTCCATCTCCCTGTTGGTTCTTGTTTTATACCTCTGATTAAGAAGAGGGAAGAGGCTGAATGCTTTCAGTCAACAAGGCTGATTAAACTCATTCACTTGCCTTCATCAGTTCAATATAATGTATACTTTCTCTATAACTGTCCTCTTATCCTTCATTTATGTATTCTAATACAGGCCATCTCCTTGAAACAAACTCCTTCATTTGTGTCCTAAACCAACCCCCACCCCTTTCTGACTCCTGAGGGACCACACTTATTTCCTCCTTCTCTACTGTCTCTCTCACCTCTTTCCTCAAATAAACAGTCTTTCCCTTTTGGGGGTGGGAAGGGAACAATATTCATTTAACTCTTTTGTGTCCCTTTAGCTAATGATGTCTTTAAAAAAAAAACTCAAATGAGTGGACTCTCACTTCACTACCTGCTTTCCTCTTAATTCCTTAACAAGAGGGCTTCTTGCCCTTCCCTTCCTCTTACAAAAACAAAATTCTCAAGTTCCCAAGGACTTCTTAATTTCATTCTCAGTTCTCATTCCCCTCAGTCTTTGACATTTGACATCAGACTATCACCATCATTCTCCCTTCCTTGAAACTTTTCCCTTATTTTCTATGACCCTATATCATCACAACTCTCTCTTCCTATTATATCTCTGTGTCTGTCACTCACTTATTGACTATTGGGTGTTTAATTTTTTTGGCCCCAGCCATACTCAGAGGCTATCTGCCAAGTTGAAGAGGAATCATTGTTTATGTTGCGGGTCTTTGAAGTATTGAAATCTAAGAGTCTGGTCCTTTCTTTATTCTCTTACTACTCCAGTCTAGGTACTTATATCTTCACCTCTCGCTTATTGCAGGTCTTTTATCTGACCTCCCTACTGCCAGTGATTTCCTACACTGACAATAGAGTAATCTTCTTAAAACACTGTACTTGTCATGTGACTCCCTGCTTACAGTAGTTCAATGCCTTTCTTCAGACTAGAGGATCATGTAGAAATCATTGACAAGGAAGCCAAGGCTCTTTATGGTGCTCTCATCTTTATTATTTTTAAAGGATCATAGATTTAGAAGTAGAAGGGACCTTGGAGGCCATCGAGTCTAACACCCTCATTTTGAGAGGTTAAATGATTTGCTCAGGGTCACAACTCTAGGCAGTGTCTAAGGTGGTATTTGAATCTGGGTCTTCCTTCCTCCATGTTCAGTGCCTTTCCCACCACACTACACTTTCCTCACTATCTATATAAGCTCAACTACAAAATGAATATTCGACTCCAGCCAAGCCAGTCCTCACTGTACTGGTCCCGTGCTCATTCCTGCCTCTCTGCCTTTTCTCATGCTGTTTTCTCACTTCCCTTCTCGGTTTCTACCCAAAGCTAGCATTTATATAAACCTTTAAGGTTTGCAAAGCACTTTAGATGTTATTTTGTTTGATTCTCACAACAACCCTCTGAAGGAGTGCTATTATTATTTCCATTTTACAAATGAGGAAACTGAGGCAGACAGAATTTAAATGACTTGCTCTCAATCACATAGCTAATAAGTGTCTGGGGCAGCATCTGAACTCAGGTCTTCCTGATTCCAGGTCCAACATTCTGACTACTACAATTCAAGTCCTATCTCTTTCAGGATGCCTTTCGTGACCACTCTGGTCCAAATGGTTCTTCCTCTGAACTTCTTTAATATTTCTCAGCAGTACCATTCCTTTGGCACATAGTACTACAGATTACTCTTTACCCACCCCATGTGTGTAAGTCTTGCCACCTCAACTAGATTATCTGATCCTCCAGAACAAGGGACTGAATCTTAGCTCTCCTTTAGTAGTATCATAGCACCTAGCACAATGTTAGCTAATCTCAGCAAATAAAAACTAGCTTGAAAAGAAAATACATTTAATTGATTTAATATTCCATGAATGATCGAAAGTGAAAATTAGTTGATATAGTCAGTCAAATGAGGTAACATATGTAAAATACTTTGCAAACCTTAAAGCATTGTTTAAATGCTAGCTATCAATAATTTCCATTTTCAACCTTTGATAGAATGACAGTTCAGTGTATTTTTTATCTAAAGTCTTATGATCAAAAGTCATAGGTAATGATAAGTGAATATTTTTCATTTAATTAGAATGGGAAATCTAAAAGAGCCTTAGTTACATAACAATTAATAAGTGTTGGTCCATTATTTATACACATTCAAAATAATATAGATGCTGTGTCCATTAGGTTCTGGGGAGAAATCAATTTTTTGAAAATTAGAAAAATTCCATCTGCATCTAGTATATAATTTCATTTTCTGCTGTAGTTTGCATTTAAAGTCATGCTTGAATGTCATAGAGATTGGGCTCCTATTTGCTGATATTTCTTTATTCCTTCTTTATTCCTTCCTTCCTTCCTTTCCTTCTCTTTTTCCTTCCTTCCTTCCTTCCTTCCTTCTTTCCTTCCTTCCTTCCTTCCTTCCTTCCTTCCTTCCTTCCTTCCTTCCTTCCTTCCTTTCTTCCTTCCTTCCTTCCTTCCTTCCTTCCTTTTCTCTCTCTATTTCCTACCTTTCTTCCTTCCTTTTCCCCTTTCCATATATTTGAATACAAGTAGTAGAGCAGAAAAAGATTTCATCCTTCCAAGGGGAAAAAATCAAGATCTTATCTTTAAATAACAGAATATTGCTGTTCTAAACTAGAACAGCAGTAAGGTTTATTTCAGATCCTTATGTCCTGGTTTCAAGTAGAAGCATGTCTTCTATGTTTCATTTAGCCATTACATAAATTTCCTTTTCCTTACTTAAATGAGTAGGGATGGGATGTTCTCTTTAAGATTTATTATAGACATTTAGAGCTAAAAGAGGTTCCAGAGGTTACCTAGTCCAGCTCCCTGGTTTTACAGATGAGGAAACTGAAGTAGAGAGTAAAGCAAATTACTTAAATTTGCAAGTGCCAGATCTGGGATTCAGGTCTAGATCTTTTGAAGCAAAATTCAATGGTCTTTCCAGTATGCCATATTGCCTCTGACCATGGTTACAATCTGAAACTGTTGTCCACTAAAAAGGAGATGGTTGATTGAAAAGAAAGTTGTTTTGGTGTAAACTGATTTGGTGTTTGTCCAAATAGGTCTAAGGCTGAATAGAACCAATTTCCCGGATTGTAATCATGTATGTGGCTTCCCTTCCCCAGAGCCTGACTTAGACTAGGAACTGAGAGTAGGGGTAAAGTGGAAGCGCATGGCTCTTTGGATCATTCTCGCATGAGTGAGTAGGCCAGCATTTGTTTGGGTACTACTTATAAACATGTAGTGAGAGATTAGAGGTAAGAGTGACTGCATTTCCAATTCTAGAGATCTAGAAACAGACTTTTACAAGCCAATGGAACTTCTGTAGCCTCAGCCATTATCAGTGCTTTCTACTATGACAGAACCCAGAATGTGCTAGCATTCTTTTATTTATAGGCAGAGCAAATCCTATGGACAGAGAGTGGTCAACTGTCTCCAAAGCATGGGAGGTTTGCAGATAGGCCCCACAGCAGGTTATATGTTGGTTGTCTTAAGGACAAGGCTCATTACTAGAAGACTTGCCATAAGAGCAATGTTATTTTTTCAGCAATAATAACTCATTCCATCATCAGTCCCTGTATCTTTACATAGACAACCCCCATGCCTAGAATGCGCTCCTTTTTGAATTCCAAATCTAACAGTTTCTAGTTTGTGTCAAGGCTCAGTTCCGGTGTCACCTCCTACGTGAAGCCCTTCCTGCTCTTTTCAATGGATGTTAAGTGGCTGAAAACTAGAATTTTAGTGGATGGAACATAGAATCTTAGGGACTTAATAAGAGACTTTGACTAGTAGAATGCTTTCAATTTTGTGTGGAGATTTCTTTGTTCTTTATGTACCTTGTAATTTCTCTGAAATAAATTAAAGCTTGAAAAAATTAACAGTAGGTATAAACGACAGCGCTGAACAGAATGAAGGTGGGTAAAGAGGCTTAAATTCAGGAAAAAGTAGGTTAAGATTGCAGGCATCTGGAAACTTAAAGAAATGAAGAACTGATAAACTGAAGGTTGAGTGTTTTAAGAGACAACTAGATGGCTCAGTGATAGAGTGTTGGGCCTGGAGTCTGGAAGGCCTGAATTCAAATCCAGCCTCAGATGCTTAGAAGCTCTGTGTCCTTGAGTAAGTCACTTAACGTCTGTTTGATCAGTTTCCTCAACTGTAAGATGGGTCCGATAAGAGCAGCTACCTCCCAGGGTTATTATGAGGATTTCAATGAGATAATATTTATGAAATGCTTAGCCCAATGCCTGACACACAGTAGACACTCAGTAAATGCTTAATTTATTTAAGCACCAAAACTTTCCTTTCAGCCATTTGGAACAGAAGTATTTTTAAAAATATATTATGCAATACCCTGCCTTTTTAAGAGGCGCATGTTGAATATAGTTTAACCTTTTCTTGATGATTCAGGATCATTACAAACATTAATTATTGAACTAGGGCTATAATATGCCAACGCCTAAAACTATTTTTAGTCACATTGAATGACCGTCAGATTCCTTTGCTTTTGAATTCTTACATTTCATTTTTATAGGTTCCAGTCTCCTCTCTTCCTGTAAGGCTGCCAACTATTATATTTTAGTATTACTAGTGTGTCTACTTACCTCCTCTTCTAATTTGTTGCTTCTTCTCTGAGCTTGGAAATCTTGTTATTAACCTTGTTGGAGCTGTGTGGAAAATTAGAGCAAAAAAGAACCAAGGATTGTTTGCTGAATAAAAAGCATAAGCTTTTGCACCCAGATTTGGAAAATCACCTTTGACTTTTTGGTTGTTCTTTTTTCTCACTTTCTGCTTCTCAGCCCTAATCATTGTAGCTGGGTGATTCACAGTAACACATTTCTAGGTATCTCAAGTCTTTGTATGCTACTGGATTCCAGCTCCTGGAATCACCACCCTTGGTTCCTTCTATATAATTGCATAGGAGAGCAAATAAGCATGAAATATTATTGTATTTTCCTAAGCTTTCTTCACCTGCCAGAAATTTACACTAAACCTATTTTAAATGCATTTAATAATGGTTTCTCTAGTATTATTGCTGTTCAGGCTTTCCTACTAGCAAATATATAAAACGAGTTCAGAAAAGAATATATTGATTGTGGCCTAAGAAATGGTGGAAGAATGTTGGGATACATCTTAGAAATTTACAGCCAGAAGAGATCACAGACTAATGGAATTTTAGACTTGGAAGTACCCCCACAGGACCTTTAGTACAATTTCTGCTCAAAACATGAATCTCTTCCATAATATCCCTGATATGTGACCTCCTCTCTTTGTTTCATGGGATAGAAAACTGCCCATTCCATTTTTGCACCACTAAATTGTTAAGAAGTTTTCCCTCATATCAAAGCAAAATCTTCCTCTCTATAACCTTCAACCATTGGTTTCAGTTTTACTTTCTGGGGCCAGTACATTGAGATAGTGGACTAAGGTATTAGAAGAGCTTTTTCAAAAAAAATTAAACTATTTTGGACTTTCAAGAACTCAATTCAGTCCAATAAACATTCATTAAGCACCTGCTATGTGCCAGATACTATGCTAGGTCCTGCAAAGCATTCTATTTCAGCTACTTTTAATATTATATATACTTTCTCCAAAGATTTAGCATTTCTACAAGGATCTATCAGTGATTTCCTTGTCTGACGTCTTTCAAAGGTTTAATAGTCACCCTGTTCTTTCTTGTTAAAGATCTGCTAGAGCAGAACAAATTCAAGTTTTGTGTTTATTTACACACTCTATCTATCTATCTATCTATCTATCTATCTATCTATCTATCTATCTATCTATCTATCTATCTATCTATCTAACTATCTATCTATCTATCTCTCCATCTATCTATAATTAACCCCCAGTCATGGGAGTTCTTATTTCTCAAACAGCACTTCCAGTAAAAATATAAGTGAACCTTGATGCAATAGTCAGGGAAAAACTTTGTTTTTCTATTTCTCTCCTCTCAACAATATGACTGGCACTTAGTATCTTCTTGAAATCTGATGATCATTTTCCATATATTAAGATCAAAATGAAGTCATGGAAGCAAATACATTCGCACCAAAAGGAACTTTAAGAGGTCACCTGGTCCAGTCTCTTACCTTCAGTAAAGTACAACGTCATTATTCTCATTTTTCAGATAAAATAACTGAGGTTCAGAATGCTTCAGCATAAGCTGTCAGAGGTGACTTTTAAAGAAAGTGGTGGAGGAATAGGGAAGACTCCTTCCAGGGATGTCTTTACAGTACTCTTTCTGCTACATCCTACTGCATCTCTAATCCCAGAACCCATCTACCCCAGGGCAGTGTTCATCTTTGCTGTTATACCCCCTCTATCTGTACCCACACAGAGTAGCACACACACTGCGTCTTTTTTTTTTTTTTGCTTAGACAGGCATTTTCACCTTTTAGAGACATACTCATTTAACCCCTCTGCCACAGATCTCTAAGTCCAGACCCTAAATGTCTGGACTGTTACAGTACTGACAACTTTTTCAGTGGTTATGAGTATCCTCATAGGACTTCCACTTTTCCTTTTTAACAATTTTTAACTGTACGAAAGAATGTACTTTGTGGAATATTTTTAACCAAAAATGTACTGCTTAAGAATTACTGGAAAATACTTTATTATTACAGAAGCATCAATATATTTCCAATGACTCACCATTTTTCTTGAATAATATGTATTTCAGTTAGTCATTATTTCTTTGGGGAATTAACATAAGGATCAAGTGAGAAACATGAAAAGCCATTATATTATTATATGGGCCTAAGAACCCTGTAAATGAACTCATGTTTAGGGAATTGTGAAACAAATCTCATTTTTGGCACATCTTTTTCTGGGGCCTCCAGAAGCTTTTTTGGATTTATTTCCTGTTTCTCAGCTGTATTCCATGTATGTGAAACCCTTAAATAGCTAAGCTCCAGCTAGGTGAGGTATTTGTGCATTATTATATTTTCTGATGTGTGCTTTATAATTTTGCTTTTCTTTTATTAGCATGTGAATTCTTCTCAAAAATGATAATAATTTTTCTTCTATTACAGTGGGCCATCTCAGAAAATAATGAGTTCCCCGTCAATGGAGATTTTCCACTAGAGCTATACAACCAGTTATGTGGGGGTGCTATACAAAGCATTTTTGCTTAGGGTTAGGTTGGACTTGGTGACCTCTGAGGGCCCTACTATCCCTATGATTCTATTTTTTTTTTAGACTTTTAAGCCAAGAAAGCACACTGGAAAACATGGGTAGTTTCAGAGCAAGGCATAGCCCAAGTTCCTACCTGATATGACTATTGCTTTTGTCAGTGATAGAGTATTTTTCTCCAAATCATTTGTCCATCTATGTGTTTTATTTTTAAAAAGCAAAACTTCCTACTTTTAGTTCTTTTTTTGTTATTGGAGGAAAATAAAATGTATTATTTTTTTCAGGGTTACATTTGTCTACAAGCTATATACTGAATTCCTAATACGTGCAAAACATTGGCAAACGCAAAGGATATACACAGTCTGTTCTCCAGGAGCATATATTTTAGTAAGAGAGATAAGACAAGTACATAAATAACTATACTACAAGGCAGAATATTGTAAATTACATGAAAGATTTAAAAATTAAGTAGGTTTAGTCAGGCAATATGGTATAGTTGGAAGAACTTCAGATTTAGAGTCAGAGGTCCTACAATAAGTCTTAACTTTTTTATTTACTATATGTGTAACTTTGGGCAAGCAACTTGACCTCGGGAGAACCTCAATTTCCTCATCTGAAAAATTGAAGATATTGGATTATGTGATCTCAAAGTAAGATTCCTTCCCTTTCTAATTTCTATGATCCTCTGAGAGGTGATATTTAAGCTTGACTTTAAAGGATAGCCATTAATTTGTCAGGCAGAATTAAAGGGAAGGCTATTACTGGATGGATAGGGATTGAGTAACAAATAACGGATTGGCTCAGATATGAGAAAGGTCTGTTTGCATTTTATTATTGTTGTTGAGTCATTTCAGTCATGTCTGACTCTTTGTGACCCCTCCATCTGAGGTTTTCTTGGCAAAGATACTAGAGTAGCTTGCCATTTCCTTCTCCAACTCATTTTTACAGTGAGGAACTGAAGCAGTTAAGTGACTTGCCTAAGATCACATAGCTAGTAAGTGCCTGAAGCTAGATTTGAATTCAGAAAGCAAGGTTTTCTTGACCTCACCCCCAGCAATCTAGCTACTGTGTCCCTCTAGCTACCTTTGCATGTGGTAAATTATTAATTATCCATTTGGGTTGCATTATAGAGGTTATGTGTACTATGACACTAAATTCCAGTAGACTGGAGGCTGCCTTGAATGACAGACTGAGGGATTTGGAATTTATTTGCTGGGTGATGAGAAAGTACTCAATTGTTTGAAGCAAGCAAGTGCCAATCGAAGTCATACTCTATGAAGATCATCATGGCAGAAGTGTATAGGTGGAGGGAGAAGAGACAGAAAACAAAATGGCCCGAATTAGGAAGGTAGCAGTAGAGATGGAAAAGAACCATACTTGAAGGATGTTTTAGAAGGAATACCAACATGATTTGGCAAATTATTAAATATAAGTGAAGGAAAGAGAGGAGTCCACTGATTTCTTAAGCCTTGGTGATGCGGGGAATGTTGGTCCTGTTAAGCAGGTATAAGGAAGTACGAAAAAAGAGCCAGATTTGAATAAGATAATGGGTTTGGTTTTGGAAAAATGGACTTTTAGCTGCTAGAAGACCATTACAATATTTGGTTCCCCTGATCTACTCTTGCCTTATTGAAGATTTAGTATTAATGGATGTTGTTATTACTGATAAGAGTCTAACTAAGGAATATTTTGGTTTTATTAGTCAGGAAAAAAAACAAAAGCTTTCAAGAAGCTTTCAGGAATTCAGATGTAATCTTTTGCAGTTTTTAATAAGAAGAAGTCTTAAGTCATCTATCTTTTCTACAGTATTTTTCCAAAGAGTATTCTAATTTGGAGTTCTTTATATTAAAAAGAAATTTTTAAATAATTTCCAGCTTCTATCAGGTGACAGAGCTTCAGCTCAACTGCCTTTCAGTTTAGGGAGAAGTACCAAGTTAAGCAAAGAGAACAGTCATTAATGTCTTCTAACAGTGAAGGTCAAAATAGATTATTGAATTTGGACCAATAAAGGTTACCATGAAGTACCTATTCAAAAAGCACTAGCCTGTAGTAATAATAATGATGATAATAATAGCATTTATATAGCACTTTAAAGTCTACAAAGTGTTTTACAAAATTTTCTTGCTTTATCTTTACTACAACCTTAGAAGGTGGGTGCTATTATTATTCCCACTTTACAGATGAGAAAACTGAGGTAGACAGAGGCCAACTGATGTTCCCAGGGAAACAGAGATTGTAAATGTATAAGGCAAGATTTGAACTCAGCTCTTCCAGAATCCAACTCCAAGCGCTCTATCCACTGTGCCACCCAACTGTCCCAGTACCCCCCAATTACAGAGTAATTAGCAGTGCCCCCATGTCTCTTATTTCTCAAAACTAGAGTATTTTTAAAAGGAAAAATTATCAAAGATCTATCCTTTCATAGAACTTTAGAGCTGGAAGAGATTCTGGAAAATAACATATTACAATTTAAGATCATAACCTACTTCTCAATTTCTTGCAATTTACATACTTCAGTTTTTAAAGGATTTGTGATTTCCTCAATATGGGTGCTCTCTGACAGAAATGTAGATCATAGCTTTTCTATACCTTAGAACAGAGGTGTCAAATACTCAACTTTTTGGGACCTAAAACATCCCTGAGTGCAGGCCAAATGAGATTAAAATGTAAATATTTAACAAAATAAATAAAAATATGAAAAAACATACATGACATTACATTTTAGAAACAAGTCAATATGCAGCCACAGGCATCGTCATATAGAGATTAGTGGCCCCCATTTCTATTTGAGTTTGATACCACTGCTTTAGAAGAGTAGATAGGATATTTACATATTTTATATGTATACATATATGTATATATATACACGTACATGTATGTATATATACACATATATAGATGTAATGTGCAACATATTACATATTTGATATAGTGTATTATGATTAATATAATATATAATTATATTATACAAATAATATAAATATAAATAAAATTATATAATAATTATATAACAATATATAACATGTTACACAATAATATATTGAATATAATATAGTATATTATATATTTAATATATTATGTATATTCAATGCCATCTGAGTTAAATTACAAAAAAAATTATTTTGCTGAATTAGAAAAAACAATAAATTCATTTGAAAGAACAAAAAGTTAAGAATATTAAAGGAACTAATGGAAAAATGTAAAGGAAGGAAATTTAGTGGTACCAGCTCTTAAACTATATTATAAGGCAGTAATTATCAAAACTATCTGATATTGGCTAAGAAATAGAAAGCTAGATTAGTGGAACAGAGTAGACATACAATTTACAGCAGCAAATAAATATAATAACATTGTATTTGACAATAGGAAAGACTTGAGATTTTCGGATAATAATTCATTATTTGGTAAAAAAAAAATTGTCAGGAAAACTAGAAAACAGTATGGCAGAAATTGGGTATAGATCAATATCTTATATCATTTACCAAGACAATGTCAAAGTGGATACATAAATTAAATGTAAAGAGAGCTATTGCAAGAAAATTAGAAGAACATGGAACATATTTCTTAACAGATTTATAGATAGGCAAACAATTTATGAAAAAAACAAGAGATAGAGAGCAAATCTTGGTGTAAATGAATAATTTTGATTACATTAAAATGGTTTTGTACAAATAAGACAAACGTAGCCAAGGTCAGAAGGAAAGCAGAAAATTAGGGGAGGGAATTACAGACAGTTTCTCAGATAAAGGTCTCATATCTCAAGTATCTAAAGAACTCTGTCAAATCTATAAGAATGTGAGTCATTCTCCAATTGATAAATGGTCAAAGGATATGAATAGGCAGTTTTCCAATGAAAAAATCAAAACAATTTAGAGTCATATGAAAAATGCTCCAAATCATTATTGAATAAAGAAGTGAAAATTAAAACAATCTCGAGATATTATTTTACACTTATCAAATTAGCTAAAATGATTGAAAGGAAAAGGGACAAATGATGGAGGGGATGTGGAAAATTTGGGACACTGATTCACTGTTGGTAGAATTGTGAACTGACCCAATCATTTTGTAGAGCGATCCAGAATTATGCCCACAGAATTATTAAACTGCCTTTACCCTCTGACCCAGCAATACCGCTGCTAGGTCTATTTCCAAAGATAATTAAAGGAAAAGAACCCATATGTTCTAAAATGTTTATAGCAGCTTTCTTTGCGGTGGCAAAGAACTGGAAATTGCAGGGATGCCCATCTACTGGGGAATGGCTGAACAAGTTGTGACATATGATTGTGATGGAATACTACTGTGCTATAAGAAATCATGAGATCAAATATCTTAGAAAAAATGTGGAAAGACTTGCACAAAATAATGAAGAGGGAAACGAGTGGAACCAAAAGAACATTGTATACAGTAACAACAATATTGTTTTAAGAACAGCTTTGAGCGATTAAGTCATTTTGACTATTATAAACGCCCAAATTAACTATAAAAGACACATGAAGAAAGATTCTATCTGCATCCAGAGAAAGAACTGATAAATAGATGTATAGAATAGTGTGTGTGTGTGTGTGTGTGTGTGTGTGTGTGTGCTCACACGCGCACGTGTGTGTGTGTAGAAGGACCTGCCAGAGCATACTTGTCTTGGACACATCCTTTGAGAATCCGGAATCCAAAGTAAATTCCATGTCATGATAAGTCACCAGAGAAGGACTTCAGCAGTGTATCTTCTTTCCTTTATCCAGTGATTGGGGAATGGAAGGTTCAAGTTAACTGAGCACTCTGGATAGTAGTCACCTCTTAGGACAAAGGAATGTGCCAGTTGAAAATGACCCTCTTTATATATAGTGAAGTACAAATAGAAATATTTTTTAGATTTATTTGCTAAATCTAATGAAATACAAATTCTTCCACCAAACATCTTGAAATATTGTATGATAGCTTACATTTGTTAAATATTTAAAATAGTTTTATAAGATATTTTACATATATTTCTTATTTGGGCTTTATCAACCAATGAGGAAGTTATTGGAATTGTTACTATACCCATTTTACAGATGAAGAAGCTGGAGTTGGAGGAGATTAAGTGACTTGCCCAAAGTCACAAGAATTGTAAGGACCAACGCTGGAATTTTAAGTTGGGTCTTTTTACTCTGGATCTTTCTACTACCCTGTACCTTGAGCAGAAGCATTCCTGATTTCAAGAATCGATAAAATGGGGCATTAAAATTACATAGTGAGTCTTTATAAGGGCAGAATAAAAACTGAAAGCCTTAATTCCTACTCCTTAAGCCATTAGTTTAATGGTAATTTTTCTAGATTATTTCATGTTTTGCTGACACTCTTCTCAAATATATGCCACGTATATATTATGCTTATAATTAACTGGGAATAAATAATGTTCTGCAGCTAGGTGGCAAAGCTGGACCTAAGTCAGGAAAACCCATGTTCAGATCCAGCCTCAGATGCTTACTGGCTGTGTGACCCTGGGCAAGTCACTTAATACTCTTTGCCTCACTTGCCTCATCTATAAGATGAGCTAGAGAAGGAAGTGGCAAACCATTCCAGTTTTTTTGCCAATAAATCTCCAAGTGGGATCGTGAAGAGTGGGACACAACTGAAACAACTGAAGAGCAACAAGAAAATAGTGCTCTGCCTCTGAGTTGGTATAAGGTTAAAGGGGAATAAGATCTTCCCTGCCCATGATTAGGCCTCATGTGGAGCCTGTTAAGGGAAGCTTGCTTGCTTGTAGGAAGGCTTACACACCTTTTGTTAATTTCTAATTAAGCACTGAATCAGGAGGGTTCTGGCTCTGAGCTCGTAAGCTGAAAGAGTATATATTCTGAGAAGTGAGCTTTTGCTTTAGGGGCTAGCTTATGAGAAAGATGTTGTGATTCCCTGGCCAAGACTCTAAATAGCTGTATGTTCAGAGTTTCCCAACTCCTCAGAGGGTAGAGGCTCTCACAATGCGGTGGTGGATATAAAGCTTTGACTCAGGCAGTAGAGGCCTGTCTGTTGGTCTTTATTTCTCTTCTCTGTATTTTTTCTGTTTAATTAAAGATCATTGATCCCTTTTAAGTTGCTTTCCTAGTAAAACAGATAAACAAATCTGCACTAGCAGCCATCCTGGGTGTGCCAGTGTCGTTGCCTTACAGTTAGGTATTTCAGGATGTGATCTAAACTAGACTTGAAGGCAGAAAGCACCTTGGACATCATTTAGTCCAATCTCTTCATTATACAGTTAAGGAAAGTGAATGGTTCAGAGAAGAAATCATTTGGTCAAGGTCATGCAGCCAATGTAAGACTAGAAGGAGAATCTGAGGCCAGCTGATTCCCGGTTCAGTGTTCTAAGGTCATTGCAATGATTATTTTTTAAATATGGGATGATTAAATATGGGATTATTAAGCATCTACCATGTGAAAGGTACTGTGCCAGGTGGTGGGGCACAAAGATAAATACAAGACAGTTTTCACTTACGTTGAACTGAGGCATATAACATATATGCAAGTAAGTTAGCCCCAAATATATATGAAGTCATGCCAAGTAATTTTAAGAGGAAGAAAGCATTGGTATGAGTTCAAGAGTCAGAGTGTGGGGGAGGAGGAAGACATAAGAAAGGCCTTGTGTAAGAAAAATAGGAAACATTTTACCAATTTGCATGATGGAAGTTGATGCGATGCCAGTGTTCTAAAATATGATAATAATATCAAATTACATTTGTGTAGAGCTTTAAAGTTTGCAAAGGATTTTAAAAACATGATCTTGTTTAAACTATTAAGAGAAAATGAAAGAGTGTTGGCTCCATTAAGTGAGATGTGTTGTTTTGCTTTAAGAGAAAATGTTTTCTCTAATGCTAAACAAAGTTCAGTTGTTATCTAATCAACATGATGTTGTCTTTAGCAAATTGTTTTTACTTAAGGGCTTGACTTAGAGGTTGAGAGTGTATGGTTTTGAATGTTAGTTCCCTAGTTCAGGAAAATGCCGTGGTTAGGTGCTGGCTTACTTTCACACAGGGTAGGATTATTCAGGTCTTGTTTTGTGGTATTTATACAGTAAATAATACTTCCAAAGTCCATGTAGCAACCTAGGCCTGCCAACAAATAGTACCTACACACAGCTGTCTTAGACCCAGAGGGAGTCAGGTAATGCCGGAGTTTAAATGCTGAAGAAAGTCTGTTTGTTTTGTTGGAAGTTTTTGCTGGGTATTTCCTTTACTCTTAGGACAGCAGAGTGGTTGTTGTTTTGTTTTTTGATAAACAAACTCTGTTCTCTACACAATATCCATCTCCTGGCTTTTTATTTAATCTTCCTTTCCAGGATGCACAGCTTTCCTTTCCCTTTCATTTTGGAAAAGGCTTGGATTCAGTAACTGAGCTCTCTCCTTGCAATCTTTTTCTGTTATTTCTATGATTCAGTGACTTGCAAAGTTAATTTCTATGATTCTTTGATCTGCCCCCTCACAATTAAGATCGTTCATCATTTTATAAGAATTCTTGAACTTAGAGCTAGGACACAAGAAAGCAGCTCAACCATTGTGATGACTTGCAAAATAAATAAAGCCCATAGTAGATAACTTAATAGGGAAGGTTCCTTTTTTCCCTCTTTTCTTTTTCTTTAGGCACAAAGATTAAGATATTTTAAACTTTTGAATATTCTTATCCTTTTTCCTCAGCGGGGCAGGAAATTCCCTTCACCACTTTTTTAAGAACAAAAGTATAAGAGATTCTGTCATCATAAAGTATTTTGTTTAGACCAGTTAGTCTTGAAGTGGTTTTAGATTGCAATGGGTTTGAGGCGGGTTTTTTTTTCCTCTTTTTGTTCCAGGTCAGTGCATTGGAACATGGCCTTCTATGTGAAATTTTTTTGTCTTGATATTAGTTCAGCTTCTTCAGGCCTGTATGGAATCTACAGAGATCCTGGGCCTCTTTTTGTATCTCCAGCCCTTAGAACAGTGCCTGGCACACAGTAGGCACTTAATAAATGTTTATTGAATTGAATTGAATGTGTGTGATCTGGAAGATCATTCAGTGAATTTTTTTTTCATTTACTGACTTGAGATCATTTGGTTATGTAGAAGGAAGATGAATAAGAATTCTCCCCCTCCCATTCTTTCTTAGGGCTCAGGTCTCTCTCCTATAGACAATATGCCTTCTCCCACTTTAGTGCAAAGGTGGTTCCCTATTTCTGGTATTCAGTTCCTCTAATGTTTTGTGGCTCATTCATTTCCCCAACTAGGCATCTCAGGGAAGTTTATACTTATGAATCATGACTAGAGACTCCCTCACCCCACAAAAAGGGGAACATAAGTAAAAAGGTACTCACTGTAAAGTATAATAATGCATAGGGGGATATTACCCATCTTATCATCTCTTCTGTATCTTCAGGCACTTGAGGACTCCAACATCTCACAGCATCAGCCTTTCAATGAGTAAAGCATGGTGGGAAGCAGACGCTCCCCCACCTCAAAGCTTCTTCAAATTCTCCCCAAACGAGAAGTGGTAATGCTGAACATGCTTCATGGGATAGGGGGTTTGGTCTCTAACATAAACTAATGAGTTGAATCATAGAAATGTTACTTTATTTCCACATTTGTGGTCTCTTCCTTGCCAGAGGAAATGGGTCATATACCATTTTAGCGTGAATTAGGCAGTCTGTTTATGACAGTTAACCATAGAGAATATTCATTTTAATATAATATACCATTACTCTATATTTTATTATTTGTATTAGATTTTATGTCGGTATTTCTTGCATTGGACCCATGATAAAAGAAACTACTAACATTTCCTTTTGTCATTATACCAACTGTGAAGGTTATAGAAGTGGCATGAAACATTTTACGCAATGTGAGATAGATCTGTATCTTTTTGCCATTATTCTTTTCAGTTGAATTCGGTTAAATTGAAAAAAAAAATTTGTTAAATGCCTACGGCCAACAAGGCATTGGGTTAGGTGGTAGGTATATAAACACAAAAACAAAACAGTTTTTGCTTTCAAAGGCATTGCATGTTTCTGAGGGGATACAACATAGAAACAGAAGTAAAAATGAGGTAATTTGTGGGAGGTAGTACTAACAACTTGGTGAAGGGGGAATCTGGAGTGGATGAAGCAGGAGATTGCAGCTGAGCTAAAGAAAGCTAAGGATTCTAAGTCAAAGATGAGGGACTGCATTCCAGGAATGGGAGAGAGCCTCCTGTGATACAGAGGTATGAGATATGGATGCTGAATACAGCCAGGAGTATAAAAGATGCAAAGGGGAATGATATTAGAGAAGTCTAAAAAGTTAGGCTGGAGACAGAATGAATTTGGCATTACAGGATTGGCTGAGGACTTCATAACTATCCTAGAGACAACAGAGAATCACTGAAGCTTTTTGAGCAGGAGAATAACGTGGTCAAATCTATGCCTTAGGAAGGTTATTTCAGCAGCCGTATGGAGGATTGGGAAAGAAGAGTGGAAACAGAGAGACCAAAGGTTACTACCAGAGTCTTAGAGTGTGGTAATGAGGCTCTGAGGGCCTGAATGAAGGTAGTAGTCATTTGAGTGGATATTGATTTACCAAAGATGAAATT
This sequence comes from Phalanger gymnotis, assembly GCA_028646595.1. Classification (NCBI taxonomy): domain Eukaryota; kingdom Metazoa; phylum Chordata; class Mammalia; order Diprotodontia; family Phalangeridae; genus Phalanger; species Phalanger gymnotis. Next base: position 96,880,578 of record CM053627.1, on the reverse strand, counting down.
GTACCCATTGCCCTGAGAACTGTAACTTTTCCCACAGCTACTGATGCCAGTACTAAACTTGTAGCATTTCACTCAGGACCCTTGACAGTCTCTAGGAGTTAATCAACTTTGGCTCCAGAAAAGCATCATCAGACAAGAAACAGATTTTAAGACTCTTGGAAGAATAAGGAAAGGGGAGGCCTAGAAAAATGACAAGACACCAAGGCGGAGTCAGCAAAGAAGCTGAAAGGCAGAGGGATATTGTCTTTCTCTCAGGGCTTTTTAAAAAAATCTTAAGTAATCTCAGAATGTTGGAATTAATTGCTGTTGCAAACCCAGAGGACAACCTGTTTCCTATTAGTGGCTTTTCTTAAAGGTTTCCACACATAAGTAAATTCAGTTTGGTACAATGTCAACCAAAAACTAATTCTAGGTCATCAAATTATATAGAATGTATAAACCAGAAGAGCAAGGCTTATACTTCCGTACAGAGGCTTGTACAGAGTGTAGCCTGTGTTAGCAATGTGGTCTTACAGATCTCTTTTTTCCATTCCATATGCCCCAGGTTTCTGAATTAAACAACCCTCCCCAAAAAAGTAAATTGTGTTTAAAATATACAGACTCACAGATATTTATCAGAATAAACAAGAGTACCTTCCAAAATTATCCAAAAGAGAATGTGCCAAGGCAGGTCTGAACATAAAGCAACAGGTATGTGCCACTGTTCAGTCATCAGCTTCTGTCTAAAGCAGGAGTCCTTTACTAAACTTCGTGTGTGTCATGGAACCCCTTTTCAGCCTCGTGAAATCCATTCTCTGAATAATATTTTTAAATGCATAAAATAAATTGCATGGGATTACAAAAGAAAATTACTTACATTAAAATACAATTGCACAAATCCCAGATTAAGCACCTCTTGTCTAAAGGATATTACCCACAATTTTTTGAACCCATCCTTCAGAATGAGACAGCTGTATAAAATAGCCAGTGTTATATACTTTTAGAAAAATGTCTGTGGTTTAACTTCTTTACAAACATTTTCCTCACATGCTATTAAAAAAATAAAAACTTAGATATGTGAAAAACATCACATGGGGATTTAAACATGGCTTTTGATACTTGTTTTCTGTGTTGTTCAGAAATTAACATATTTTTAAATAACACACAGGAGGCACTGGAGGTTTCAGACTCCAGCCTCCACCGAGGTTCACTCGATCTGGTCAGACAGGAAAAACAGCTTCAAAGGGGTTAATGATAAGCTCTGTTCTAGTCTAGTCTTCTCTAACACCCTTCTTGCAGGGGCCAGCAAGAAGTGGGGGCAACTACCCCTACGTCTTGATGAGGTCAATTGAGTAAGGCACAACTTGTATATTCAACCCTAGAGGGTACCCCTAAATTCCTTCAAGCCTCAATGGGAGCCGGTTGAGGCAAACACAGATTCCCCTTTCCCAAGCCTTTATGAGAGCCAATCAAGACTTACACAGCATCCCAGCTTGTGCATTCAACCATAAAGGTTCCCCAACTCACTGACCAATGCCCACCTATTTCATAGGGCATCAGACAACGAAGGCATGTTGCCAGCAATAGCCTCACAGATTTATATCACCTCATCTCTCTATCTCACTGAGTGATTGCAGTGGATGTTTACAATTTCAGCATGCATGTTTATATTATTTATCATTATATAATGCTGTGCAAGTGAGGTGGAGATGTTTTGAACCATGAGCCTGAGAACTCATATCTAATACCTGGGAAACAGAAATTGTTATGGCCAGTGATCTGGGAAACTGAACTCCAAGAAATAACAACAAAATCCACTTTACACACACTAAAATCAACCTTATTTACACTAAAATTCACCTTACTGACACCTATATAAACATAACTTATTTTTTTCATGGTATGCCGTATATCCTTAAAAACAAGAAACAAAACAGTTTCATAAATTTGGTAAAAAAAAATGTGTGCCCGACTGTCAGAGAGATGCTTTTTAATCTAATACTGCCAGAATATCATTATATTTAGGACTGGTTATCGAACAAACTTTCCTTTGAAAAAAAAAAGGTCTACTGAAGATGTGGATTATCTAGTTCACTCTCAAGCCATGTCCCTTTCCTGATCATTAGGCTATGAACCCTTAAGAGCAGGAACCATCTTTTGCCTTTATTTGTATCCCCAGTGCTTAGCATGGTGCTTGGCATGAAGTAGGCATTTAATCAATGCTTATTGATTGACTTACCTCACTCCTACCTTTTGTAAAACTTCATTCATTTTCATTGATATGTAAAAATGAGACAACAAAAGAGATGGAAATAAAAATCATCAATTTGAGTTTTTCACTGTCAAATCACCAGCTGTTCACATTTTCGTCCAGCACACTTTTAAAGCTGTGTAGTGTAATTCAATATTTCAGTGGATTCATGATTTCAACAATGTGGGTACTCCCTCAGGTTTTAGCCCTTTTGTGCCTTTTCATCTTGTGCAATTCTTATCAGTATTACATAGATCTTCCATTTCTCTTTTGAAGATTTACCAACTATATTTGTGTTATTTATTTTTTTTGTAACTTTAATATTTTAGTTTTCAGTATTGATTTTCACAAGAGTTTGAATTACAAATTTTCTCCCCATTTCTACCCTCCCCCCTCACTCCAAGATGGGATATATTCTGATTGCCCCATTCCCCAGTCAGCCTTCCCTACTGTCACCATACTCCCCACCCCCCCATCCCCTTTTCCCTTACTTTCTTGTAGGGCAAGATAGATGTTTATGCCCCATTGCCTGTATCTTATTTCCTAGTTGCATGGAAAAACTTTTTTTTTTAAACATCTGCTTTTAAAACTTTGATTTCCAAATTCTCTCCCCTCTTCCCTCCCCACCAGCCCTCCCTAAGAAGGCAAGCAATTCCACATAGGTCACATGTGTATCACTATGTAAAATCTTTCCACTATAGTCATGTTGTGAAAGATTAACTATATTTTGCTCCTTCCTATCCTATCCCCCTTTGTTCAATTTTCTCCCTTGAGTCTCTCTTTTCAAAGGTGTTTGCTTTTGATTACCTCTTCCCGCTATCTGCCCTCACTTCTATCACACACCCCCCCCCCCTTTTTATCTCCTTCCTCCTTCTTTCCTGTGGGGTAAGTTACCCAGTTGAGTGTGTATGTTATTCCATTCTCAGGTCAAATCCAATGAGAGCAAGATTCACTCATTCCCCCTCACCTGCCCCCTCTTCCTTTCCTAGAGAACCACTTTTTCTTGCCACTTTTATGTGAGATAATTTACCCCATTCTATCTCTTCTTTTCTCTCTCTCTCAATATATTCCTTTCTCATCCTTTAATTTGATTTTATTTTTTTAGATATCATCCCTTCATATTCAACTCACCCTGTGCCCTCTGTCTTTATATATGTATATTCCCTTCAACTACCCTAATACTGAGAAAGTCTCATGAATTACAAACATCATTCTCCTGATTGGGTTTTTGGAGCTCTTTTACCATTTGAGTTAGTCTATTTTTAAGGTGTTATTTTCTTCAGTATTTTTTGGGGTCTCCTTTAGCAAGTCATTGACTTGTTTTTCATGGTTTTTCCGCATCACTCTCATTTCTCTTCCCAACTTTTCCTCTACTTCTCTAACTTGCTTTTCCTAATCCTTTTTGAGCTCTTCCATGGCCTGAGACCAGTTCATGTTTTTCTTGGAGGCTTTTGATGTAGGCTCTTTGACTTTGTTGACTTCTTCTGGCTCTATGTTTTGGTCTTCTTTGTCACCAAAGAAAGATTCCAAAGTCTGAGTCTGAATCTGAGTCCATTTTTGCTGCCTGGCCATGTTCCTAGCCAACTACTTGACCCTTGAGTTTTTTGTCGTGGTATGACTGCTTGCAGAGTATAGAGTACTTTGTCCCAAGCTTGAGGGACTGTGCTGTTGTTTTCAGAGCTTTTTCTACACAGCAAGTTCTGCCATACCAGTGCTCCTCCTCCCCCAAGAACCACCAACCCTGACCAAGACACAGATCTAAGCAGGCTCTGCACTCCCACTCTGATCTGCCACGTAATTCCTCTTGCCAGGTGGGTCTGGGGCCAGAAGCAACTGCAGCTGTAGTTCTGTAGCTGCACCACCTCTGTTGTGCCCAGGGCAGTGGCCAAACCACGAACTCCTTTCACCCTGCCCCTGAATTTTTTTCCCCCACTAACCTTCTCTGTTGTCTTTGGAGTTTGTGGGTTGAGAAGTCTGGTAACTGCCACAGCTCATTGATTCAGGGTGCTAGAGACTGTTCCACCTGGTTCCTGGTCTGGGTCTGGGTGCAGCCCACGCTGGGCTCTACTCTGCTCCCAGTTCCATGCACTAGACCTTACCTTGAGACCATCCAGGCTGTCCTGGGCTGGATCCCTGCTTCCCGGTGCTATTTTGTGGGTTCTGCAGTTCTTGAATTTGTTCAGAGCCATTTTTATAGGTGTTTGGAGGGTGCTGGGGGAGAGCTTTAGGCACGTCCCTGATTTCCATCCGCCACCTTGGCTCTGCTCCCCGACTATAGTTCTTTTAGACTATTATATTTTGTAGGTACCAACAGAATCCTCTGATTATCCATCTATCCTCTCTCCTTTTCACCACATGACCAGACCACCTCCTTTTCCTATCATATATTTCTTTTTTTTAAAAAAAAGTTTTATCTGATTTTTTTTGTTTTTTGTTGGAAACATTTACAGATCAGTCCCACTTCTCGTAGAAAATGCAAAACGGTTAAAACTAATAAGACTACTAATTATAAATTTCCTCAGTTGTATTTCTCATGCCACTTCTTGAACACAGGTCATCAATGGAAATATGTTTCATTGTCCTTTGTACCATTAGTTTGATTCCTACTAGGTTGCTGTGTTCTGAGATCCACATTGATACACTTTCATTGGGAGAACATTTATTTGTGTTGGAGGGAAACAGGCCTTTAAACTAGAGAGTTCTTGGGATTATTAAAGCACAGCATAATTTCCCAAATACAACCCAAAGTGCTCTCTTTCTTCTGTTGAATTCCAGATCCTACTCTTGTCCAACTGCAATGTTTATCACAGATAGATATGTTAATGTATTAATTCAATGAACTGGTCATACAACTGGATAGCAAAGTCTCTATGGAAAGCATTTTCTACATCTTGAGTTTGTCATGTGTTGATTGTGAGGCATTTCTCTTTTGAATAATCCTGAATCTTGATGAGAAGTTCCTTGGTGCATCAGCCTCAAAAAGGGGCATCTGGAGGCACCTGACTGCCAATTGGGAGGTCCTCAGCACCAATTGGGAGGAGCTCTTCCTCTTGCAAAACATAGTTAATGATAATGACAAACACCTTTAGCAAACATACATCTCCTTGCTTTATGCCTCACTTAACCTTAATGATCAAAGTGGTATTGAGAAAACCTCTGTGGTTTCATTGAACAAGGAATTTTTCATGATCGTAGCACATTATAAGAAATTCCTCATGGAAAGAAAGCTTTTAATTCTGTGTTTAGCTCTACTTAGTCAAATGTTTTCTGTAATTGAGAAACAATAAACACAGAAGGTACTTATGTTCTCTACAGGTTTATTTAGTTGTGAATCTGTAAAGATGTGGTCTGCTGTAAAGAATAATTTTGTGAGAGCTTACCCATCTTCTTATATTTTTCATCAAATATATTCTGTATGCAGATTATTCTTATGAAGGCTTAATAAAAATATACAATCACCTTTTTATTGTACTGTTATGAAAATGCTGGTTTTATTCTATAAATTAAAAATAAGAATTTAAAAAGTAAAAGAAAAAAGAAAGCAGGCACTTGAGTTAGTTATTATTTGTATTTTCTCAGTGGCCTTTTTTAGGGGAGTTGTGTGGGATTTGTTCCTATTAGCATCTTTCTCTCCCTGAAAAATCTCACAAAGCACAATTCCTTAGTTGCTTTCAATATTATGCTCAACATAGATCTCCTCAGTGTCCAATTCATTCTGGTCCAGCTACTCTTCTCAACTCAGTCTTCCTAAGTGTCATTTGAGCTTCCTATATAGAACAACAGAGACAAGCTGTTAACAGTCAAAGGTAGTGTTTCCCCTCTTGCTGGTGGTGCACATTGAACATTGTAGGCACATTTCCAAATCTGTTCCATTTTGTATTTATGATTGCCCTACTAGTTTTATCCCTAATGATTTGGGGTTGAAGTGCTGACTGCAATCTTTCACTGTGTCTTCTCATCTTTAGCTTTTTAAAAATTATTTGGTGTAGATTTTAAACTTTGCTCTAATAAGCCGATAGTCTAACTGCACCCAGACAACTAATTCAGATTTGACTTCCATAACAATAATCTGTTATTTCTGGTCCATTTGCAGCAGTCTCCATGCCTTTTACATGGCCACCATTGTACTTCAGGTTCTTACTACAATCCTCTCTTGGACTATTGAAATAGCTTTCTGATTGATTTCACTGCCTCAAATATTTTCCCCTCTGCAATCCATCCTCCCAACAAAGGATTATTTTCCTGAAGCACAGGTCTAACCAAAATATCCCACCCCATTCACATTCCAGTAGCTGCCCATTGCCTTGAAAACAAAGTAAAAACTCTCTTTGGCACTTAAAATCCTTCCAGCCTGATTTCAACCTCTCTTTCTGGTTTTGTACATTGTTATCATTCACATACACTTGTAGTTGGTCCAGGGAAACTAGCCTCCTTTTTTTCCCCTTTACACATGACCCTTGACCTTCAATTTCTGTACCTTTCCAGGGGTTGCCCCTTTCATTGGGAATGTGTTCTCTTCTGACCTCTGCCTCTGAGAACCCTTAGCTTCCTTCTTAGCTCAGCTCCAATGCCATCTCCTACATGAGGCTTGCCTTGATCTCCCCAACTCTCCTATTAACTTCTATTTATTTTTGTATTGAACTAAATGTGTACATGTCAACTGTCCCAGAAAAATGTAAGCCCCTTTAGGGTAAGGACAGTTTTACTTTTGTCTTTATATCCTAAGTACATAAAATCTTATAGGTGTTTAACAATTATTTGTGTTTGCTTTATTGACAGTTGAGACATTATTGACTTCATTTTCTGAGATGTTCAGTGTTCACTTTGCCCAGTGCCTTTTGCCTCTTTTCTGAAAGGAAGTATTATGATACATAGATGTAAGACTTCTGAGTAATCTACAAATCTGTGGTCTCCTTTTTATTTCTCAACCCGAGTCATATTTTCCAGTCTGTTTTTCCGTCATGCCCCAATGTGACCACATTTTTTTACGCACTTGATTAGTAATGCAATTGCAGATGCAAGACTTTGAGCTACCTAAGTTTTACATGCTGGTTCTGCAAAATGGGAATATTTGCATTAAGAATATCAGGGTGGCTGTGAATAAAGCATTTCAAAGCCTTAAATTGGATAATTTGGGATAAGTATTTCCCCTTTACCTGGAATAATGGAGTTGGTTGTATTTCATGAGATATCCCTTTATTAAGCAGGATATTTGACAAACCTGCATTGTCCATTTTTCAGCCATGCCAGATATCAGAGCTTACTACATAAATAAGTGTCTTTTTAGGCCAAACAAGCTACAGTGCTATGGTAAGGACGGAAAGTCCTCTTGTAATTTATAGGCAAGCCTATGGGAAGATGCCAAAAATTCAGTGATTTCATAGATATTCCTTTTTTCACTCATGTTCCCTACGAAAACGGTGGAAACCCTCGATAAGTTATAAGGAGGTTGGCGAGGAGCTGCTAATAAAGAACGTAGAATGCATGCCTTGGAAACAGAACTGAGAATGAAAAAAAAAGACAAGGCAAAAATACTTTACTTATATGAGTAGTTTTATAGAGTAGCAATAAAAAAGTAATAGGAATGGACAATTATTAGCACTTCGAAGTTTGTAAAGCACTCTGTGCACATCTCATTCCATGAATTAAGTGACTAGAAATCTTGCTCTTGCAACAAGGTGCTCAATTCAGTTCAAGAGACATTTAATAAGTTTAACATGGGTTCGAGGAGATGACAATCTAATTGGGAAGCATGTGATACAAAAGAGAATATGAAAAATGGAGAGGAGGTATCCAAGAAACTTTCTTGAAGAAGATTTGTGTAAGGAGAGAGCATTCTCAGCTGAGATGATGAATCATGGAAGCCTTATTGAAAGAGGTAGCAGCTAAACCAGAGAAAGATTTTGATGACTGGGAGCTGGAGGGAGCTCTTTTCAGGAAGAAGGGACAGATCACATTAATAAACATGGAATCAAGCCAATCTGACCCAATAAGCATATATTAAGTGTGAACAACACAGGGCAGTATGAGAGTGACAGCTAGGAGTCAAGTTGATCTGAAACACTGAGAATGTGCGAAAGGTAATTTTGGCTAAAAAGGTATGGTAGAGCCAGATTGTGGAGAGCCTTAAATCCCAGGCAGAGAGGGTTGTATTTTTTTAGCCTTTATTGATGTCACACTTTACAGTTTATAAAATACTTCCTTTATAATAACACTGTGAAATCAAAGGCATACTAGCCCTCCCAGTTACCTCGGATGACAATTTCAGTATCGTCCTCAGATCCTCGCTTGCCCTCACTTAACATATCCAATTTGCTGTCAAATCTTATCATTTCTACCTTCATGCTATCTCTCTTTTACTTTCCATCTCTCTACTTTCATAGGCCCCATAGTACAGGCCTTCAGAACCTTTTGTCTGGACTATTACAATAGCCTTCAGGCTGGTCTCCCTGCCAGTAACAACAACAACAACAACCACCACAACAACAATAATAATAATGATAATATCGTTCAGTTGTATCCAACTCTTTGTGACTCCATTTGGATTTTGCTTGGCAGAGATATTTGAGTGGTTGTCATTTCCTTTTTCATATCCTTTTCCCAATAAGGAAACTGAGGCAAACAGGGTTAAGTGACTAGCTCGGGGTGACACAAGTAGTAAGTGTCTGAGTCTGGATTTGAACTCATGAAGATGAGTCTTCCTGATTCTGAGCCTACTGCTCTACCCACTGTGCCACCTAGCTGCCCTAATAATAAAATAATAGGTGACATTTAAATAGGGTCTGCTATATGTTAAGAACCTTACAAATATAATCTCATTTGATCCTTACAAAAACCCGAGGAGGTAGGTGCTATCCCATTTTACAGTTCAGGAAACTGAAGCAAGTAGAGGTTAAAGTGATTTTGCCAAGGTCACGCCGCTAGTGTCTGAGGTCAGATTTGAGCTCGGGTCCTCCTGCCTCTACTCCCAACACTATATCCCCAGCATGTTGGAAATTGTACATAGTACACACTTAAAGAAAAAATGCTTGTTGCGTGAAATTGAACAGAAGATGTGAGGGTATTAGAGCAGGTTCAAGAGGAATTAGGCTATGGGACAGCTAGAAGGCCAGCAGATATTTAATTAAAAAGGATAATTTGAGAGTTCAGGATCTTGGTGGTGACACAGTCTTAAATGTACTCAAGGTGTTGTAATATTCAGATGCTCTAATCTTGATAACCATGACCAATAATTTCTGGTTGCTTTGCTTTCTGAAATAGATATCCGTTCTCTATAACATCATAGCCTTCTTTCTCTGCTCACTTTTAATATATATTAGAACCTATACTATGCAGAGTACAAGTTAAAACAAAGTGGGGAAAACCCTTTTCCTGTAGTTTCTTAGTCTCTGTGTCCATACTTAAGCTGAATGTTCTGCTTCAGGTCTATGAGAATGAATGAAGTGCAGAAATTTAAAAGAACTCATTTCAGTTTTCAGTGTAATTCTCCACAGTACTTTGACTTTCCTTAATGTAGTTTAATTTTCCCTTCAGTCCCCATGTGATCCCTGACCAATTGCCCTATTTAAAGACTTGGCCTACCCCTGACATTTCTTTTCCATGTCCCAAGAAAATACAGTCAATCATCCTAAATGCTAATTCATGTTGCCTTCTTTTTTTTAAGGCCATCAGTTGGTATAAAATCCAACCCACCAGCAATATCCTGACTTCAGCTCCCAGATGAAATATAGCAAATGTGTGAACAAAGGAAATATTCAATAGCAAGGGTGTTGGCTAAGAAAGACAGGGTCACAGGAGAGCGGAAGAGTTCTTGGCTTCTCGTGGCACCATTTGGGATTCAGTAGAAGTCTGAGGGACACAGGCTATGTCCTGATAGAAACAAGGAACTGTTTTAGGGGAGCAGTCAATCAATCAGCATTTGTTAGGAACCTAGTTTATAGCAGGAATTGTGCAATGTTCAAGGGATGCAAAATGGAAGCATCTCTGCCCTTATATTTGATCAGTGGAAACAACATATACATGTATAAGGGTATACAAATGTACACAATATAAATAAAAAATAATTTGAGGGTTGTTGGAGGCACCAACACTTAGGAGAATTAGAAAAAAAAGTTTCATGGAGAAAGTGATAATTCGAGCTGAGTTTTGAAGGAAATTAGGGATTCTAAGAGTTAGAATTGAGAAGGGGATGCATTCCAGGGATGAGGGACAGCTAGTACAAAAGCTGGGACATAGGAGATTGAGTGTTGCATGTGAGGAAAAGCAAGGCCACCAGTGTACCTAGACTGCATGTAGAACACATGTAAGAGGCTGGAAAGGTAGGTTGGAGCCAGGATAGAAGGGCTTTAAATGCAAAACAGAGATTGTGCTTGGTTTTGTTTTTTATTTCTCTACTTGGTTTTAGAGGTGCTAGGGAGCCAGTGGAGTTTAAGTCAATGGGAGATCCGTGTGGTCAATCGTCTTGACAACGGTGCAGGGTCAATTCGAGGGGAAACAGTTGAGGCAAGAAGATCAATTATGAGGCTATTGCAATTGTCCAGGAGAAGAATTGATGAGGGTGGTAACCGTGTGCATAGAGAGAAAACAATGGATATGAGAAATTTGGTAGGGACAGCAAAAAACCATATTGTTTCTGATTGGCTTGCTCTAGGATAAGTAACGTCTCAGAGGTCTAGCAGCTCTCTAAGAGTTTATGTTCCAGAGAAGATGTTGAACTGCATTGGTAGGGGGAGTTTCTTCATCTGAGAGTTCTACATATCAGTAAAATTGCAGGCCCAGTCCCCGTTCTTCTCTTAATGACTATCATTGTGCCATGTGCATGAAGGAACTTAGTCTTAATCATGTTCATTTTCTTCTGGATTGTGACACAGAGTTTAAAAGGGTTAGCCCGGATGATTTGTAAGGTACCTTTCCAACTGAGTTGATGCCATGATGGATCCCTTCTCCTTCTGTGTCTTCTCACAGACTCTTGCATATGATGTCTTGGGGTGGAGTTTAAGCCAAGGTCACAGCCCGTGGGAAGCAGCTGTCTGCTCTACCAAGCACAAGTGAATGGTTTCATAGCAAAAGGATTCTTTCACAGTCTCTACCATTAGGTCACAGCTCCTTTTCATTTAGGGTTGTGAAAATGATGACCAGGGTCCCTGGAAGTCTGCAACCTCTGGTTTGGTCTATCCCAAAGTATTTGGCCCTTGCTCACATTCTGTATATTTTATTGTTACAGCAGTGCCATAAAATCATGCTGCAGTCTAGATCTGTATAATTGTTATGTCAGGTGTGACAAATGTTTATGCAATAATATTGATTCATTCATCCTGCCTATTCATTGTGGGCTGGTTTTGCTGATATACAGCCATTCATTTTGTTTTACTTACAGAGTGGTTTCTGTAAATAAAGTAAAAGGCCATCTCCCTAGTGTACCTGCATATGCTATTCAGCAAAAAAAAAATATGTACAGTTATGTTAATCTTGTATAGGCCTAAAGTAACTGTGGTTTACCCAGTCCCTAAGAATAAGGAGATGCATGGTGGGCAATTGTTTATTTTGATTGAGTATGCTTGAAAAAAAGGACTCCCATATAACTACTCCTATGATTGTTGGGAGAAGCTAAGTACAGAGCAGGAGTCCCTATTAAAGAGAAATTTGGGTCCTAACCAAGAACTTGGAGAAAGATGAGATTTTTCTGTCCTATCGATTGTGCCTTAACTAGGATATGTCTGTATCTAGGTTTTTTCAGTCAGTCAACAGTCAATGAGCATTTTAAAGCATTTACCATGTGCCAAACACTGCGCTAAAGGCTGGGAATACAAATTGAAGCAGAAATAAAAACAGTCTCTCCCCTCAAAGAGCTTATATTCTATCTAATAAGGGAAGACATCACATAAAAGTGAACTAAAAAGCTGGGGATGGGAAGGATGCTGAGAAGGTACCCAGGACATGGTAGAGAAAGTCCTATGGAGATGAGTTAGTAGTATAACCTGGAGAGTGATGAAGCCCTCTTTGTTCTGAGCCACCTCCTTCTGGAAAGAACCAGCAAATTGGAGGGTGGGGCCTCAGGATCATGGAGTACTTCCAATGTGAGAAGTAGTCCAGGGTGGAGTGAACTTCCTGAGTGAAGAGGTTTCTATCACATTTTAGAGAAAATATAACTTAGGGACGAAACCCTTGTCTTACATATGTATATCTGAAAAATTATGCATTAACTGAAAATCTGTAAATCAAATTATAGTTAGGTCCTATTTACTGTGAATAACGCATCCCACGAAGTGGTCACATCATTAGAATTTGCACTACATATTTCCACTGGGCTGGGAGCGATTACTACATTTTATACAATTACAACTAAGAATGCTGTGAAATCAAGTACATGCAACTGCTTCATAGAATTTATTATTTACCGCAATTAGGACTTAGCTGTATATTTCAAATACCCAAGTAGAGCTTTTTAAGAGAATCTCACAACAAGTGCATTTGGAGAACTAAGAATACATTTGTAAGATTTGAGCTGTACCTTTAAGGATGGCTAGGATTCAGATTCATGGAGGGGAAAATGAAGGAGTTTCGGATGCTCTGAACAAAGGAAGAAACCATGAACTAAGGCATGGAAATGGAAATGGTCTTTCCTTTTCTAAAAGCAATATGTACCTTTCATTCACTCATATACATAGATTTTTTTAATTCCATTTTTCATATATATGTAAGGTTCTCTAAATTCAGATTATGTGTATACCTTATGTGTTTCCCAGGGAACGCTGGGATCTGTAATATTCTGCTAACTGGTCTTTGCTGGAGAAGGAGAAGGTAGAATGAATACATACATTGTAGATAAAGTTGGACCCCTGGTCAACTCTGGCTTGTATCTCTCTACCCATGCTTAGTTTGTAGGACCCTAGCTACAACCCTGGTATATGACCCTAGATCAGGTGGAGTTCAGGGAATTTACTCTAGCTCATATCCACTTTTATATTTCACTCCTGTTAGATTATAATCTCCTTGAAGGCAGGGATTATCTTTTGCCTTTCTTTACAGGCAGATGATACAGCAGATAGGGAGTTGGGCCTGGAGCCAGGAAGAACAGAGTTCAAAACAAGCCTCAGACATTTACTCTCTGTGTAACCTTGGGCAAATCATTTAACCTATGTATGCCTCAGTCTCCTCAACTGCAAAATGGGAATAATAATAGCACCTACCTCCCAGGATTATGGGGCAGCCAGGTATCACAGTGGATGGAGTGCCAGGCATGGAGTGAGGAAGACTTCCTGAGTTAAATCTGGCCTCAGATGTTTACTATCTGCATGACCCAGGGCAAATCACTTAACCCTGTTTGCCTCAGTTTTCTCATCCATTCCAGTATCTTTGCCAAGAAAACCCCAAATGGGGTCAGGAAGAGGTGCACACAACTGAAATGGCTGAACAACAACAAGCTAGGGTTGTTGTGGGGAACAAATAAGATATTATTTGTAAAGCACTTAGAACAGTGTCTGGAACATAGTAGACACCATATAAATGCTATCATTATTATTATGAATAATTGTAGCAGCAGCAGCAGTAGTAGTAGTAGTAGTAGTGGTCGTGGTGGTGGTGGTAGTAGCAGTAGCAGCAGCAGCAGCAGCAGCAGCAGCAGCAGTATCTCCAGCTCTTAGCAGTGCCTGGTACATGGTAGGCACTTAATAAATGCTTATTGACTGACTGATTGACTGACTGACTCCAAAAAAACCCCTTTCTTAAATGCTTTCCTATCATCACATAACAATCCTGTGAACTACACTACATGTGTCATAATTGCTTTTTCATATGAAGAAACTAATAGAAAAGGTTAGTGATTTGCTCAAGGTCCTATGGAATTAGTGACTGTTCTAGAGTCTAGAATGTCCTGAGTATTAGTCTATGTTTCTTTCTAGCATATCAGCATCTCCCCAGGATGTCCATCCTGGGATCCATCTTCCCCACACCTCTGAAATGGTCCTGAGGTCTCTGAAAAATCTAGTCACACTGGGGGATGGAGTTGTAACCAAGGAAAACCTGGAGGAGGGGAGGAGATCTGAAGTCTGGGGAAGTAAATCAAGGCTCATGAATGCAAATGGTTCGAAGCCCGTGATATTGTCACATAACTGATTGGAAAGCACCTTTGTAATATGGAAGCTAAGGCTTATTCAGAGTGAGTGATTATTTTTGGAAATATGGCTTTATTATGGTTATTCTACTGAATTAAAAATGAAGTACACAGCAATCAGTCATTATTCATTTAGTATCTATTATGTGCTCAGCACTGGGCTAGGTGTTATGGGGGCATATACAGTAAAATTATGATAATAAAAATATTTATAAGGTACTTTGAGATGTACAAGCAATATGATGAGGCTCTTATCCTGCAGAAGTTTATAATCTAATTGGAGAAACAAAAGAGACACAGAAAATACTTTTTTTAAAAAAAGCAATGTAAGAGGGTACATAAATGCTAAATTGTGTGGTTTATATTATGTGTTGTAGGAGTTGTCAGGAAGAACTTCACAGAGGATATGGGACTTCAATTGTCCTTTGAAGGATTTGGAAGGGTAGAGGGGGAAAGAGAGGACAGTCTAGGAAAGGGAACAGTCATATATGTGTGCATGTTTCCATACATACATACATGGATGCATATACACAATATAAAACATATAATGTTATATATACATACATACACACATACACACAAATACACACACACACACGTATATATATGGAGGTGAAAAGTAATTTGACTTGTTTAGGGAGTAGTAAAGAGACCACCCTGAATGCAGTGGATAAGACTAAGTTTGGCTAGGTAGAGTAGGACCAAATCATTTCCTGCCCTTCTTTTCCTTTTTTTTTTCCTATTCTAAGACATAGCTTTCTTTTGGTCTTCTGTGTTGCACCAGAAACTTAATCAAGGTTGGGCAAACAGAGCTATGTCCAGGGTGCTGAAATCAAGAGGAGAGGGTTGGACCAAATGGTTTCCAAAGTCTCTTTTAGCTCTAGATCTATGATACTATAATCCTATTATGCTATGGCAGCATTTTCAATCCTTTAACACTATTGTAATAAATAAATTTAGTATCTAATTGACAAGAATAATTCATTAAAGCAGGAAGCTACCAATTATATTTATTTGTTCAAACAGACTTCTATTTGGGAGGACATTGGGAAGTCATAGGGACAGAAATTTTTAAAAAGAATTAATGAAATATTTAAATTTAACTCAATAACAAAACCAAATTGGGTATTTATTTCAGTTATAAAAATTTGAAAGTGACTCATCAAGTTACTCTGCAAAAGTAAATAAAAATAAATATCTAGAAATCTTAGGAAACATGACAAAGATTATGGGACAAATTTAATGGAAAATAAAATAATAAAATAGGAATATACCAGATGATATTCTTTGTACCTGGTCTGGACAACCAACTCTGCTTCCTTCCACCATCACCATCTCCTTGAAGATGGCTTCCCTAGCATCAGCTTCATAGTGTCTAGGTCTCCATTGTCTTCACCAGGGTGTTTTATTCTACTTGTTGCAGGCTGCGGCTATGTCTAATTATGGCTCTGTGTCCCATTGTAACATTCTTTCTTTCCCTGAGTTTCTACTCCTTTCTGCTTTCTTCTTATATGAATTGTTATTCTCTGAATCTCGTTTTCTCTAAATATGTCTTATACTCCACAGAGCTTAGGGCAGCTAGGTGGCTCAGTGGATAGAGAACCAGGCCTGGACATAGGAAGACTCATCTTCCTGGGTTCAAATCCAGCCTTAGACAATTACTGGATGTGTGACCCTGGGCAAGTCACTTAACTCTATTGGCCTCAGTTTCATGATCTGTAAAATGAGCTGGAGAAGGAAACGGCAACCCATTCCAGTTCTTTGCCAAGAAAGCCCCAAATGAAAACAAAGAGAGTTAGACATAGCTGAATAACAACAATCATAGTGCTTGTAACAGATCTTTAATTTTGCATATGTAGGATGTAATATTGAATTGGGTGGGGAGGGGGTTATAAACCCATCACAATTAAATACACGTATGTATATTGCATATATAGTTATATATTTTGATAAAGTGCAGACATGAAATATATCTTATAACTAATACAGAAAAAAATAGAACTAATACAATTAAAACTGGGAAAATCATTTAAGAAGCAAATCAGAGCTTCCAGCACCCTGAAGAAGATTCTTCAGCTGAGTCTCTGTGAACTTTTGATCAAATATCTACTTTGCTGACCCAGAGAATACCCCTACCTCAGCCTATTGTCTTTGAGATCTGTTATGTAATGGCAAATGTGAATTTGATCTTTGCACATAATTCAAGAAGGCAAGACCACATTTTTTGCCAGCTTTGTTCAAGTCTGCACTGGAGTAACAGTTCAGTGGTAATGGAACCAAGATCTTGTTCATATATTATTATCAAAATGATAACAACCATGGAGGAATAATTATACATGAACTGCCGACTGGGGATCCCTTAGTATCCTTCAGGGATATTTTTGTCATCTACAATTCACAATGACATAAACTGCCAAATATAAAGAAGTTTGATATTTCAAGTGTAGTTGCTGTTTTACTTGGCAAACAACCAACTCTTCTTACCCACCCTCCTTTCAATTTTAGCCAGTGATTGCATAACATTTTCAGATCACTGTCTTTTTTGGAAAGCTAGCTGACACGTGGATATGGAAGAATAATCACAGGGCTGTAAGAAAACTGAAGCAATCCAGCTAGGCCAACCCACTGGCTCGAGTCAGGTTTGTATCTTGACTACTCCGGAAAGATGCTGCTCTACCTTTGATTATCAGTTATTAAATGCAGCATCCACATAGTTTTCATAAAAGTTAATTCAGCAGAAATATTTTAGATCATTTGGTTGCTTAAAACTTTTCATTTCATGCAAAATAATCTATTTCCACATAAAATGTGGCACGGTAATGAGGAACCTCTCATTAACTTAGCATTTTAAGCGTATACGTGTTTGTGTATATATAATTATATAATTAAGATAATGAGACACACATATATATGTGATATATATGCATTTATTACATGGTTACTGTGTGCTAGGCACATATTCCAAGTGTGTCTATAGAGATATGGATATATAGATATAGCTATAGACATATAGATGTATTTGGATACAGATATAGCTGTCATATACCTTGAAGTATATGTATGTCAACCACATAGAAAATGATATACATATATACACACAGAGCTGTATTATTATTTCTACTCATGAATATCACATGTGTATACATATGTGCATATGTGTGTATATACATAAATACACATATATACATAATTAAGGTAGTACAGCATAGTAGATAGAGAGCTGACCTTGAAGTCAT
Source organism: Phalanger gymnotis (assembly GCA_028646595.1). Taxonomy (NCBI): domain Eukaryota; kingdom Metazoa; phylum Chordata; class Mammalia; order Diprotodontia; family Phalangeridae; genus Phalanger; species Phalanger gymnotis. Next base: position 96,863,000 of record CM053627.1, on the reverse strand, counting down.
AAATACCTGGGTTCGAATCCTACTTCTGGCATATACTGGCTGTGTGATCTTGGGCAAGTCACCTAACATCTCAGTTTTCTAGGCAGCTTCCTAAAATAATAAATTGTGAAGAAAGCAATGATCTTCATTGGTAGGGGAAGTTTCCTTATCTGAGAGTTTCCTATACTAGTGAAATAACAAGTCCAATCTCTTCTCCCTCTGTCAGTCTCTCTCTGTCTCTCTCTGTTTGTCTATCTGTCTGTTTGTCTCTGTTTCTGTCTCTCTGTGTCTATCTCTACACATACATACATACTCACATACTCACTTATACATATACACACATATCACATGTTAAAGTTGTGCAACATGTGCAAATAAGGATTTATTAAGTGGCTACTATGTGCCAGGAACATATTCCAAATAGACATAGACATTAATGTCTACTATGTGGCAGACACACATTCCAAGTGTGTGTGTGTGTGCACAGATACAAAGAAACTCACTGCTTCACTCCCATGCTACAGTTTATGTGGAAATACACCAGAGTATTTTGCATGAGTTTAAAACATTAACCAGATGATCTACAAAGTTTTTCTGGTGAATCCACTTTTAAAGAAAATGTGTGGACCCAGCAGTTTCATGCCTGACGATGGGAGTCTCTGCCTTCCTTTTTCTATGTAGACCAGCATCTTTCTTGAGTAGCTGAAATGCAAACCTGACTGCAGGCAGTCGATTTGACTCACCGACTCTTTCAGTTCTCTCGGAGGCCTGCGATGACTCCTCTATATTCCTGTGTCAGCCAACTTTCCAAAAGGGACGCTGATCTAAAAATGTTATGTAATCACTGGCTGAAACTAAAAGGCGGCTGAGTAGGGAGGCTGAGTTGCTGGCCAACCAAAATATCAACAAACAACTATTATCTGTCAAACACTGTGCTAGGCACTGGGGATGCTGAGACAAAAATGAAACCAGTACTGCCCTCAACAAGCTTGTGTTTGATCAGAGGAGGCAACATGTATTTTCAAAGTAAATACAGGAAAATGTCAGGGGGATGGGCAAGGCATCTTCACACTTATACGTGGAGTAAAGCTTTACCTTGAACAATCACAATGGTTCCAAACATGACTTGTTTTAAGTGTTTGTGTGTTAACAACTAGGCCACACAATTTTTCTCCTGCCACTCAGAATTATTCTTCCTGTGCCAAAGGATGGAGAGTGGATAGAACACCTATTTGATTCTCAGGGCACCTAGACTTTTCTGGGCTTTGAGTAGAAGAGTTTGGAAGAGAAAAATATCTGAACTAGGGAACACAGGCTCTATAAGATGGGGGAAACCTGGTGCAATGGAAAGAGTATTGAGTATGGAACCAGAGGACTTGGGTTTGAATCCAAACTCTGGCACTTACTAGCTATGTGGTCTTAACAAGGCCATTTCTCCTTTCTAGGCTTCAATTTCCTCATCTGTTGGACTAAATGACCGCCAAAGTCCCAAATTTAAAATGGTCATGACCTTCCCATCTCTAGGTATGCCTATTAACACTGGACTTTGTACCTACAAATACCATTTTTCAGTTTAAATGTACTTTTAATTTAATGAGATATAATAGCATTGGTATGGAATGTTCTATTCCCAAATGTACATGTCCATATGGTTCCATTTATCTGCAGTGGGAGGGTCCAAGAGGAGAGAGAGAGGAAGACAGAGAGAGAGAGAGACAGAGACAGAGACAGAGACAGGGAGAGAGATCATGTTGACTGTATAGTTTTGTTCAAGTCACTTCACAGCTATGTACCTTACTTTCCTTATCCATAAAATGGAGAGAATCATGCCTTTGCCACTCCATGGGGTTACCATTAAGATCAAAGACATTAATATGTGTGTGTGTGTGTGTGTGTGGGGTGCAACATACACACGTATTAGTCATTTCTGACTCTGCATGACCCATTTTGGGTCATGAAGACACTAGGGTGGTTTGCCATGTGTACAGTGTCATAAAATATCAACATATTTTGTCTTTTAATAACCTAATAATTCGGGCCTCTTTTCTGTTATGAAGGGAAGGCCAAAAAAATTTTATGTGGATTTTTCCAGAGGATTTTTCCAGATTACAGGGTGTTTCACCCCTAACCTCTGTGATGTGGAAGGGATAACTATTTTTTTATTCAGTAGTTAGTAGCATTCACTGGATGTTTTTGAGTTAAGGAGCAACAAGAGCTGGCATCTGGAAGGAAAAGTGGAGGACATGCTTCTCTTCACTCTAGGGCTGGAAGTCTTAACCTGACGTACATGGATCCTCAAGGAGTCTAGATTTCAGGGGGTTCATGAAGCTGAGTGAGAAAAAAGTATATCTTTATTTCAATAGAATTGGTTTCCATTGTAATATTATGTACTTTAATTTATTCATCTAAAAGTATTGTACTGATAAGGGGTCCATAGAGTTTACCAGACTGTCAAAGGAGTCTATAATACCCCATAGTGGGCAGCTAGGTGGCATAGTAGAGTCAGGAAGAACTCAAGTTCAAATCTGGCCTCAGATACTTACTAGCTGTGTGACCCTGGGCAAGTCACTTATCTTCTCTGCCTCAGTTTCCTGATCTATTAAATGAGCTGGAGAAGGAAATGGCAAACCACTTCAGTATCTTTGCCAAGAAAACCCCGAATGGGGTAACAGAGAGTCAGACATAACCAAACAACTGAACTAACAACAAAGACAACAATACCCCAAAAGTTAAAAAGCCCTGCTTTAGGGAAATGCAGAGGGGAGAACTGATTAGGTCATATGTCTATTCTTATAGTGTACAAACTTCTAAGTGGCAGGAGCAGTGCCACCAGGAGATGTAGACTTCATTGACCATTTACCAATGAATCTTATGTTATCGTGTTATCATGTTGCTTGATGGAGGGGACCTCTATTGCATTCCAACCTATAGCTAGAAGTAAGCAAAATAGGCAGCTGTCTAGGGGATAATATATGGGGGTGGAAGTGACAATAAGGGAGACTCCTATTAGTCTTATAATCTGTTTATTTTTAATGATAGAGAATTAGAATCATGGCCTCCCAGAATGTTAGAGCTGAAAGGGAACTTTAGCTCCCATTTTGTATAACACTTTGTGACAGATGACAGATGAGCAAGTTGAGGTCAGAAGACATGGAGTGACTTGTTCAAAGCTGGGCAGCTAGTTCAAGATTACAGTGAAGGCTCAAAGACTTGTGGACAGTGACTAACAGAGCTTGCAATTTTCAGACTTTGCCTCTGCTTGTATGTGTCCCTGGAGTTTCACCTTTGTCACAATGCTATGCTCCCCTTCCAGCTTTTGCAAAAGCAGAGACAAGCAACATATGGCATTAATGTTTTCAGCTTGTTTACAAAATTCTATTAAGGAATGAGCCATTCCCGTGAACAATGTGGTTGATGCTGGGGCAGGGGGAGGCTCCCCCCCCCAGTAAACACAGGTGCAGAGGATTAACAGGACTTGGTGGGGTGAAGGGGGGGTGGGGGATTTGAGAATAGGAAAATAAGAAGGAAATGCTTAAGCATGAAAACAGCCCACAGACCACCAAACCCTGGACAGGCAAATTCTTTTTCTTGCCTGTCGCTGATTGCATGTTGCCTCCAGTTTTCCCTGGTCTCACTTCCTATGACTGCCTTCACTAAAAATTCTACACATGGTCTCTCTTTCCCCTGTTAAGTCACTTAAGCATGACTTGGCATCTAGCACCACTCAGTCTCTGAGGATGCTTACATATGGCGCTAAGTCGCTCCCACATATCCAGAGCCACTTGGTCATGGCCTTGCCCCCACCCACCTGCAACAGTTGAGCTTATTGTGATGTCTGCTTATATTGAGGAGGTTGTCTGTCTGTATCTATATCTAAAGATATATATATATATATATATACATATATATATATATATATATACTCACACACATACACACATACATACCACGTATATGTGGTATGTATGTGCATGTATAGGCATGTATGTATACATGTGTGCCCATGTGTATGTATATATGTATATGTAATGTATGTATTTCCAGGCTGTACATTTTCAGAGAAGCTTGCTATAGCTAAATTTTAATCTCTTAGCTAATATAGGTGGCATAGTGGATGGACTGCTGGAGATTTGGAGTAAGGAAGGTCTGAATTTGAATCTTGTCTTAGGCACTATTTATGTGACGCTAACATCTCTTAGTTTCAATTTCATCATACGTAAAATCGGGATAACAATAGCATCCATTTCACAGAATAGTTCTGAGGACTGAGTGAGATAAAATATGTCAAGTGCTTTGCAAACCTTAAAGTGACATATATTCTTATTAGTTATTATCATTGAAAAATTATATCTTAAAGGAAAATAGGCACTATCTTTATGATTTAGATGAAGACCAGAAACTTTTTGTAAAGGAAGTTGATATAACTATTACTATAATGAGTCTTAATATTATATTTGGGAAATGAATGACCATGAAATTCTTCCTTTTATATATTTTCCCAATATGTTGTCCAGGATGTCAATGTATGTTTCTTAGAGTTTCTACTAGCTCTCCTGTTGTCAAGAATTGAGTTAGAGATTTACTTACCATGAACAATAAATTCAACTCCATTTTAAATATTTATTGAGGAAGCCACTGTACTAAGTATTTTGGAAAACATTAATTAATTCATTTGTTCAATAATTATTGTGTGAAAGCACTACTCTAGTCATTAGATGAGCTGCAGGGTTTAGATAAGACATAGTTGTTACTCTTGTGGAGCTTGGGCTTTCAGTACTTCAAAGATTCACAATTGCATCGTATCCCCCACAGATGTAGGCCACAAGGTGTCGGTCGTTATGGATGGGAGCTTAGAAGTCATCTAGTCCAACCCCCTTATTTTACAGTGAGGAAACTGAGGTCCAGGAAGATGGAGTGACATGTCCAAGGTCACCCAACTGGTTAATGTGAGAGACAAGATTGAAACCAAGATACTTGGCCTTCAGAGGGAAAGTTTTTTCTACTGCACCACATTGTCTCTCTTCCATGGTTTTGTAAGATTACTTCATTAGTTGCTACGGACATTCATCTAATAATGGAAAGGAAGGAAGGAAGGAAGGAAGGAAGGAAGGAAGGAAGGAAGGAAGGAAGGAAGGAAGGAAGGAAGGAAGGAAGGAAGGAAGGAAGGAAGGAAAGAAGGAAGGAAGGAGGAAAGGAGGGAAGCAAGGAAATGTTTACATAGATCATGGGGTGAGTGCTTGGGCAAGAAAGAATAGTTAGCATGTTCTGCTGTTATAGTCCAGGGTGCTGGAATTTGGAACCAGGAAGACCAGGGTTTGAATCCCACCTCAGACACTTAATAGCAATGGGACCCTGGGCAAATCACTTAACCACTCAGCCTCAGTTTTCTCATCTATTAAATGGGGGGAAAACAACAACAACAACAACAATAATAATAATACCTAGCATTTCTATAATGCTTTAAGCTTTGTAAAGCACTTTACAATATCTCCTTTTATCTTTGCAACACTGAGAGGTAGGTTTTATATTATTATCCTCATTCTGTAAATGCCTCCAAAAGGAAGGAAGGAAGGAAGAGAGGATTGTGTCTACTATATTATATTCCAGGCACTGTGCTAAGTACTTCACAAATATTAGCTCATTTAATCCTCACAACTCAGTACAAATAGTTATCATCCCCATTTTGCATTTGAGGAAACTGGGGCAGTTTATATAGCTAGTAAGTGTCTGAGGCCGGATATGAACTCAGATCTTCCTGACTTCCAGCCCAGCACTCTATTCATTTCACCATCTAGGTGCCTCTTTAAACTGATGTAGGTGAAACCTTGCACAACTGATGTATAATCCAACCATAAGCTGAGATTTAACTCAGCAAAATGATAATGAAAAACAAGCTAAGTGGATAAAAGAGATTCACTTGATCTGATAGGGCCTAAAGGGTCACTAAAGGTTTTTGATCTGGGGACTAATGTTTTAGAAAAATTAATCTGGTGGGAGTGCCCAGTATAAATTGGAGATGAAAGAAATTGGAGTGAGGACAACCAGTTAGGAGACCATTATGATAGATTAAGCAAGAGGCAATGAGGGCCTGAACTATGGGGGATGGTTGTGGGAATGGAAAATATGGGACCAAAGCAAGAGCCATTGTGGAAGTAGAATTGACAGTAGAATTCAATGATAGGTAATCAAGATGGAAAAGGTAAAGATGACTCTGAGGTTTTGATTCTTGGGGGTAGGATTTGATAGAAAAAAAATGCTAGTTGGAGTGGTGAGTTAAACACTTGACTAAGAATCCTAACACCTGGGTTTCTATCTCAGTTCTGTTATTAACTAGCTGTGTGAGCCTGGGCAAGTCATTTGGTCTTTCTTGGCCTTGGTTTCTACATCTGCAAAATGAGGGGGATGGATTAAATGATCTGTAAGGTCTGGTCTAGCCTTAAAAAAAAAGTTAAAAGAAGCCCCTTTTTTTCCTTCAGATAAATTTCATTTGTTTCCTGTTTAATTTTTGAAGTTTATTTTTTAAAAGACCCTAAGGAAGTTTTTGTTAATATTTATATAAAAGTCCTTATGAGAATCGGAAGGTAGCGTACTTCAGTGTTTATCATGTTGCTTAGAAATGATCATAAATCTGCAGTAATTAAAAAAAGAATAGGAAATGAATAAATTGCCCTCACATTTGATTCCATGATGAGAAATCCAAAGTCAACTGGAAAAAGACCTACATGTTGGAAAGTCAGTCAGTCACTTATGAAAAGCACATAAGGAATACTCAAAAGACAGAAGGAGAAAAGAGGAAATCCAGGCATCTTAAAAACTTACCTTTGCTCATGCAAATAAAAATAAAATGATGGGGGGGGCAGGGAAAGGTTCTCATTTGAAAACCTACCTGTACAATTTCTCTCTTGAAGAGCTGAATGACCTTCTTGCAAGAGAGATCATACCTTTGAGAGGCTCATCTTTTTCAAATGATGCAGGGTTCAGAGGGAAATTGAAACCCGCTGAAATTTCCCAGTGCCACACGGAATCTAGCATTTGATGTCTGTTTTCCTCCTTTTTTGCCTTTTATGCTTCTCCTAAAATCATTTGGTACTGTAAACTCTACTTTAGAAAAATAAATCTTACTGACTAAGGTAGGATGAAAGCATTGACTCTGATTCCAAGGTGGTCTGCGGTGAGCAAAGATGTTTTGTAATGGTAGAATTTTACCTTTTTATCCTTAGCTGTAAGTTCCTTGAGCCCATGGAAAGACAGTTTTTGTTTGCCAAATCCTCCTGCAGGTGTACAGGCCTAACTTGTCTCTTCCTTTTTCTTTCATCTCTCATAGAATTAATAGAGTTTATTCAAGTAAAAATAAATGTGCTTTAATTTCCAAGAACCTAGAGGAATATTTCTTTGCTAACTTAAATATACATTAGGGGAAATCAAAGGGAAAGAATTTTTCTCTTTGTCAATGTTTACTACTGTACCAGGGCTTCGTTTGAAAGCAGCAATTTGTCTTTTTTTTATAGCCAGAATCATGCTTATCAAATGGAATGGATAACAATGAGTTTAGTTAAAGTGCATGGTCTCAATTTCATCATATAACATGAGGGGCTCCTTCAAGCATGTACTTGTCAAATCTTATTTTTTGGAAGAAGTTTTATGGAATGGGAAATGGTGAATTATTTATTTTCACAGTTCTCTCTATGTATAGCTCTTTCCTATTCTATCCCTGCCTTTGCAAATTAGCCAGGTGGGGTAGGTTTGGAAGAGGGCAGCTAGATGGTGCACTGGATAGAACACTGGGCCTGGAGTCAGAAAGTCTTAAGTTTAAATGCAGCTCCATACTCTGACGAGCTGTGTGACTTCAAATCCAGCTTCAGACTTGGACTAGCTGTGTGACCCTGGGCAAGTCGTTTAACCCTGTTCGCCTCAGTTTCCTCATCTGTAACATGAGCTGGAGAAGAAAATGGCAAACCACTCCAGTATCTTTGCTGAGAAAACCCCAAATGGGGTCATGAAGAGTCAGACATGATTGAACAACTACAACAAGGTTTGGAAGAAAAAGGTAATAGTTTATCTGTTAACCTAGTGGAAGCTAGCTGCTATTTTCTGGATGCAGTAGCTCTGCAGATTAAGTGGAACTCCTAAAAAGAGAGCTCTCAGAGTAGAAATTCCTCCTTATGGGTAGGGGTTTTGGTAACTTCTGTGTAACTTTGGCTCTAAGTGATTTGCTTCAGGCACTGAGATGCCCATTGTCAGGAGAGGCAGCTAAGTGCGCAGTATATGGAATGTATAGAAGGTTAGACCTAGAGCAGGAAGACCCTTAAATTCAGCCTTGGAAGCTTAGCTGTGTGACTCTGAGCAAGTCACTTAAGCCCTTTTTGCCTCAGTTTCCTCATCATTAAAATGACAATAATAATAGCATCTGCCTCCCTGCCTTGCTGTGCAGGGAGTGTGTGGGGGTGGGGTGGGGAAGTGTTATATAAATTCTAACTATTCTCAAATTTCAGAGGTTGAACTTGAAGCCAGCCCTTCCTATCTCCAAGGTGGGATCTCTATTCAGTATTGTCAGCCAAATACCTTGTAGCCTAGTATAAAAGTCAGCAAAGAATCCGACATCTTGTGGAAAGTTGCTTTGTTCCCTTTGAAGCTGCTCTCAATCCCTGAATTTCATCCTTCCTGATAATTTGCTGGATTGGCTTCTGACCTTGATTTGCCTCTGCTCTTTCCCCCTGAGCCACCCCTCTGCACTTGCCCTCTGCTAGAGTATACAGATACACCCTTTGCCTCTGGCCTTTTGGGACTCATTTTTGCTAATCCAATACTAATCTCCCATTCTTCTTCTTACCCCTATCCCCACCCCCACTTTCCTAGGACATCTGGTCCCTGACCTTGGGTGTGGTACATTGTCCTCCAAAGCCTGCCTTTATACTTGGAGGATACTTGGCATTCTCCCTTTATACCTAACCCCTAAGAGGCAGGAAGCTCACTATCTCAGGAACCTGAAATCAGAACCTGAAGTAGCTCATGAAACTTACAGTTGACCATCTTAGTGAGAAGAGGCCAGGAAGAGAGAGAAGCAGAGGAGGTATTTTATTTTTATTCTGATTTGAAGTGCAACTGCTATTGGAAAATAACTGACAAAGTTATGGGCAATTCTCTATCACTTATTCCCACCAAGAATACAGGTCCAGCTTTGGTGCCTGGTTAGATAAGAGAGGAGAACTATGACTGGATCTAAACTAATGTGGGTAAGAGACTGACATGGAGATGAAATCACTGTATTCTTAATCGTACTTAATTGTTTTACTTTGTTATAAGAGATCTCTAACAAAGTGGGAATAATTTGTCAATGTTTGTAATGTAAAAACAAAACACATCAATAAAACTGGAAAAAACCACATGATTATACAGAACAACCACACCAATGAGGACATCTGTGCCCAGCCCACATGGATTGGGGTACAGCCAATGTATTTCTCTTACTTGCAATTTCTTGTTCCTTCCTATCCTACTTAGATCACCAGGGCGAGCATTTTGCCACTTAATAGCTGAGTGAACTTGAGAAAGTACCTTAACACCTCTTTTATTTTCCCTTATCTGTGAAATGGAGATCCAAGAAAGGAGATGATTCATCTTGCAGGCTTTCTTAGGGCAGCTGAGTAGCTCACTGAATAGAATGCCAAGCCTGGAGCCAGGAAGATGTGAGTTCAAATTTGGCCTCAGACACTTCCTAGCTGTGTGACCCTGGGCAAGTCACTTGATCCTATTTGCCTCACTTCCTCATCTGTAAAATGGGCTGGAGAAGGAAATGGCAAACCACCCCAATATCTTTGTGAAGAAAACCCCAAATGGGGTCATGAAAAGTTGGACATGACTGAAATGACCAAATAACAATATCAATAAATCTTACAGCATTTTGCAAGCTTTGAGATAGTGGATAGAAATCTGGATTTGGAATTAGGAAGATCTGTTTTACAGATTAGGAAACTGAGGCAAAGAAAAGTTAAGTGATTTGTCTAGAGTCACATGGTTTAGTAAATCCTCTGAAGTTGATTTGAAACCAGATCTTTCTCATTTTGTGTCCAGTGCTCTATCCACAATACCATGCTTCCTTTCAGAATTGTCTTTGCAAATGTTACAGCCTGATTTAATTTGATTTGATTTGAAGTAGGTACTCTCTAACACCAGGGAGAGCCAGCTGTCTTTCATCACCATATTTTCCTTTCTAAGTTATCACTAGAGTCAATGATAGGAGACACTTTTCCTTATTTAGTAGGTAGACCAGAAAACTCAATAGACAAGGGCGACTTGACCACTACATTTTTTCGAGGCCAGATCATAGTATCAACCTTATAGTTGACCATCTTAGTGGGAAGAGGCCAGGAAGAGAGAGAGAAGCATGGGAGGTATTTTATTTTTATTCTGATCTGAGGCACAACTGCTCTTGGAAAATTTTGAGATATCTCGATGTAGCAAGAGAGGACTAAATGTCATCAAATTTTGTCAACAGAAATATGTCATTCAAACCTTTAGTTATAGGGTTCTATGGTTACTTTTAATAGGGATGCTTTATCTGTTTTGATGTAAATAGTTTCCAGGTTTGTTTTTTCTTTGTTAAATAAGTGTTGTACGTAGGCAGAGTTCTGTTTCTATTTTTTAAATGGACAACCGCAGTAGTTTGGGCTACTTTTCCCATAAACGTAATTACTGCCTAGCTATTATAAGTAAAATTGTCTGGGTAACATCAAACCCTACAGGCTTTTGGTTATGTCTGGGTCTGACTGCTCAAGGACACCAAGGGCTTACCAGCAGAGGGTTAAAATGAGGGCTTTGGGTTCTTCTGACCTTAGTTCTTGGTGAAGCCAAGTTCTTCTGACTGCAAATCAACCATTTACCCACCACACTACATGGCACCTGGCACGCCTGTTTATTGGACTACAGACATTATATTATACAATGTAATGTTTTAAATTTTATTTTTAATTTATGGAATAAAACAAGCATTTCCATAACATAGTACAATTAAAAAAAAGACGATTGTACATGAAACTGAAAATCTACTGTGGACAACTTGCTGTTCCTTTCAAATATACAATGAAATTATGGAAATGTCTTTTTTCTTCCTTCCCCCCTTCCCCAAGAGATGACCACCATTACACACACACACACACAGAGCTTATTTTACACACCCTTCTATTTATCAATTCTTTCAATGCAGATAGTGTCTTTCTTCATATGTTCTTTTTAGTTAGGGTATTTATAATAGTCAAAATAGCTTATTCACTCAAAATCGCTCTTAAAACAATATTGCTGTTACTATATAGAATGTGCTCTTGGTTCTGCCCATTTCCTTCCATTATTTTGTGCAAGTCTTTCCATGTTTTTCTAAAATCACTGAGCCCATCATTTCTTACAGCACAGTAGTATTCCATTACAATCATATACCAAGACCGTCATTTGAGAATAAAAACTTAACCAGGTATTTACTCTTCTATATGTTAATAACCTTTGAATTGTATGGACCTGTGAATTAGGAGCTATGGGAATTTCCTCCACTACCATTCCACTCACCATTTCCTGAACTTGGGACTCTATCTCCCTCTTCCATGCCTTTACATAGGCTGCCCCACCCGCATGTCTGGCATGGACTCCCTCCTTACCCAGGCCTCTTGCAACCCCTAGTTTTCTTTAAAATCCAGCTCAGACGGTCCTTTCTACAGCAGCCTCTCCTAGCCCCCCGAATTGCTAGTGCTCTCTCCCATCTTCAAATGAAGATGCATTCCCATACCTGTTTATTTGCTATATTTGAACACATCTCCATTCCCAAGCATAATGTAAGCTCCTTGAGGCCTGGGGCTCTTTTTCATTTTGTCTTCATATCCCAGATGCCTAGCATATTTCCTTGCACAGAGTAAGTGCTAAACAAATACTTATTGGAGTTAAATGGCTTGCCCATGGCTACATCTCTATTCATAAGATGCACATTTTTACCCCATATTATATGAGTCAAATGTCCATATTCATTTACCATAGATGATGGGTTAACAGAGTAAGTAAATTACTTGTTCTATCAAATACACCCAAAGGACAAAGTTACTTTCACATTAGTATTTATTTCTGCACATCTGTCCTCTCATTCTCATCTTTATTCTGTATGTCAAAGATCATATTCGTCATAGATACTAAGGGACTGGGGCTCATTCCACCTCCTGTTCTACTGACACTTTATAGCACCAGGCCAGCAAATAGCAACAATTTAATTCAACAAATATTTATTAAATGTCTCTTATGTGCAAAGCACTGTGCTAAATGCTGGGGATGGCTGAATTTAAAAAAAGGCATAATTACTGCCCTCAGGAAGCTTCTAGTTGAATGCGAGGGGAAGAAGTATGGTAAGATGGCAAAAAAAAATATTGAATATGATAGGGGCCAAGGATAATCAAGTGATAATGGGATATTTCACAGAAAGGCATATGAGGGTTTCATAGAAAAGCTAGTCTTTGAATTTGACCTTGAGGGAAGAGAGATTTCTTTTTGGGGGGGCAAAGGGAGGGAAGCAGTAAGGGTTAAATGACTCGCTCAGGGTCACACAGCTAATACATGTCTGAGGCCATATTTGAACTCAGGTCCTCCTGATTCTGGCACTCTATCCACTGTACCATGTAGCTGCTATGGAAGAGAGACATTTCAACACACGGTCATAGGGGTGGACAGTAGGAATTTCTGTGGATGGAAAACATTATGAGTGAGGGCATGGAGAAAGGAGATGGCAGAAGAAGAGAGGGCAATAGAGAATAACCTAGTTGGAGTGGAAATATAAAGTAAAGTGGTATGATAGAAAGTTATACAGGTAGGTTTCTGTCAGGTTGTGGAAGGCCTTGAATGCCGGAAATGAGATCATAGCATTATGAAACTAGAGATGAAATTCAGATCCCATAGTCTAATCTCTTCATATTATAGATGAAGGAACTGAGGGCTAGGGATGCTAATAGGGAACTTGTGCAAGGCTATACATGTAGTAAAAATCAGAGGCAGAATTTGAATCCAGGTTTCCTGTCTCCAGAGTCTTATGTTCTTTCTACTATACTTTATTTGGTAAGTATCAGGGTTCCAAGGTTTTTGAGAAGAGTAACAAGGTCATACTAGTATCATAGGAAATTTTGGAAGTCAGCAATGTTTCAAAGTTGAACAGGTCAGCCTCCTCTCTGTCTCCTATTACCATCATCTCATTCATTCACCTAGTCCAGCAGTCTTTTTTTTTTTTTTTGGATGCAGCTCTGGGTGGCCAGCTGAGAGAGTAGCTAGTATGCTGGACTTGGAATTATGAGTTCAAATCCTGCCTCTGACACTAGCTACATGACCCTGGGCAAGTCACTTAACCTCACTTAGACCTGAGTTCCTTATTTACAAAATGAGGCTGATAATATATGTAAAGCACTTTGTAAACTTTAAAGCTCTATATAAATGCAGTGATGATTATTAATAATAGAATCTACATCAGGGTGGTTGTAAAGATGAAATTTGATTGTATGTATAAAGTAACTTGCTTGTTGAAAACTAAAAATAAATTAATTTAAAAAATAAAGTAACTGGCAAGCCTTAAAGTGCTACATATATGTTAGCTATTGTTAGAAGTAGCATCAGTATTAGTATTATCTCATATGCAGAGATAGGGAATAACTCCAAAGTAGCATCAGTATTAGTATTATCTCATATGCAGAGATAGGGAATAGTCCCAGAGCTGGAGAGTATTTGAGGGCTATTAAAGTAGGCGAAGAGAGATAAGAGACTAAACTAGAGAGGTTACATTCGGAGTTGAGAAGAGATTTGCCTTGGCAAACCATTGGGTGTGTGGGGTAAAGAAAAAGAAAGAACAGGTACTTAATAAAGATTTGTTTAATTGAATTAAATGATACCAAGCTTGTGAGACTGTGTAATTGGGAGGAAGGTGATGCCATGAACAGAGAAGTTAGGAGGAGAGAGAGAATTATAAAGGAACATCAAAAGGACCATAGACTTACAGGTGGGAGAGAACTTAGAAGTAATTTAGTCTAACCCACTCATCTGAGACCTGGACAGCTTAAGTTGTTTGCCCAAGGTCATAAAGGTAGTTAATAGTAGAACTGAGATTTGAACCCAGGTTCTTTTTTTTTTCTTTCTTGCTGTTTGGTTTTTCTTTTTTTTTCTTTTTTTTTAATATGTTTAGTTTTCAGCATTGATTTTCACAGGAGTTTGAATTACAAATTTTCTCCCCATTTCCCCCCCCTCCACTCCAAGATGGCGTACACTCTGGTTTCCCTGTTCCCCAGTCTGCCCTCCCCTCCGT